>JAHRHZ010000249.1:14486359-14502013 GCA_024137785.1 Ginglymostoma cirratum
GGTGGGGGGAGGGGAGATTTTGAAGCTTGTGAAATCCACATTGATGCCATTGGGCTGCAGGGTTCCCAGGCTGAATATGATTTGCTGTTCCTGCAGCCTTTGGGTGGCATCACTGTGGCATTGCAGGAGGCCAAGGATGGACATGTCATCTGAGGAATGGGAGGGGGAGTTGAAATGGTTCGCGACTGGGAGGTGCAGTTGTTTGTTGCGAACTGAGCGCAGGTGTTCTGCAAAGCGGTCCCCAAGCCTCCGCTTGGTTTCCCCGATGTAGAGGAAGCCACAACGGGTACAGCGGATGCAGTATACCACATTGGCAGATGTGCAGGTGAACGTCTGCCTGATGTGGAAAGTCTTCTTGGGGCCTGGGCCTCCCAGTCGCGAACCATTTCAATTCCCCCTCCCATTCCTCAGATGACATGTCCATCCTTGGCCTCCTGCAATGCCACAGTGATGCCACCCGAAGGCTGCAGGAACAGCAAATCATATTCAGCCTGGGAACCCTGCAGCCCAATGGCATCAATGTGGATTTCACAAGCTTCAAAATCTCCCCTCCCCCAACCGCATCCCAAAACCAGCCCAGCTCATCTCCACCTCCCTAACCGGTTTTTCCTCTCACCCCAAGCCACACCCCCATCTCCTATCTACTAACATCATCCCGCCCCCTTGACCTGTCCGTCCTCCCTGGACTGACCTATCTCCTCCCTACCCCCCTACCTACACTCACCTTTACTGGCTCCATCCCCGTCTCCTCGACTTGTCTGCCTCCTCTCCACCTATCCTCTCCTCTATCCATCCTCTATCCGCCTCCCCCTCTCTCCCTATTTATTTCAGAACCCTCTTCCCCTCCCCCATTTCTGATGAAGGGTTTAGGCCCGAAACGTCAAGTTTTCCTGCTCCTATGATGCTGCTTGACCTGCTGTGTTCATCCAGCCCCATGCTTGTTATCTCGGATTCTCCAGCATCTGCAGTACCTTTTATCTCAGACTTCTTATGAACCTTTCATTTCCCATTAACTAGAGTCCCAGCAGCAGCTGCCTCAGATCTAGTTTTGCATAACATTAAGTATTAATTTTTAAAAAAATTATGTAGAATATTATGAACAAAAAAAGCAAAGAAATAATTAGCTAATTTAAAATAATAAGTAATTAATTAAATTGTCTGCTAAAAAATTCCAACCTTTAAGGATAACTAATAAAAACATTTTTGCCTTGGAGACAAAAAGGACTACAGATGCTGGAAGCCCAAGTCTATCGGTGTGAAGCTGGAAAAGTACAGCAGGTCAGACAGCATCTGAGAACCAGGATAGCCAATGTTTCAGGCTGAAATGCTCCATCAGGATTCAGGAGGGAGAGGGGAGCCGAGAAATAGAGGAAGGGGGTGAGGGCAGGACGAAGGGCAGGAGTGATGGTGATAGGTGGATGCAGATGTGGGTTATTCTGATTGGTCTATAGGGTGCGTGAAGTGGATAGATGAGCAGGAAGATGAACTGGTTAGGTCAGATGAGAGAGGTGAGGAGGTGGGGGAGGGCTGGACATGGGATAAGGCTGGAGGTGGAGGGATGTTGAAGCTGGTGAAGTCAATTTTGAGGTATTAGGCTGCAGGCTCCTAGGATGGATGAAATATCAGGTATTGTTCCTCCAGTTTACATTTGGCCTTACTCTGACAGTGGAGGAGGCCAAGGATGGACATGTCCCCAGGAGAATGGGAGGGGATATTAAAATGGATGGCAACTGGAAGATCGGGTTGGATGGTGCGCACAGAGCTCAGATGTTCCACAAACTGGTCCCTGAATCTGTGTTTGGTCTCCCTGATATAGAGGAGACTACATCTGGAGTACGGATGCTACACATCAGGTTGGAAGAAGTGCTGGTGAATCTCTGCCAGATCTGGAAGGATTGTTTGCGGCCTTAGATAGAGGTGAGCGGGGAGGAGTAGGGGCAGGTGTTGCACCTTGTCCAGTCGCAGGGAAAGGTACTGGATGTGGTGGAGAAATTGGTGGGAATTGTAGATTTGATGAGAGAGTCGTGGAGTGAACGGTCCCTGCGGGATGCAGACAGGGGTGGGGAGGGAAATAGCTATTTGGTGGTGTATACAAACTGATGTATTGCATCTATTATTCCCGATGTGGTGTCCTTGAAATTGGGGAGACCAAATGCAGACTCGGGGATTAGTTCAAGGAGTATCTGCATTCTGCAACCATCAACCAACCTGACCTTCCAGTTACTATCCATTTTAATTCCCCTTCCTACTCCCCTGGCGACGTGTCCGTCCTTGGCATCCTCCACTATCAGAATGAAGCCAAATATAAACTGGAGGAACAACACCTGATATTTCACCTTGGGAGCTTACAGCCCAATGGCTTCCCCGATGACTTCACCAGCTTCACAATTCCCTCCATACCAGCCTTATCTTTTGTCCAGTCCTCTCCCTCCTCCTCACCTCCCTGACCTGATCTAACCTGTCCATCTTCCTACTCACCTATCACCTCCACCCATCCCATGGACCAATTAGAATAACCAGCTATCTGCATCCACCAATCACCATCTCTCTTACCCTCTCCCCAGTCCCCACAACCCCACCTCATTTTTTTCTGGACTCTCCTCTCCCTCCCCAGTCCTGATGAAGGGTTTTGGTCCAAACTGCTGACTTTCCTGTTCCTCTGATGCTGTCTGAGCTGCTGTGCTTTTCCAGCCTCATACCTATAGACAAAAACCTCTTTGCCTTTTTTTCTTATTTAGCAGAATTAGAAAGAGGCAGATTACATCTCAAGTCCCAGTCAAGGGCCTGATCGAGGACCAGACAACATTGAGAGGCAATTTATTTTTAATTTTGGTTTATGTTGTACTGTGCACATGAATAATTCAAATGAAAAAAAAGATAATTTAGACATTTGATTAAACTGTAAATTAGATTCAGTTAGATAATTGAAATATAGCTTGAAGAGCATGCCAGGTATAGGAGTTGGGACATCATGTTAATGTTTTACAGGACATTGGTGAGACCACTTTTGGATTACTGTGTACGGTTCTGGTTGTCCTGCTAAAGAAAGGATATTACTAAATTTGAAAGGGTGTAAAAAAGATTTACAAGGATGTTACTGGGACTGGAGGTTTTGAATTATAGGGAGATGCTGGAGAGGCTGGGACCTTTTTTTACCAGAGCGTAGGAGGTTGAGGGTGACCTTATAGAGCATGAGGGGTGTAGATAAGGTAAATAACAGAGATCTTTTCCCGAGGGTAGAGGATTTCAAAACTAGTGACCATAGTTTTACAGTGAGAGGAAAAAAACCTGAGGAGCAATTTATTTTGCCAGAGGAAGTGGTAGATACAGGTACAGTTACAACATTAAAAAACATTTGGACAGGTACAGCTATAGGAAAGGTTTGGAGGGATATGAGCCAAACACGGGCAAATAGGATTAGTTTCGTTTGGGAAACCCATTCGGCACGGACTAGTTGGATCGAAGGGTCTGTTACTGTGCTGTATGACTCTATGACCCAATGACGAATATGGGCATTGATAATGATTAAGACAGAGAAATTGTTTTTTTAAGCATGGCCAATCCACCTAGCCTGCACATCTTTGGATGGAGAGGAAACCGGAGCACCTGACAAAAACCCACACAGACACGGGGAGAATGTGCAAACTCCACACAGACAGTCACCTGAGGCTGGAATCAAACCGAGGTCCCTGGTGCCGTGAGGCAGCTGTGCTAACAAATGTGCTGCCATTTTGATACAGGCACCAGCAGGTTCTTTGCTTGCTGGTGGCAAATATTCAGGATCCTTCTTTCTTCAACTTCCTCAGACACAGAAGTGAAAAATGCTGGAAATACTCAGCTGATGTGCCAGCATCTGTGAAGAGAGAAACAGAGTTAAAATAACAAATGCTCAGCCTCAGTTGAGAGAACGAAACACAGTCACCTTTTCTGAACCTGAATTCGAGGATGTTGATAGTGGGAGATTCAGTGAAGATAATGAACATGCAAGAGGGATGATATAACAAGGAGAGACGAAAAAGAATATTGCCAGGGAGAGAGGTAAACTGTACAGAGGACGGACAGAAGTTACTGCAAGTGTGCAGAGAGAGGTGTGAGGTGGAAATGTTGGAAAAGGGAGCCTGCAAAGTAGACTGAGCAGCTTCAAACTTGTCAAATAAATGGACACTGTGAGCCAAGAAAACGTGAAATCACTGAGGTGGTGATGAATTCCATGAAAACAAATATACTATTTCATGCTTAAGGCTGCATACATTCAAGAACAACTTAATGAGGAATTTACAGAAGATGCTATTGTAGTGGATGCTGTAAGAACTGCTAAATTTAAATCCGAGTTTCACATCTGAGATACAATAGAGAATGTAATTACTTCCTGCTTAAAATACAGTCATAGAGTCATAGAAATGTACAGCACAGAAAGAGACCCTTCAGTCCAGCTCGTCCATGCTGACCAGATATCCTAAATAAATCTAATCCCATTTGCCAGCATTTGGCGCAGTTCTCACTAAACTCTTCCTTTTCATGTACCTATCTGCATGCCTTTTAAACATTGCAATTGTACCAGCCCTCACCGCTTCTTCTGGCAGTTTATTCCATACTCGCACTACCCTCTGCATGAAATAATTGCCCCTTAGGTCCCTTTTAAAGGGTGGCACGGTGGCTCAGTGGTTAGCACTGCTGCCTCACAGCACCAGGGACCAGGGCTCAATTCCACCTTTGGGTGACTGTCAGTGTGGAGTTTGCACATTCTCCCCGTGTGTGTGTGTGGGTTTCCTCCGGGTGCTCTGGTTTTCTCCCATAGTCCAAAGGTGTGCAGGCTAGGTAGATTGGCTGTGATAAATTGCCCATAGTGTTCAGAGATGTGTTGATCAGGTGGGTTATAGGGAATGGGTCTGGATGGGATGATCTGAGGGTCAGTATGGACTTGTTGTGCCAAAGGGCCTGTTTCCACACTGTAGGGATTCTATGAAACTTTTCCCCTCTACCTTATACCTATGCCCTCTAGTTTTGGACTTCCCACCCCGGGGAAAACACCTTGTCCATTTACCCTATCCATGCCCCTTATGATTTTATAAACTTCTGTAAGGTCACCGCTCAGCATCCAACACTCCAGGGAAAATAACCCCTGCCTATTCAGCTTCTCCCAATAGCTCAAACCCTCCAACCCTGGCAATATCCTTGTAAATCTTTTCTGAACCCTTTCAATATTTGCAACATCTTTCCAATATGAGGGAAAATTGGCTGCAGTATTTCAAAAGTGGCTCAACCAATATCTTGTACGGCCCCAACATGATCTACCAACTTTTATACTCAATGCACTGACCAATAAAGACAAGCATACCAAACAACTTCTTCATTATCCTGCCTACCTGTGACTCCATTTTCAAGGAACTATGAACCTGCAACCCAAGGTCTCCTTGTTCACCAAGACCCCCCAGGACCTTACCATTAAGTGTATAAGTCCTGCCCTGATTTGCCTTTCCAAAATGCAGCACCTCACTTTCATCTAAGTTAAACTCCATCTGCCACTCCTCGGCCCATCAGCCCATCTGATCAAGGTACTGTTGTACTCTGAAATAACTTTCTTGGCTGAACACTAAAACACCAATTTTGGTGTTATTTGCAAATGGACTAGCCATACTTCCTATGTTCACATCCAAATCATTTATATAAACGTCAAAAAAAAGTGAATCCAGCACCAATCCTTGCAGCGAACCACTGTTAACAGGCCTCCAGTTCAAAAAACAACCCTCCTCCACCACCCTCTGTTTCCTACCTTTGAGCCAATTATATATCCAAATGGCTAGTTCTCCTTATATTCCGTGTGATCCAACCTTGTTAACCAGTCTGTCATGTGGAACCTTGTCAAAGGCCTCACTGAAGTCCATATAGACCACATCCACTGCTCTGCCTTTATCAATCCTCTTCATCACAAAAAGACTCAAGTTGGTGAGACACGATTTTCCATGCACAAAGCCACATTGACTATCCCTAATCAGTCCTTGCCTTTCCAAATACATGTAAATCCTGTGGCTCAGAATCCCCTCCAACAACTTGCCCACCACTGATGTCAGGCTCACTGGTCACTAGTTCCCTGGATATTCCCTTCCAACTTTCGTAAATAGTGGCACCATGTTAGCCAACCAGCCAATCTCGTCTCATTTGCCAGTATTTAGTCCAGATCCCTCCAAACTTCTAAACTATTCCATCTGCATTGAAAATGTGTTAGCTATGACCTTAAAAGCCTGCAGAAGATATATATTGAAAGATGGTTTTTATGTGTAGGGGTCTAATTTGGTTATTTTGAAAGAAAACTTATTTTGTTAACTGATGCCCACTGGCTTGTGCCAATTTAAGTACAAAGAACAAAGGCCACTAAAACAAAGGAACAGGCCCTTTGGCCCTCCAGGCCTGCACTGACACGTTTTGCACTTCCACACTAAAACTGTCTTCACTTATAGTATCCCTCTATTCCCTTCCTATTCATGTATTCATCCTGGGGCTTTTTGAATGCTGCTATTGTGTCTGCTTCCACTGCCTCCTCTGGCAGTGCATCCCAGACACTCACCATCCTTTGTGTGAAAAACTAGCCTTGTAAATCTCTTAAACTTCACCCCCCACACCTTGAACCTGTGTCCCCTAGTAATTGACCCCTCCACCCTGAGTAAAAGCCTCATACTTTCCACTCTATACATGCCATTCACAATCTTATGACCTTCTCTCAGGTCGTCCCTCAACCTCTTGCATTCCAGTGAACACAAATTCAGTCTATCCAACCTTTCTTCATAGCTAAAACCCCTATACCAGACAACATCCTAGTGAACCTTCTCTGTACCCTCTCCAAAGCATTCACGTCTTTCAAGTAGTGTGGTGACCAGAACTGTACACAATATTCCAAGTGTGGCCTAACTTAAGTTCTACAAAGCTGCAGCATAATTTGTCTATCCTTATACTCAATGCCCCTTCCAATGAAGGCAAGCATGCCATAAGCCTTTTTCACTCCCTTACCTGCCTGCGCTGTCACCTTCAGTTATCTGTGGACCTGCATACACAGATCCCTCTGCATACCAATAATCCTAAGGGTTCTGCCATTCACTGTATAATTTCCACCTGTACTTGACCTTCCAAAATGCATCACCTCACATTTGTCCAGATTAAACTCCATCTGCCATTTTTTGCCCATACCTCCAACTGATCTGTATCCTGCTCTATCCTCTGACAACCCTTCTCACTATCTACAAATCCACTAATCTTAGTATCATCTGCAAACTTACTAATTAGACCAGCCACGTTTTCCTCTAAATCATTTGGGTGGACCATGAACAGAATAGGTCCCAACACTGAACCCTGTGGAACACCACTAGTCACAAGCCTCTGTTCGAAAAGCATCCTCACCCCACCACCCTCTGCCTCCTCTGACCAGGTCAGTTTTGTATCCATCTTGCCAACTCACCCAATACCGTGTAACTTCGGAAACAGAAACAGAAGTTGCTGGATAAGTTCAGCAGGTCTGGCAGCATCTATGAAAAAAAAGTCGGAGTTAACATTTCAGGAAAGGTCACCCTTCCTCAGAATGCGACTTCACTTTTTGTACCAGTCCGCCATGAGGGACTTTGTCAAAGGCTTGACTGAAGTCCGTGTAGACAGCATCAACCACTTTCCCCTCATCAATCATGTATGCATGTATACATATCATCTTGTGCATCTTAAAAAACTTCCAACCCCGGGCAAAACACCTTGTCTATTTACCCTATCTATGCCCCGCATGATTTTATAAACTTCTGTAAGATCACCACTCAGCCTCCAACACTGCAGGGAAAATAGCCCCAGCCTATTGAGCCTCTCCCTATAGCTCAAACCCTCCAACCCTGGCAATATCCTTGTAAATATTTTCTGAACCCTTTCAACATTCGCAACATCTTTCCTATACGAGGGAAAGATTGTATACATATACAATCATATATTCCCTCATCAATCAGGTATGTCAGGATTAAAAGAATGACTAGAGTAAGATTAGAGCCAGTCAAGGACAGTAGTGGGACGTTGTGTGTGGAGTCCAAAGAGATAGGAGAGGCGCTAAATGAGTATTTTTCATCAGTATTAACACATGAAAAAGACAATGTTGTTGAGGAAAATACTGAGATACAGGCTATTAGACTAGACGGGATTGAGGTTCATAAGGAGGAGGTGTTAGCAATCCTGGAAAGTGTGAGAATAGATAAGTCCCCTGGGCCGGATGGGATCTATCCTAGGATTCTCTGGGAAGCTAGGGAGGAGATTGCAAAGCCTTTGGCTTTGATCTTTATGTCGTCATTGTCTACAGGAATAGTGCCAGAAGACTGGAGGATAGCAAATGTTGTCCCCTTGTTCAAGAAGGGGAGTAGAGACAACCCTGGTAATTATAGACCAGTGAGCCTTACTTCGGTTGTGGGTAAAGTGTTGGAAAAGATTATAAGAGATAGGATTTATAATCATCTAGAAAGGAATAATTTGATTAGGGATAGTCAACATGGTTTTGTGAAGGGTAGGTTGTGCCTCACAAACCTTATTGAGTTCTTTGAGAAGGTGGTTAAACAGGTGGATGAGGGTAAATCTGTTGATGTGGTGTATATGGATTTCAGTAAAGCGTTTGATAAGGTACCCCACGGTAGGATCTCGCAGAAAATTCGGAGGCATGGGATTGAGGGTGATTTAGCAGTTTGGATCAGAAATTGGCTAGCTGTAAGAAGACAGAGGGTGGAGGTTGATGGGAAATGTTCATCCTGGAGTTCAGTTACTAGTGGTGTACTGCAAGGATCTGTTTTGGGGCCACTGCTGTTTGTCATTTTTATAAATGACCTGGATGAAGGTGTAGAAGGATGGGTTAGCAAATTTGTGGATGACACTAAAGTCAGTGGAGTTGTGGATAGTGCGGAAGGATGTTGTAGGTTACAGAGAGACACAGATAAGCTGCAGAGCTGGGCTGAGAGGTGGCAAATGGAGTTTAATGCGGAAAAGTGTGAGGTGATTCACTTTGGAAGGAGTAACAGGAATACAGAGTACTCGGCTAATGGTAAGATTCTTGTTAGTGTGGACGAACAGAGAGATCTCAGTGTCCATGTGCATAGATCCCTGAAAGTTGCCACCCAGGTTGATAGGGTTGTTAAGAAAGCGTATGGTATGTTAGGTTTTATTGGTAGAGGGATTGAGTTTTGGAGCTGTGAGGTCATGTTGCAGCTGTACAAAACCCTGGTGCGGCCGCACTTGGAGTATTGCGTACAGTTCTGGTCGCCGTGTTATAGGAAGGATGTGGAAGCATTGGAAAGGGTGCAGAGGAGATTTACCAGGATGTTGCTTGGTACGGAGGGAAGGTCTTATGAGGAAAGGCTGAGAGACTTGAGGCTGTTTTCGTTAGAGAGAAGAAGAAGGTTAAGAGGTGACCCAATAGAGACATACAAAATGATCAGAGGATTGGATAGGGTGGACTGTGAGAGCCTTTTTCCTCGGATGGTGGTGTCTAGCACGAGGGAACATAGCTTTAAATTGGCGGGTGATAGATATAGGACAGATGTCAGAGGTAGATTCTTTACTCCGAAAGTAGTAAGGGCATGAAATACCTTGCCTGCAGCAGTTGTAGACTCGCCAACTTTAAGGGCATTTAAATGGTCGTTGGATAAACGTATGGATGATAATGGAATAGTGTAGGTTAAATGGGCTTCAGATTGGTTTCACAGGTCGGCGTAACATCGAGGGCTGAAGGGCCTGTACTGCGCTGTTATGTTCTATGTTCTATGTTCTATGTTCTATGTTCTATGTTCTAATCATCTTTGTCACTTGCTCAAATACCTCGATCAAGTTTTCGAGAAATGACCGCCCCCGCACAAAACCATGTTGTCTATTGCGAATAAGTCCAGTTGCCTCTAAATGCATATGGATCTTGTCCCTGAAAATCTTTTGCAATAATCTTCTTACCATCTATGTGAGGCTCACAGGCCTGTAATTTCCTGGATTATCCCAGCTACCCTTCTTCAACAATGGGACAACGTTAACTATTCTCCAGTCCACTGGGACCTCACCTGTAGCCAAAGATGATACAAAGATATCTGTCAAAGCTCCAGCACTTTTTTTTCTCTTTGCCACCCCCCCACCTTAATATTCCGGGAAAGATCCCATCAGGACCCAAGGACCTATCTACCTTCATACTTTTTTTTAAGGTGCACAACAGCTCTTCCTTTTTTACAGCAATTTAGCTTAGAAACTCGACACCCCCTTCCCTGAGATCATCCTCCAACAAGTCCTTCTCTTTGATGAATATCGAGACAAAGTATTCGTTTCGGACCTCATCTACCTCTTTTGGCTGCACACATAGATTCCGTCCTTTGTCTTTGTGTGGGCCAACCCTTTCCCTGGTTATCCTCTTGCTTTTTATATAAAAACTCTTTGGATGCTCAAGTACTGTGAGATGTAATAGACTAATGATTTTCCTTGTTTGTTGTGGTTTTAAATTTCACGGAATTTTGATAATTGACAATCATGCTGAATTCTTCTAATACCCTTTCTCTGTGCGTCTGAACACCATCTATGTCAACACAAATTCAGAAGATGTTGTAACTTCATGACTGCATCACCTAATCATTGATTTAATGAGAGTGACAAAGAACTCCGTGAAAACCAAAAAGTGGTGATTGTATTTCAAAAGACCTAATTGTCTGTAAAGTATTCTGTGTGACAGTCTGTGGTTATGAAAGATGCTATTATAAATTCAAGATCTTCCTTTCTTTTCTTCTTTCTTTCTCTCTCTTTCACCTTTAGTTCTTCTCTTTTTCTTCCTGTTTTTTATTCTTGTCTCTTGCTTACCTTCAGGTGACTGTCTTACCCTCCTCCTTGTTAAATCTCATAATGAACGCTGTCATTCCAGCTGGTGATAAGCCATATTTGAGAAACCATTATATTGAAATGTGATCCAGATTCTGTATCCGTTTGTGCACTCACTGAAATTAGTGCTGCAGCTTTGCAAACCTCTATTCATTTACCATTAATAGGCAAGTGCTCTCCAGTGAGTTGGATCGATCACATTATTTCTTCACCGCCACTTTGTCTGATGTTAGTCTTGGGTTATTGCAGCTACTGAAGCGAAGCTATTTTTAATATCAATCACTTCCGCACAATATGAAAGACAATCATTAAATGATACTTATCCAAAAGGATGTGAAATAATTATGAGTAGGACACAATATTTACCCAGCGGGACAACAGTACAAACTGTTTAAAACAATAATTATATTCTGACCAAGTAAAGGCATCAATGCAATCCAACTTGTCAAGAAACATGAAACCTAGGTTGACAGACTAGATATTTCTAAGCAAAGAAAATTGATAAGATTTAAAGGAGTAAATAAAGTGAAAGTGGTTCTATTTAGTTGTTACATCAGTAATCAAAGAAAAAATGTCTATGATAATCGGCAAAAGAAACAGAGGGAAGATGATTGCAATAGATTGTTATGACCTGGATATGCACTGTTTAAAAGAGTGGTACAAGTAGGTTCAACAGTATTTATCAAAAATAATCTGGATAAATACAGGGAAAGGAATCATTTTGCCAAACTATGAGGCAAACTAGAATCGGGGGGACCGATTGGCAAGCTGTTTCAAAGATCTGGCGCAGAAAGGATGTTATGAACAGCTTTTATCTCATTGGTTTCCAAGACATGAGCTGGAGTAGTATATTCAGGGCTCCACATGGTTTGGAATTCTGACTCACCAATGCACTGGGGAGCAGTGTATGTTATTTGCAGGATTCACTGCAGCAAATCATTTCTTCAATAGCATCTCCCAATTCTGGGAGCTTAATCATCTAAAAGGTCATTAGCAACAGGTGCACAGCAATGCAACCAGCTTCAAGATCCTTTCCAGGTTTCCTACCATCCTGATTTGGAAGTGTATCCCTGTTTATATCCTCATTGCTGGGCAAAGCTCTGAAATTCCCTGTTTAACAGTTTTGCAGGAGTCTACATACACCACAAACTAGATCATTACAAGAAGTTCTACCAACAACTTCTCAACACAAGTAGAATGGACAATGAATCATGGTCTTGCCAGCAACTTCTGGATCCTGAAAACTGCTTACAAACATGCAATTATGAGCAGGGCAGGTGATTTAGCCTTTCAAGCATAGTCTGCCACTTGATAAAATTGTAGCTGATCTGATTGTGGCCTGAACTCCAATTCCCTGACTAACCCCACAGCCTGTGACTCCTTTGTCAATCAGAAATCTTTCTAACTGCCTCCTCCACTGCTGAAACAAGTAGCTGTGTAAACAATGATAACAAGGTGTGGAGCTGGATGAACACAGCAGGCTAAGCAGCATCATAGGAGCAGGAAAGCTTGACGTTTCGAGAATAAACAGTACTTGTAATGGGTGTAACAAGGTCAATATATCTGTCAGCCTTAAAATATTGAAAGACACAATTCGTAAGCTGTTAGGAAAGGAAATTCCACAGACTCACAACCATCTGAAGCAAAGAAACTTCTTCTCATCTCCATCTTAGACAGGGTACCACTTATTTATAAGCTGTGTCTACCAATTCTAGACTCTCTAGACTCAACTACCCATGTTGATAGGGCTGTTCAGAAGGCATATAGTGTGTTGGCTTTCATTGCCGGGGGATTGAGTTTAAGAGCCGTGCGTTATGCTGCAGCTCTATAAAACCCTGGTTAGACCACACTTAGGATATTGTTTCAGTTCTGGTCGCCTCTTTAAAGGAAGGATGTGGATGCTTTAGAGAGGGTGCAGACGAGATTTACGAGGATGCTGCCTGGACTGGAGAGCAGGTCTTATGAGTAAATGTTGAGGGAGCTAGAGCTTTTCTCATTGGAGCGAAGAAGGATGAAACGTGACTTTATAGAGGTGTCCAAGATGATGAGAGGCATGGATAGAGTGGACAGTGTCAGAGAATTTTTCCCAGGGTGGAAATGATTATTATGAGAGGGCATAGTTTTAAGTTGATTGGAGGAATGTATGGGGGAAATGTTAGAGGTATGTTCTTTACACAGAGAATGGTGGGTGCGTGGAATGTGGTGCTGGCATTGGTAATGGAGTCAGATACATTAGGGTCATTTAAGCGACTCTTGGATAGGCACATGGAGGATAGTAAAATGTAGGATATGCAGGGTAGTTTGATCTTAGAGTAGGATAATAGGTCGGCACAGCATCGTGGGCAGAAGGACCTGTACTGTGCTGTACTGTTCTATGTTCTCTCAGAAGGGGAAACATGCTTTCAGCATCCAACTTGCCAATTCCTGACAGGATATCATATGTTACATCTCACTGGGGTAGAGTGCTGGAAATCAAGCACCACTACGCTTAAAATCATCACAAAAGTTAACAATTTTGAAAAGTATGCAGAATTCTTCAATTTACC
This sequence comes from Ginglymostoma cirratum, assembly GCA_024137785.1. Taxonomy (NCBI): domain Eukaryota; kingdom Metazoa; phylum Chordata; class Chondrichthyes; order Orectolobiformes; family Ginglymostomatidae; genus Ginglymostoma; species Ginglymostoma cirratum. Next base: position 14,499,757 of record JAHRHZ010000249.1, read on the forward strand.
TGCCGTTCAGACCCACTTTAACAGAAAGCACAGACCAGGTATCAGTACTTAAAAGAATAATTATTTATTAAAATAAATGGATCCTACCTGCAGATAAACAATTATGAATCATTGATGTATATATCTACTGGTTAAAACTCCAAACCTGTTATATACATATCCCCTCTATACATACAAACATACAGGTTATTAGTGACAAGGTAAAACATGGGTGTTATGGGCAGAGAGAAAGACTAGGAATGTTACTCAGTGGTTCCTGTCCATGGAGTTTGCTATACTGCTGTTAACGTTGCTTCTCAGTTGTCCTTCTTCAGGTACCTCGCCTTGTTTACAGGCGGCACAGGGTGACTAGATCATGTTTATAAAGATCTTTGACTTATCACTTAAAGGTCACGGATTACAACATCTGGAAGGATGAAGTAAACTGGCTATCTTCAGACCTGAAATGCCTATTAACACAGTATAATTACAACTCCTTCTCCTCTTCCAACCAAACATTCACACTTCCGAGACTTTCAGCTACTTGGGAGTTGATCAAATAGTTGTTGGCTTTTGTCATCGATAACTGATCACTAGTGCCAATCCACTACTTGTTGCCAGCCAAAGTTCCGTTTGCTCACATCCCTTGGGTCCAGCAAGCCTGAGAAGTAAGCTTTCCCCACTGCTTTACCATACAGCTGTGTAAACAATACTTACAATGAGAGTAAGGTTGCTTACGTTTACAAAGTGCAGCAATTCTTCAATAATCCTTTTTTAAAACTGTCCTTTTTACCATTTCAGTCTGCAAACAAAAATTTAGAGAGATAAAAATATCTGGTCTTTACACACATAGGAAGTCATCTTATTTTTCAAACTTCCATTGATAAAGGCCCAAATAGCTGTCACTGTTGACCACCACAGATTCCTCTGCATGAAAGCAGACCTCCTATTCCTGCAACATCTCTTTACAGTGGGAACTGATTCTTTTATCACAAAGCATTAGGAAGCTGTGAAATTTTCAACATTACCATCATTTAACTGTGTCTTTAACAAATTATGCAGTGTTGTATGATCATTATTGAATTTTTCTATTGCTGTTTTTTTCAAACATCACCTTCTCTCAATTTACACATTCAAACATTCATCGGCCCACATTTTTCCAATACAATAATAATCACTACCAAAGGCTGGAGCATCTTTTTTCGGCAAATTCACCCTTTACTTAGAATTGTCTGTATTACAAATTCAAATTGTGTTTTATTAACATTCATAATTACCATTTCTCTTTTTTTAATTGCAGGATCCATCATATGATAATATCATTGATCATTTAAGAGGGCAAATAAAGCTTTATGCATTTTCTTCAACAGTTATCAATACTTCAGTAAATATAAAATAAAAGTTTGTGACCACATCAATGTTGTTAAATACAATACAAAACAATTTTCAAAAATGACTAAATATTAACTGTCTTCTATTTAATGTTAATATCCATTGAACTTGTGAGATAAATGTTCTCAGTGTTCACCTTCTCCAATGCCAATCAGAAGCTGTGAAGATGCCCCTGCAAGGACCCAAAAAAGTAAAATATAAACAAGCAGAAAATCTCATGGAGCAATGCTCATGCAAATTCACCAACTGCACCTTCTAGATGTGGGCACTTCTTCATCAGATTTCCCTCAAAGCTCAATTGAAGCATTAGTAATAATTATACATCTCTGCAGAGCTCGGAGGATTTACTGCATGCGATGCCAAGTAATGTTAAGTTACTGCATATTGGCCGTGACTAAGATTTAAGTTTCTGAATTTACAGATAAAATTCAATAAGTCAGAACAATTGTGTTCTTGTTTAGGGACAAAATGAATTGTTTAGGTATTTTTAAACAGATGACATTGGTTTCCAATTCTACGTGAATGCTGACGGTGTGGCAAAAAATCTGGACTAAAGGTTTTGCCTTTTAAAGAGTTGCCCTTAATCATTCATTTGCTATTTTTTGAGGCAGGGGTTCATATTTTCGCTGTGTTGGAGAGCACCACCAACTGTGGTGGAAATGATGAAGTGGCTGAAAATGGTCCATCCTCACTAATGCTGCAGGGATTCCCATTTTTTGAGGAAGTTGGAACGGGGAGCTAGGTGCACTTAGCACATGAGATAAAAGGTACTGCAGATGCTGGAGAATCCGAGATAACAAGCATGGGGCTGGATGAACACAGCAGGTCAAGCAGCATCATAGGAGCAGGAAAACTTGACGTTTCGGGCCTAAACCCTTCATCAGAA
>JAHRHZ010000249.1:14502413-14517231 GCA_024137785.1 Ginglymostoma cirratum
AAACCCTTCATCAGAAGGGTTTTCTGATGAAGGGTTTAGGCCCGAAACGTCAAGTTTTCCTGCTCCTATGATGCTGCTTGACCTGCTGTGTTCATCCAGCCCCATGCTTGTTATCTCTGCACTTAGCACATGCACATTTTAGAAAGACAGCTGGCCATTTCGCTCATCAGCTTCCACCACTTGAAGACTTGCTGTGTGAAATTCAGAGTGTGGAGATGAGATCTGATAACAGCTCGGCTGAAACTTTTAGGATTTGTTTTGCTAGCCAGAGTGCCCCATGGGAGAGATAAGCTATCCCTTTTGGGAAGCTGAAGAAGCTTTGGAATTGTTCAATGGAAGCAGAAATGTGAGTAACAGCTGCATAAACCCACTGTCGAACAGACTTGTCAAAGTCGATGGTCAAAACTATCAGAAGCAACTATCAAAGGAGTGTATCAAAGATGTCAAGGGGACCTTTCAAAGGGAACTTTCAAAGGGAGCTGACAACTCTCAAAGTAATTAAAAATCTTGCCCTTTAACTTTTTGAAAAGAAAGTCTCGAATGTAGAAAGGTTGTTTCCATTTCATACAGTCTGTTAACATAAGCCTAGGGGTTTCTATTAATGTTATTATAAAGTTTGATTTAGCTAAAGGAATGTAAATGTAGTAAATATGTTTTAGCAAGTCTTTTTGATAAGTCATGTCTGAAACAGACACATAGAAAATCATTTACTGAAATCTTTCATTTTGTCTTCTCTGTTAGTGTCTTGAAACTTGCCCGTAGTGGACACGAGGTGAACTGATATTGTAGTTGCAAGGGAAAAAGATGGAGGAGGGCAAGTGATAGCATAAGAAGTATAAGGGACCATGGATGGATGTAGTTGACACAGACAGTATGAGGAGCTACACACAGAAAGTGCTGAAGAAACCAAGCAAGTCTGACTGCGTCTGTGGAGAGAAAGCTAAAGTAATGTTCAGAACTTTCAAAAGATCACTGGACTCAAAATGTCAATTCTGCTTCTCTCTCTAAGGACGCTGCCAGGCCTGCTGAGTTTCTCCAGTGCTTTCTGTTTGTGTTTTAGATTTTCTTTGTTTTTACCTCAGAGTATGGTGGAACTTTGGGTACATCTTTACTCATTTATGGGATGTGGACATCACTGGCTAGGCCATCCCTAATGATGTTTAAGAAGATGGTTGTGGGCATTTTTCTTGAACTGCTGGGTCCATGCAATAACGATGCACCCTCAGTGCCTTAGGAAAGGAGTTTCAGGATTTTGACCCATTAAGAGTGAAGGGACTATGATACAATTTCAGGTGAGTTGCTTGGAGGGGAGCTTGGAGATGGTAGTGTTCCCATATATCCATTCCCTTGTCCTTTTACGTGGTCAAGGCTGTTGGTTTGGAAGATGAGTAGCTCCAGTGCATCTTGTAGATGGTACACAATGCTGCCCCTGTGTTTTGGCGGTGGAGGGAATCAATGCTGATGATGTTAGACAGGGCACCAATCAAGCAGACTACTTTGTCCTAAACATAGGAGTTGAGCTTCTTGAGTGCTTCAGGAGCTTCACGCACCAGGCAAGTGGGCTGTGTTATATCACACCCCTGTAGATGCCCTGTGCCTTGTAGATGCTGGACAGGCTTTTAGGAGTCAGGGAGAAAGTTATCCACCACAAAATTCCCATCCATGACCACCTGTTGTTCTTATATTTATATGGCAATTTTAGATTATGGTCAATGGTACACCCCACAGTGCTGATAGTGGAGGATTTAGTGATGGCAATATCATTTTATGTTAAAGCGTAATGGTTAGGCTTTCTCTTATTGGGGGTGGTCATTGCCCAGTCTCTAATGCACTATGAATGTTATTTACAAATGATCAACTCTAACCCGACTGTTGCTGAATTTGGACCTAAGGAGCTGTAAATGGTGTTGAACATTGTTCAGTCATCAGCAAGGATCCCCACATTTGATCTTAAGATGGAAATAAATTCAACGGTGAAGGAGAGGGGACAACTGGGCGAAGAACATTACTCTGAAGATCCCCTGCAGTGATATCCAGTGGCTGAGATGACAGACCTCTATGAACCACAACTAATCTTCCTTTGTGCTAGAGATGATTCCTACCGGCGAAGAGTTTATCATAAATTCCCATTGACTTCAGTTTTGCTCGGGGTCCTTAATACCAGACTTGGTCAAATGCTATCTTGATGTCAAAGGTTGTTACCCACAGTTCTCCTCCTGAGTTCACCTCCTTTTCCGTGTTTGAACCAAGGCTGTCATGATGCTGAGAGGCCCTGTCGGAATCCAAACTGAGCATCAGTAAGCAGGTTATTGTTGAGTGAGTGCTACTAGGTAAGACTTCTGATGACGTCTTCTTTCACTTTTATGATGATGAAGAATACAATAGGGCAGTAACTGACTGAGTCAGATTTGTCCTGCTTTTTGTGTCCAGGGCACACTCACGTAGTTCTCCACATTGTTGGGTAAATGCCAGTGTTGCAGATGCATTGGAACAACTTGGCTTGGGGATAGCAAGTGCTAGAGCACAAGCGTCCAGTGCTGTTGCTGGAGTATTGTTAGGCCCCAAAGCATTTGCAATATCTAATGCATTTCTTGATAACATGTGGAGTTAATCAAACTGACAGAAGCTGAAGTCTGATGCTCAGGACCACAAGAGGAGGAAAAAAGTGAATTGTACACTAGGCACTTCCAGCTGAAGACTGTTGCAAATGCTTCAGCCTTATCTTTTGCACTGAGGTTCTTGGGTCACCCGTGACTGGGAGTCGAGATATTTGTGCAGATTCCTCCCACTCCAGGCAGCTATTTAATTGTTCACCACCATTCATGGCTGTATGTGACAGGTCTGCAGAACTTAACATGGGGAGCAGAGCACGAAACATAGAAACATAGACGATAGGAGCGGGGGAGGCCATTCAAGCCTGGTCCGCCATTCTTCATGATCATAGCCGATCATCCAACTCAATGGACTAATTCTGCTTTCTCCCTATAACCATTGATCTCATTCTCCGTAAGTGCTATATCTAGTTGCCTCTTGAATACATTCGATATTTTGGCATCAATTACTTCCTGTCGTAATGGATTCCACAGGCTCACCAATCTTTGGGTGAAGAAATGTCTCCTCATCTCCATCCTAAATGGTCTACCCGAATCCTCATACGTCCACCATCGGGAACATCCTCCCAGCATCTACCCTGTTCAGTCCTGTTAGGATTTTATAAGTCTCTATGAGGTCCCCCATCATTTGCCTGAACTCTAAAGAAAACAATCCTAACCTAGTCAATCTCTCCTCATACGTCAGACCCGTCATCCCTGGAATCAGCCTGGAGAACTGTTTGAGGTAAATATCTTAGCATGGGTGCGTATGGTGGTACATGGATTGCGTAAGTGAGTGGGTGGAGACATGAGGTGGCATGAGTTGGCATGGATGAGGTATTTGAGTGTGATTTGGTGAATGGAGTGAGAGGTGAGGAATAGAGAGATCTTTCATGTTTTATATTTTCTTAAACTTCGGACACAATATGGGATAAGACTTCCAAGTATGGTGGGCTAGAACTTGCAAGATTCAGGGGTATCTTGCCCTGGATTAGCTTTTATTGCACATCTTTTTTGTGTCTCAGATTGACTGAAGCACATGATGATTGAGAGGCCAACTTCTGGGAAAGTGAAAATCAGGACTAGCTGATTAAATTTTAGGATAGAGAAAGAAACAGATCAAGACAGAGTGAAGAAAGAGACAGAGAAGAAGAGGAAGAAAATAAATAACCTAGTTAAAGTTAATGGTCTTTGCTGAGGGGAAGGCAGCTTTTTCAGTGTCAACCCCTATCACCAGGAGGAAGGTAATGTTGAACTACTTGTCGTGCTTGAGAAAGTTTCAACAGATTGAAACAAGTTTGTAGCTGCTGTCCAATGATAAGAAATGCTTGAAATGCTTTGGTAACAGCAGGTTTCTGTCTGACAGCAAAAAGTTATCCAGATGCTTTTGGGTAGATGAACCCCTTTTGGTGATATCAGAGCTTGTTTTATTGTCTGTACAAATCTCTCTGCAAGTCCATTGGTGGAGGATGGTAAGATGCAGAAGTGATGTGATACATGCTATTTTCTTTCATAAAGGTCTCAAACTCCTGAGAAACAAAATTCATTATCGCTTCTGAATTGTTATGGAAATCCTAAACTATTGAAGAGTTCACACAGTTTTTGAATTGTACTCTCAGTAGTCATAGACGTCATCACTGAGATCTCTGGAGTGAGTGTCTACAACAATCAAGAACATGTTTCCTGCAAATGGACCAACAAAATCAATGTGGAAATATTGTTATAGATTAACAAGACAGTCACATGGTTGTAAGGGTGCCAACCGAGGTATGTTCCTCACAGTTCTGAGGAAGGGTCACTGGACCCGAAATGAATTAACTCTGTTTTTTCCTCCACAGATGCTGCCAGACCTGCCGAGCTTTTCCAGCAACTTTGTTTATGTTCCTCACATGCTGACTTGAAGACCAAGAGTTGGCTTTCTTTTCAATAACATTGACCAGACCAAAGAAACAAAATAGCTGCAAACAATTTATTTCATGCACAAGATTCCACAACGACATGAACACAGCTGTTCTAACATTTAACTTCTCAGTGGTAGTGGACTAATGGCATGTATTCCAGCATCCTATGTGGATGCATCACGGTGTGATAAAGCAACTGCTCTTCCTGAGACCAAAGAAATTATAGAGAGTCATGAGCAGAGCCCAATCCATCATGTAAACCAGTCTTCCAAACATTGACTTCATCTATACTTCCAGCTGCTTTGGGAAAGCAACCAACATTATCAAAGACCCATCTGACCCAACAGATTCAAGATTAAGGCACAGGCAGAGCTGGCCAAAAGAACACAAATGTTTTGCAATTCTAACGAAAGTGCTCAGGTTCAAAGACACTTCCAGAATATGAGCATCTTTAAATCCAGAGTTCAAACCTTGTTCCTAATTTACCTAGGAAATGAGTGGCTTTAGTGTCATTTCAGAGGCCAGTTAAGAGTCAACCATTTTGCAGCTCCAGACCCACAGTATGTAGGCCCAGACTAGATAAGGATGGCAGATTTCCTTCCCTGAAGGACATTAGTGAACCAGATAGGTTTTCATGACAATCAATGATAGTCTCATTGTCACTATTACTGAAGCCAGATTTCAATTCCAGGTTTATTCATTGAATTTAAATTCCACCAGCATGGATGGGATTTGATCCTGTGTCCCCAAAGCATTATCCTCTGGATTATTCATCCAGACTCATTGCCACTATGCCAGCTTATCCTGGGCATGGTACCAGGGATGAAGAATTCAGAGACATGAATTGATTTGAGAAATCGGGGCTGTGTTCTTGAATTAGAAGAAAATGATTTGGATATGACCATCGGAAGTATGGTTAGTAAGATTACGGATGACACCAAAATTAGAGGTGGAGTGGACAGCGAAGAAGGTAACCTCAGAGTACAACAGGATCTTGATCAGATGGGCCAATGGGCCGAGGAGTGGCTGATGGAGTTTAGATAAATGTGAGAAGCTGCATTTTGGAAAGGCAAATCAGGGCAGGACTTATACACTTAATGGTAAGGTCCTGGGGAGTGTTGCCGAACAAAAAGACCTTGGAGTACAGGTTCATAGTTCCTTGAATGTGGAGTCCCTGGTAGAAAGGGCAGTGAAGAAGGTGTTTGGTGTGTTGCCTTTATTGGTCAGTGCATTGAACATAGGAGTTGGGAGGGTCATGTTGTGGCTGTACAGGACATTGGTTAGGCCAGTTTTGGAATACTGCATGCAATTCTGGTCTCCCCACTATAGGAAGGCTGAGGGGTAATCTACTAGAGGTTTACAGAATCGTAAGGGGCATGGATAAAGTAAATAGACAAGGTCTTTTCCCCGAGGTGGGGGAGTCCAAAACTAGAGGGCGTAGGTTTAAGGTGAGAGGAGAAAGATTTAAAAGGGACCTAAGCGGCAACTTTTTCACACAGAGGGTGGTGCATGTATGGAATGACCTGCCAGAGGAAGTGATGGAGGCTGGTACAATTACAACATTTAAAAGGCATCTGGATGGGTATATGAATAGGAAGGGTTTAGAGGGATATGGGCCAAATGCTGGCAAATGGGACTAAATTTATTTAGGATATCTGGTTAGCATGGATGGGTTGGACTGAAGGGTCTGTTTCCATGCTGGACACCTCTATGCCTCTGTACCTGCTTTCTCCCCACTGTTGTTGGATTTTTGAATAGACCTCTCAAATGTTAGTACGTAGAGTATAGAACATAGAACTCTATAGCGCAGGGATGGACCCTTCTGTCTACAATGTTATGCTGAACGTCATGCCAAATTAAACTAATCCCTTCTGCCTGCCCTTGGTCCATATGCCTCCATTCCTTGCAAATTTATGTGCTTATCTAAAAGCCCCTTAAACGCTCCTATTGTATCTGCCTCCATGACCACCCCTGGCAGTGCGTTCCAGACTCCTACCTCTCTCTGTGTAAATACTTGCCCCTCATATCTGCTTTGAACTTTCCCCCTCTCACCTTAAATTCATGTCCCTTGGTATTAGACATTTCAACTCTCGGAAAAAGATTCTTACTGTCTGAATGTAAATCTCTCTCTCTGCACCTTCTCTGCAGCTGTAACATTGTATTCTGAGATAACAAGCTGTAGAACTGGATGAACACAGCAGGCCAAGCAGCATCAGAGGAGCAGGAAGGCTGACGTTTTAGGGCTAGACCCTTTCTGAAGAAGGGTCTAGGCCCGAAACGTCAGCTTTCCTGTTCCTCTAATGCGGGTCTAGCCCTAAAACGTCAGCCTTCCTGCTCCTCTGATGCTGCTTGGCCTGCTGTGTTCATCCAGCTCTACACCATGTTATCTCAGATTCTCCAGCATCTGCAGTTCCTACTATCTCTGAAACATTGTATTCTGCATTGTTTTCTGCTATCCTGATGCACTTTGTATGATACTAACTGTCTTAATTGCATGCAAAACAAAACTTTTCACTGTGTCTTGGTACATGTGACAGCAATAAATCAAATCAAACACCCAGAATGGACTGATAACTCCTTTCTCCTGGGAAGATAAGGACTAACGTCAGGTGAGACTTGAGAGATCTGTGGATGTTTTTCATGCATCACAATATCTATAATTTGAAACAGGATTAGGTTAACAGGGGCCACTTTCTTCACCTGTGAGCCAGTTATGGGTATGCTCTCTATCTGCTGAAAATAGAAGATCTCCTTCTGTTTAACATCTGGGTGGCTGACTAGTAAAGGCAAACTTGATAGACCACCTGCACTACCATGGAGACTAGATTGTCAATACTCAACGTCATATGCATGTGCTGAGAATATTCATGCCCAAAGTTGCATGCAACTGGCAGCCAAAGATAGAATTCCTGCATGTGGTCCAAAATTGAGGTTGGGAGTCAGTAAGCAATGTAAACTTCCTGATAAACAAATATCGGTGAAATTTCCAAAATCTGTAGTGCCTCTCATTTAAATTGTGCACATTTTCTGCTTTGCTTAAGGTACGTGAAGCAAAAGCAATGAATCTCCCTCTTCTCCAAGAGGATAGAGTGTGTAACAGAACCACTCCCACACCATTTGAAAAAATACCACAGGCCAATTGCAAAGGTAAGCAAGAGTTGATATGAGTCAGCAGATCTGAGCATAGTAGCCCTTAGTTAGCATTGTCAAATGCAATATTACAAGCTTCAGTCTGTTTCCAGGTCTTGTTTTGGTAAAAAAGTTCTTGCAGTGGCTCCAGTAGCATTGCCATATGTGGAATAAAGCTTCTGCAGTCGTACAATAACCCCAAGAAAGAGTGAAGCTAGCCCTAATTCTGAGGTGGTGGATCTTCTTCAATATTTTTAACTTCCGATGGAGCTTTATGGTGGCCAGCTGAATCAATTACCCCCTCCAGATATTCTAGTGAAGGCTGGAAGAGTTAACATTAATCTTTGTAAACACAAAGATCATATTCTTCAATTATTCGCAGAGTGGTGTCCATGTTCTTTAAGTGGTCATCTTCATTCTGGCCAATGATAAGAATGTCATCCAATAACACTGGACACCAGGCAGTCCACTTAATATTTGGTCCATAACCCTCTGAAATGCAACTGGAGTTATATATTATATCAAAGGGCAGATGACAGTATTGATAAAGGCCTCATGTGTCATAATTGTCAATAGCTGGTAGTGATTTCTCATCAATGTATATTTGTATGCATGCCGAACAAAGATCAGCCATGCTGAACCATTATCTGCCTGCCAAACCAGCAAATAGGTCATTAATATGTGGGAGTGGGTATTTTTCAGCATACAACACTGGGTTCACAGTGACTTTAAAATCCCCACAAATTCAAATCAAGGCATCCTTCTTCAAAAAGGGAACAAACAGGTGCTGCCCATTTGCAGTGAGTAGCAGGCACTAACACATCACTCTTGACTTCATCCTCCAGGTCCACTTCAGCCGTTGGTTGGAATGACATATAAGCACAGTCCTGGCTTTAAGGCATTTAGGTTTTATGTTCAGTTTCACTGAGATCTCCTTCATACTTCCTGGTTCCCCTGTCAATACAGCAGTGTGTTTCTTCAACGCAGCTGCCAAGCCAATGTCTCCCACGACATACGCTTCAGCCCAATTTAGACCAATCTTCCTCAGCCATGACCTTCCCAGGAAGGATGGGCAATCACTTTTCACCACAAACAGTTGTACTTTCACAATAGTGATACCCATCATAGGGGCAGCTTCTCCAGCGTATGTCTTTAGAACCATTTTTTTCAGCTTTTGGGGCAGATGTTGTAGTTTCTCTGAAACCAATGAAACTTCTGCTTCTGTGTCTATCCCCATGGTAATGGGTTTCCGTTACACAATATTCTTGTGAACCACCTGTCATGGACAAAGTACGAAGTATACCTCTTCCACTCGATTGTTGTTCTGGTCGTGGGCTTGCTCTACTGCATGCAGATTTCACTTGCTGTTGTTGTACCAGTCAACTATTTTATTTTTCTCTTGTTTTCATATCATAGATCACACAATCATATCATAGAATCCCTACAGTGTGAAAACAGGCCCTTCATCCCAAGAAGTCCACACTGACCCTTAGAGCGTCCCACCCAGGCCCATCCCCCTATAACCCACCTAATCTACATATCCCTGAACACTACAGGCAATTTAGCATGGCCAATCCACCTAGCCTGCACATCTTTGGACTGTGGGAGGAAACCGGAGCACCCGGAGGAAACCCACGCAGACACGGGGAGAATCTGCAGACTCCACGCCGACAGTCACCCGAGGGTGGAATCGAACCTGGGTCCCTGGTGTAGTGCCACCCCTGTGACATTGGATAGGTCCTTCTTAGTTTTGTGTACAGGTTCAACGTGTCCCTTTCTATTGCATTTTCAACACATATGGTTCAGATAGATGGTGTACAGTAGTAACTGTGTTGTTTGTATGGTCTGAGAATGCCTTGTGCAATCTGGTGGATGCACTCAGTTGATGTGCTTTTATTGCTGCCAATTCCATAGAGACTGCAGTTTCAATGGCCTTTTGCAAGGCAAGTTGAGCCTCTGACAAAAGATGCTTCTGTGTTGCTTCACTCTGCAGACCATAAACTAGCTTGTCACATTAAGTGTCATTGAACGCACCATTAAACTCACAGTACTCGGCAAGCTGCTGCAAACTGAGCATTTGTTTCCCTTCCTCTTGGCTTTGTTTATCAAATATTAATCTTTCAGCAATGAACAGCAGCTTTATGGAATAAATATGACTCCAAAAAACATCCACAACTTGGCTCCTCATAAAATCTATACAGTGTGGAAACAGGCCATTTGGCCCAACAAATTCACACCAACCACCCTTAGAGCAACCTATCCAGACCCATTGCCCTGCAACTCTGCAATTCCCACAGCTAATATACCTAACTTACACATCCCTGAACACTATGGGCAATTTAGCACGGCCCATCAACCTAAACTTGGACTGTGGGAGGAAACCGAAGCTCTCAAACGAGAAACCTACACAGAAAGGGGGAAAACATGCAAACTTCACACAGGCAGTTGCCCAAGGGTGGAATAGAAGTCAGGTTCCTGGTGCTGTGAGGAAGCAGAACTAGCCACTGTACCACCCTGGTTTATCAAGTTGGACCAAACTGCAAAACAGACTGGTTGTTTTCGTTCCAGCAACACTTTGGAAAGTTGCTATTTTTTTGATCATCTGCAATTCCTTTTGCAATGACAAGAACTGAAATGACTAGGTACGAGCTCCATTGATGAGCAGCCTCATCAAAATGTCCCAGTGGCTGCTACTGTTATTCAAAATAACTTGCATCATTTCAGTGTCTTATATCTGTGCGTCTTTTCAATGGCTTATTTCTGTGCAGCTTTTTGGTGTCTTATTTCTGTACACTTTTATTGCGTCTTATTCACTGCATCTCCTTTTGGTGTCTTATTTCTGTGCATCTTTTCAGTATTCTTTTTACCAGCATACAGCTTCCATGCTTTTCACCATACAACCATCAGCGCAGACAGTAAAGCCTTGGAGCCGAAAAAGGCAAAAACAGTTTTTCTTGCAGTCTGTTTTGTCATTTGTAAAGCAAGGACCACAGCCACAAATTCATCATCCCACTCTCATCGTCTATTTGTTTTATTTTGGCCTTTCAACCTTGTCCATATAACAAGAGGAAATCAGTAAACAGGGGCAGAGGTAAAGGAATGCCCAATTCAGTTTATTACACACACAGAATCCTACATTAGATGAGATAGTAGAGTTTTGTATATCACACAATGCCTTAGCACTTTAAGGCATGGAAACCCCAAGGGGAACACAGAATACATAACAACCTCCTCCTCTGGTCCTGCGGGTAAAGGATGCCCTCCATTACCAACTCCACCAGGACCTCCATGACCCTGTCCACAAATCAAGGCTCTAATTTTCCATTTGCTGCCACAGCCAAGGGAAAATGTCAGGAAGTGTACAGGACATGACTGCTCTGGACTGACAATGCTTGTGCAACGTCCATTTAAAGCTCGCAGCAGCGCTAGGGATGCCCGATAATGGTGAGTTGTTCCAGGGCAGCGAGTGTTAGAAAGGGATCAGAATCGGATGAGAGCAGTGGAATAGGTAAGGTTGGTGAGATGAAGATAAGGCGAATAGCAAAGGTCTTTTCCCTAAGCTGCGGGAGTTCAAAACGAGGGGGCATATTTTTAAGGTGAGAGGACAAAGATTTAAAAAGGACCTGAAGGGGAAATTTTTTCACACAGAGGGTGGCTCGCATGTGGAATGAATTGGCAGGGGAAATGCTAGGTGAAGGTACAGTTACAACATTTAAGAGATGTTTGGACAGGTACACGAATAGGAAATGTTTAGAGGGTTATGGGCCAAATACAGGTAAGTTGCACTGCTTTGGCTTGGGAAACTTGGTTGACATGGACTTGTTGGACTAAAGGATCTGTATGACTCTATGACTCTATAAATTGTCGGGCACCAGGGAGAGAAACTCTCTGTGAAAACTGACACTGAGATGTAGGATTCAGCACGTTGTTTCTCACTTGCAAATAAAGAGCAGGAAAATTGAGGTCCATTCATCCTTTAACACTCTGGTGAGATTTTGGCCAGCTTTGAACAGTCAACATTGATCATTGAAATGATGAATTGTGAACTTTTTTTTACTTTTCAAAATCTGTCACTAATTACGATTTACAGAAAATTAGCTCAATGGAAGCAGAAAGTACCTTTAATAAGATTTTCAACAAAAATTACAAAACCCGTTTTAAATGCGGACTTTACTCTGATGGAGACAAATGTTTAGATCTCTTTCCCTGAGAGAGCTCAATGGAGAGGAACTACTTCTAAGTGAAAAGAGGAATGCATTAAAATATATTCTGCGTGTTAATTTGGTAATTAAACTGCTTCTACCTTTGGGACATCTGTGTGCCATTAATCCAAAGAAATTTACTCATTCATGCTGAAACAGTCACTTTATCACTTTCAACAGCAGACCTAGCTGTAAGAGGCATTGACTGAATAGGATCAGGCTCAGAGTATATTATATAGGATTCTAGATGGAAAGGTTTGTGTTTATATCACATGTTACACAACCTCAGGACTCCCAGAGCACTTTGCAGTGAATTAAGTGAATTAAGCACTCCTGAAATTCCATGTCTGTTAATATGCACGAAATGTAGCAATCAATTTGCACACAGCCTGCTCCCACAAGCTACATTGAAATAGTGAGTCAATTATGTATTTTAATGATATTGATGTGGAACAAACATAGGTTATTGTTTGTGAGGTACATTTGGATCTTTTATGTTCACCAGATTGTCCTCCTCCAAAAGACAGCATCTATGATAATGTAACACACCCTCAGCACCACACTGGGGCATCAGCCTACTCTTTGTGTTCAAGTTCCTGGAGTGGAATTTTGACCCACAACCTGATGAGAATGCTGCAACTGTAGAAGGGTTGATGCTCCTTCGTTCTTTCTTAGGTTTTTTTAAAATCTTTTTTGATTAAAAAAATAGACTGAATAATCAGAGTAGAATCTCAATGTACAATAGTAATAACAAAGATGTGAATTTATTTGTCTGTAATTCTTCTGCTCAGCTTTTTAACTGTGTCCTCAATATTTTACTACACACCTTCCGCCACCTGTTGTCAGTCAAAACCACTTTTAGATGAATACTTCTGTTCTTGCCTGCTGAGTTCTCTCAACTCTAGTCTCTTATGGATCTTCAATTTTAATTGTCCCACCATGGGTGATAAAGCTTTCATCTGGCAGGGCTTTAGGCTCTGGAATTCCCTCACTAAACTTTCTGCCTTCCCACTTCTCTTTCCTCCCTTTAAGATTCCCCTTAAAGCCTACCTTTTCTGTATCCTTGACCTGTTAATTCTTTACGTGGTTCCATGCCATAGTAAGATTTATAATGTTCCGAGAAAGAGCCTCATTGTTTATTGCACCAAAGATGCTATTTAAGACGAGTTGTTGTTGCTTGTGTTTCCATGCAGATTGGTGCAATAGTGGACACTTTCATGTTTTTTTCCGTCGTGAACCTGGGCCGTCTGGCTCAGAAGTAGGTACGAGAGTCAGTCTTAGATATTTCCTCTTCAACCTGTTCATTCGTAATATTGTTTTTATTATACTGCCACCAAATCGCCTGTGTCTAACTAAGTTAGCCATTTACAATCACAGGCATTTTGGTGTTAATCTAGCAAATAGTTGAGCAAGTGATTGGAATAAATTATAAATGAATTGATTGGGAAGGTATATTGGGGGAGCAGATGCAATTGGTATATGTAAGGAACTGTTAAGATTTAGCAGTGTCCCTTTTGGTGCAGTGACAGTGTCCCTAACTCTGAACCAAGGGCCATGGGTTCAGATTCCACCTCCTGTAATCAAAATCTCAGAACATTATGACTCGAAAATGTAGGACTTGGTAATGGTCCTTGTGGTGCAGTGGTAGTGTCCCTGCCATTGAGCTAGGAGGCCTGGTTCAAGTCACACCTCCTTCAGATCCTTGCAGTGATATTTCTGAAAATGCCGATTAGAAAATATCTGAGGCTTGGTAACGAGAAGTGGCACCTTAGGACTGGGTGCATTAATGCCCCTTACGATACCATTTTGATTTAGCCTACCTCTTCTCCCCATCTTTCTGTTTCCTGTCATTGTCGAATTTTTAATTGTATTGTTGTTTAATTGGATAATTTGGTGTTGGGTTAATAAAGAAGAATGATTTGGTAGTTGATAATCAGTATCTACAAAGAAAGTTGCCTTGGTTTCTGTCTCACTGACCATTTTGGATCAGGATTGACATGATAGCAGAGGACACTGACCTAAAGGAGAGCAAAGAAAAATAAAAGCAGAATTTTCTGCTCATTTAGCAGCAAGGGCAATGGTGAGAAAGTTCGGAAAATATACACAAAATAAAAAAAAGCTAAAAATTAATGTCCATGCTTTGAAGCTCTTTAAATATATAGACATTAAACAGAATCAATCAGGAGTAACAAGCATGGGGCTAGATGAACACAGCAGGTCAAGCAGCATCATAGGAGCAGGAAAACTTGACGTTTCGGGCCTAAACCCTGGATTAAAGTCTTACATGGAACAAATTAATCATGTCCTGATATATCAGTGCAGGTCATCAAACAATAATGATTTTGTTTCTAGGGAAGAAACGGACCAGTTAAGAAGAGATAGCAAGAACTGTAGATGCTGGAGTCAGAGATAACACAGTGTGGAACTGAAGGAACACAGCTCCCTTCCCCCTCCTTATTTCTGAAGAAGGGTCCACACCAGTTAAGAAGTTAATTGTTGATATTGAGGGACTGCAACAAAGGTTTGCAAGACTGATTTCTGGGATTGCAGGACTGATGCACAAGGAAAGCTTGAATTGGTTAGGATTATATTTGCTGGAGTTCAGAAGAATGTCATAAAGACTAAGAGTCATACAGCACAGAAACAGACCTTTCATGCCAACCAGGTTTCCCAAAACAAACACGACTCACCTGCCTGAGTTTGGCCCATAACCCTCTAAACCCTTCCTATTTATGTGCCTGTCCAAATGTCTTTTGAATGTGCTAACCGTACCGGTATCTATCACTTCCTCTGGCACTTCATTCAATTCATGAACCACCTTCTGTGTGAAAAGGTTGCTCCACAGGTCCCTTTTAAATCTTTCTCCTCACATGTTAATAACATGCCCCCTAGTTTTGAACTCCCTCAATCTGGGAAAAAGATCTTTCATATTTATGTTATCTGTGCCCCTCATGATTTTATAAATGTCTATAATGTCACCCCTCAACCTCTTACA
>JAHRHZ010000249.1:14522231-14538529 GCA_024137785.1 Ginglymostoma cirratum
CCCCTACCTACACTCACCTTTACTGGCTCCATCCCCGCCTCTTCGACTTGTCTGCCTCCTCTCCACCTATCCTCTCCTCTATCCATCCTCTATCCGCCTCCCCCTCTCTCCCTATTTATTTCAGAACCCTCTTCCCCTCCCCCATTTCTGATGAAGGGTTTAGGCCCGAAACGTCAAGTTTTCCTGCTCCTATGATGCTGCTTGACCTGCTGTGTTGACCCTGAAACATCCTGGTAAATTCTTCCTGACCCCTCCTCAGTCTAATAATATCCTTCCTAGAACTGTTCACAGTATTCCAAAAGTGGCCTCAGCAATGCCATGTACCTCAACATGATGTCCCAACTCCTATACTCAATGGTCTGAGCAATGAAGGCAAGAATGATGAATGCATCTTTGACTACCCTGTCTATCTGTAATGCAACTTTCAAAGAATTATGTACCTGAACTCCTAGGTCTCTTTGTTTAACAATATTACCGAGGGCCCCACTATTATTTGTATAAGTCCTGCCCTTGTTTGTTTTACCAAAATGCAATACCTCACATTTATCCAAATTAAACTCCATCTTCCACTCCTCAGACCATTGGACCAATTAATCTGGATCCCTTTGTAATTTTAGATGATCTTCTTTACTGTCTACTTTATTACCAGTTTCGGTGTTACCTGCAAACTTACTAACCATGCCTGAGTTTTGTGTGGCAGTATCACTGTGCTAAATACAACAGAGTTTGAACAGATCTAGCAACTCGAAACTGGACATCTCATTAAGTGCTGTAGACCAATAACAGCAACAGAATTGGACTTTAACAGAATCTGCAACTTCTTGGCTTGGTATATCCCACACTCAACCATTGCCTTCAAGTCAGGGGGTTAACCCTGGTTTAATGGACAGTGCAGGAAGGCATGCCAGGAGCAGCACCAGGCATATCTAAAAATGAGGCGTCAACCTGATGAAGCTAGCAAACAGGACTATTTGCATGCCAAACAGGACAAGCAGCAAATGATAGACAGAGCTAAGCGATCCCACAACCAATGGATTAGATCTAAGCTCTGCAGTCCTGCCACATTCACTCGTGAATGGTAGTGGATGATTAAACAACTCACTGCAGAAGGAGGTTTCACAAATATCCCCATCCTCAATGGTAGAAGGGCCCAACACAGTTCAAAGGATAAGAAGAACAGCACCTCATTTTCTACTTGGGAACCCTGCAGCCTGAGGTGGTTATGGGATATGGGGTGCGGGGGTTGAATCTCTTAGAAACCTCTAAAATTCTGACAGGTAGATGCAGGAAGGCTGTTCTGGATGATGAGGGAGAGCAGAACCATGAGTCATAGTCTAAAGAAATAGGGTAAATCATAAAAGACTGAGATAAGAAGAATTCTTTTCATCCAGAGAATGGCAAGCCTGTGGAATTTGCAACCACTGAAAGCAGTACAAGCCAAAGCATTGAATAGTTTCAAGGAGGAGT
The DNA here is from genome assembly GCA_024137785.1 of Ginglymostoma cirratum. Taxonomy (NCBI): domain Eukaryota; kingdom Metazoa; phylum Chordata; class Chondrichthyes; order Orectolobiformes; family Ginglymostomatidae; genus Ginglymostoma; species Ginglymostoma cirratum. Next base: position 14,523,699 of record JAHRHZ010000249.1, read on the forward strand.
TAGTTATGGCACCAACAGGATCAACGAATAATAGTGAAAGTGGGAACAGGCTATTGAGCCGGAAGATTGGCAATGATCATAACAAATGGCTGAGCAGGCTTGAAGGACTGAATGGCACTTTGTTTCTATGTTTCCACGAGTGGACAGTGCACTATACCCAATACTTGTTATGGTGAAAATGCTCCCTCGAGTTTCCAGCCTTGGGTCTCCTCAAAGAACTCCAAACGACTGGGCAAACATGACGTCCCTTTCACAAAACAATCTGCCTGATGCCTTGAAATTATCCAAGTATCCTGGTATGACTTTAATAATAGCTATTAACGTTTTCCATGTAACAGATGATAACAGCTAACTGGCCTGTTGTTTAATGAATCACATTTGCTATTGTTCAATCTAATCGTAGGGTCCCTGAATCAAGGGAGTTTTGCAAAATCAAAGTGACAGGTTTCTGTTTAACACACTAAGGTGAAGTCCAATGGGATCTGTTCATTTGTCAGCTTTCAGCTATTCCTTGTAGATAACGGACAAGCTTTGGGGAGTGAGGAGGTAAAATAGGGTCATGGTATGTTTCAGTGAATATGACTATGTTAGGTTGTTGCTTGACTAGTCTGTCAATCATGAGCCTCCAAAATATGATAAGAAGGACTTGGCTGGGTCAACCATTCCCATTTCCAGTTCTCAGTCATTGCCAGGTGGGCCATCTGTTTTCATTTTCTTTTTTGTGGCTTTTTAGTGGTGGGTATCTCTAACGTCATTAGTCTCCAGAAACCGATTGATTTCACAGCTCAGTAATTCTACATTCTCCCTCTCCTTAAATGCTGGGGTTATATTTGCTGCCTCCCAGTTATTAGGAAACTTTCCAAAATCTAAAGGATTATGAAAAGGAGCTTTCATTCTCTCCATTATTTCTATTCCTGCATCCATCCATGCCTCGGATGAAGATTATCTGGTCCAAGAGATGGACCAACACTCAATACAGCTAATTTTTAAAGTACCCAATAGGTTGAAAGGCCTGCACCTGTTCCTATGTTACAAGTGGGTACTATGTGGCAGTGCAGGAATAGTCATGGTGATCTGGTGGGGTTGGTGGTTTGTTGCATGGACAGGAGGAGGTCGACAATAGCCATCGTGGTCTGATGTTGCTACTTAAGGTTGAAGGGCCAAATCACAAACATTGTTCTGGACTTTGAAAATCTGATTTCTTTTATTCTTTCTGTATTTTACCAAGTTTCTTGCCATTGATTATGTTATATATAGGAGGAGAGGCGATGGCCTAGTGGTATTATCACTGGAATGTTTATCTAGAGACCTGGTTGACGTTCCCAGGACCTAGTTCAAAACCCGCCATGGCTGATGGTGGAATTTGAATTCAATAAGTATCTGGAATTAAGAGTCTAATGATGACTCTGAATCCATTGTCGATTGTTGGAAAAATCTATTCGGTTCACTAATGTCCTTTAGGGAAGGAAACTGCCATCCTTACCTGGTCTGGCCTATATGTGACTCCAGACCCAAAGCAATGTGGTTGACTCTTAACTGCCTGCTGGGCAATTAGGGATGGACAATAAATGCTGCTAGCAATGCCCTCATCACATGAATGAATAAAGGATATCAGCAAGGGGAAACATTTACCCAAATGTCTATCATATCAGTTTAACTTGTAACCCGTTGCGAACGTGCAGTAAACTATATCTTCTTAACCACAAGACGCTAGATCGACCGAAAAGTGGTCTTCCTCTGCCACATCAGGGGAGGCAATGGCCTAGTGGTATTATCAATGGACTGTTAATCCAGAGACCCAGATAATGTTCTGGGGACCCGGATTCGAATCCCACCATGGCAGATGGTGGAGTTTGAATTCAATACATATCTGGAATTAAGAATCTTATGTTGACCATGAATCCATTGTCGATTGTTGGAAAAACCCATCTGGTTTACGAATGTGTTTAGGGAAGGAAACTGCCATCCTTACCTGGTCTAGCCTATATGTGACTCCAGAAGCACAGCAATATGGTTTACTCAAAACTGCCCTCTGGGCAATTATGGATGGGCAATAAATGCTGCCTAGCCAGTGATGCCCACATCCTGTTAATGAATTTTTTAAAAAATTAGACCAACCAGGCCCTGTAAATCCCTACACTTAAAAGATGTAACAGCAGATGTGAAAAGATGTCAACAACATTCATTAGCAGTAGTTCACTGAGTTTAATCAGCTGGTCTTATAACAGTTCAGAGATATCATCATTCAGACAGTCAATTGACTTGACTTTTCTAGTCAAAACCGTCTGTTTGGAACTTCTTTGGGAACTACTATTTTTGATCAATACAGCAATAGAAAGACAAAGGGCTGTTTTCCACTGCATGCTTACATACTCTGCCCAGACACATGCATGAACCTTCTGTCTGTAAATGGACAGAAACACTGGGGAACGCACACATACACATTCATGGAATTATTATACTCCCAGGGAGGCCATTCACCCATCATTTCTGCATCAGCAGCCTGAATGAGCCATGTTGTGCCACTCTCCTCCATCTCGCTGTGATCTTGCACAATCAAACCTGCCTCCACTATACCCTTAGGCAGTACAATCCAGACCCTAACCACTTAGTGGGTGAGAAAGCTTTCTCTAATATACTGTCAGCTGTGGAGGCTCCATGATCAGAGCATTGAAAATCAGCCCCCCAGCCTAAAAGATTTGGACAACATCAAGCTAAGAACACACAATGCCTTCTTACAAAGTTCCACAGAAAACAATTTCTTTACAAATTTTAAATGAAACAGAGATATTTTTCTAGACTTTCGAATTGAGTTGTACAGAAGTGAAGCCAACTGTTCATATTGTGTTAATCAACTCCCTCAATGAAAGGATCATGCGCATATTACCTTTACTGCCATGACGTCCCAGGGTCCTGTACTTCTAGACAAAAGGTGAATATTATTTGTGTGAGAGCTCTAAGTAGTGTTGAATAATGCAGCTATGGATAATATTGTAGAGTATTGCTTAGCTACCATAAATGTCTATAAGGTCACAGGATCTTAAGAAATAGGAGTATGGGCAGGAGCAGGTCATTTTGCCCATCAGGCCTGCTCCACTATTCAATCAGATCACCATTGGTCAGATGAAGGCATTAACTCTCTTCTCTGCTTCTCTCCCAAAATCTCTTTACTCCTTTGTCAATTAAGAATATGTCTTACTCAGCCCTGAATGTATTTAATGTCTCCACTTCCACTGTTCCTTGTGAAAAAGAATTCCAAAGACTAATGATCATCTGTGAGAAGAAATTCCTACTTCCTTTGGTCTTAAATTGGAGGGCCCTTATTTTTAAATTGTGCCACCTTGTTCAAGATCCCCCATGAGTGACATTACCCTTTCAGCAACTATCCTATCAAGCTTTCTCATCATCTTATATGCTTCCTCAATGTTTAGCACTGCTGCCTCACAGCGCAAGGGACTCGGGTTCGATTCCACCCTCGGGCAACTGTCTGTGTGGAGTTTGCATGTTCTCCCCGTGTCTGCGTGAGTTTCCTCTGGGTGCTCTGGTTTCCTCCCACAGTCCAAAGATGCGCAGGCTAGGTGGATTGGCCGTGCTAAATTGCCCATAGTTTTCAGGGATGTGCAGATTAGGTGGGTTATAGAGGGATGGGTCAGGTTGGGATGCTCTGAGGGTTGGTGTGGACTTGTTGGGCTGAAGGGCCTGTTTCCACATTGTATGGATTCTATGAATTTGTGAAATGAAAGATCATTGCTCATTGGTTAAGAGTTCAATTGTTCCTCAAAATGCAAACACTTCATCCCAGGAATCAGTCTAGTGAACCTTCTTTGACTTGCTACTTGTAGATATTCTTCCTCAAATAAAGAGGCAAAACTAAACCCCGGACTCCACATGCAGTCTCACCAATGTCCTTCTCAGATATCGGAAGATTTCCATACTTTTACATTGTATCTCACAGGGAAACTGCGGGCACCTTTCTCTTAGAGTGCGAAGTACGTGAAGTTATGCTGGTAATAAAGAGAATGCAGGCAGTCTTCTTCATTTATTAAGCCCAGAAGGGAAAATCACAACCTGGTGTAAAGTCTCATTCTAAAGTGCACATTAAAGAATCAGCATATCTGATTTATTGTATTCCTCAATTCCTCAAGGCGGTATCTTTGGCCCAACTGTCTTCAGCTGCTCCATCATGGACAATCCTTCCATAAAGTCAGAAGGGGGATTGGTTATTGATGATTATGTAGTGTTCGGTTCCACTCACATTTCCTCAGACAATAAAACAGTTCTTTCTTTCATGTTTCATTAACTGCTTTGGCTGATCATTTGCCTCACCTGAATGCCTCACCTCCTGACTTTGTAAATTTTCTCAGACGCTTAGAATTATGAAATAGGTGCTGTGCTTTGAAGAATCTCCATTTGAATGGTTAGCTGCAGCTGCAATAACAGTCATGCTCAACACCGTCCAAGACAAAGCAATCTTTTCATTGGCATTTCACTAGGCTAAACATCTAATCTGCACCATTGCCAGTGCACAGTGGTTGCAGTGTGCACCATCTACCAGATACACTGCAGAAAGACACACCAAGGCTTCTTCAGAAGCACTTCCCAAACTGGTGGCCTCTGCAATCTAGCAGTATGAGGGCAATGAGATCGCAGGCTCACCGAAATCTCCAAATCCCCTTTAACATTATATGTTATCCTGATTGAGACATACGCCGCTATGCCTTCACTGCTGCTGTGTCAAAAAGTGGAGTACATACTGAAGGTACCTTCACCTCATGGGCTACAATGTTTCAAGCTGAAGACCTTTCTGACGGGTCATTAGCAATGAAGAGCAAGGGTCAGCCTTGACTGCAATGCCCATGTTCTGAAAGTAAATTTGCAAAAAAAAATTGCTCTTAATAATTTAAGTGGGAGAAACCTAATGAGGTTGCGTTTGCCATTTCTTTTGAGTTTAAACCTGCATAAACTCACTGAACCTAAGACTGGAATTCAGCCAGAATCTACCCCTTCAATACTGAGGGGAGGCATGGCTTTTCAGTTAGATTTTCAGTACGTTCGGTTCCAAATCACACAGCATTCCAACATTCCTCATTGACAACAAGTTCGGTGTGCTTTTCTCCCCATTATGTTGAATTAAAGCCAACGCTAAACTTCTGAGACACATGTTCTGTTTGTTCTGATGTCTCTCAGTTGGGCAAATCAAGACTTAAGGCATGGTTATTTATACATGTCAAGGAGTAAAATACCATTTTTATGCAATGGTTTGAAAAGAATGCATTAACTCAGTTTTCCATGTGTTTTCCTGTCGTGAAAATGTAGTCCCTACATAGAAATGTTCAGCTTATATGGAAATATACCTATGTAACTCTGCGTCATGACTATGGCCAGAGTATTCCACGTTAACAGACTGCATGGTTTAATTCTCAAAATATGTAGGAGCCTCAGAAAGAGTTTTAGACAAACTTAGCTGTTTGGTTTGGACAAGCTAAATGAAAATTAAAGCACCACTGTCTATGTGTTCCTTATCTTCTATTGATTCCCATATCCCTAGACAGCTTCAATCAAAGTTTTCCAATAGTAAGACCAGAGTCCAATCAGGTTCGGAGTGATGTAGGTGGTGGTGAGACATGCGGCAGGACCGGTTGAGATGTTCATCAAGGCACATCTCAACATTGACATCATCTCACTGCATCTTTTACACTTTTCTCAAATGGCATGGTGAGAATCTCAATCAGCTGCAGCAAGTTCCTAATGGAGGCTCATTACAGCTTGTTAAAAGCCTTATTAACAGCCCAGCTCATCCCAGGATTCTGATCGTACAAAGTTCACCATACCAACTTGTCATCAGGAAAATTCGACATGGAAACCAGAGCGGGTTCTTGGCAAGTTCAACAAGGACCTCCATGTTGGACACCAGACAACAATTCCCTGAGCACTAGCCATATGCACCCCACATCCACAGACATTAGCATCCAACATGTGATGGCCCCTATGAACTTTCATGGCATATCTCCAATTCACTTAGAGGGTGCTGTTTAATGCACTTAAATGTGGCACCGTGGGATGAACCGGCAACTAACAATGCATTGCTGGTGCAAACACACTTTGCACTCAGGGACTGGACCAGGCTGTTCACTCTGAGCTATTCAGTCACTGACATAGCACTCATTCACTCTAAGCTTACCTGGATGTACACAGCACTCCTGCATTGCATTAGTTTACCTTGCCCTTTGGCACAATGCCGCCACAGCCTCAGATACTAAGTTCATATTTGCCATCCCTTTTAATGCAAACACAAAGCTAGGAGCCTCGCCATGAGTGTCAGCACACGCAGTCCACTTAGTCTTCACTCAGGGGATCCCACCACTGTCAGTCAAGGGCAATATCTGATCCCAGTCCAGGCCCTACTGTGGATGATCGTAAAGGGTGAGGAGCTGAATGGTGGGCAGCGCATCTTGACTTTCTCCCCTATTGTGGGCAGTTTTCCTCCTAGAATAAAAGCAGAGACATGTGTTGAAGAAGATAAAGGTAGGTGCAGGTAGGGAGGTTTCCTAATCACAGAGAATGTGCAGAGTTAGTGGTGTCCGGCTTGGGGTGGATAAAGAGCAGGTGAGGGAAAAGGTTGCAGGAATATTAAGATTGATAGAACATGAGCTTTGCTGGGAGGTAGGTCCAGAAGCAGACATAGATTGAATGGGGGATATTGGATAAAAGATGATGGCATTTAAGCCGGTAGAGTGGAGAAAGCCATTGGCCTTCTTCCACATTGCTGACCATTCTTCCAGATGGCTGATATCACTTTAACCAAGGTGGTAACCTTAGGCCAGACTGGCATGGTCAGGTGTCATAGCCACCACTGCTGCTCCCTGGGGGAAGAGGAAGTCCCATCATTGAACCACACCACTCAGCAGGATTTCTAGAACAGCTCCAGAATAACCATGTTTGTGCAGGTGCACAATAATCTTTTCCATATGGAACTGATGCCAGAGATATTGGCCAAGTCTGGGTAAGATGGGCAGAAATCATTGTGATACTCACCATAAGGACCTAAATGCCAATTTAAATAGGAGGTCTGATAAAATACAATAAGAAACCTGCTTGGCCTCAAAGTGAGAATCATTCTACCAAACTCACATGTTTCATACTTAGCCAAAAATCCATAAGATTCATCCTTAAGAGCTAATGCCCCACAATTCATCTGAAACGGTCATGAAAATAATATTTACTTGTCATGTAATTGACTTCACCGAGCTATTTCTGTTGCATCCCAGTAGTCACTGTATTTATGTGGCCCGTCCAGCTCTGTTTCTCATCAATGGTAATCCCCAGAATGTTGTTAGAGAGACAATCAGTGATGGTGCTGCCGTTGAATGTCAAAGGCAATGGTTAGATTATCTCTTAATGGAGATTACCATTGCCTTGTCTAGGCTTGAGTTGCTAGATCTGCTTGAAATCTTTCCTGATAGGGCACACAACATGAAGGAGGGCATTCTCAATGTGAAGGCAGGATGTCATCTCCACAAGGATTGTGCATGGTCACTCTTATCGGTACTGTCATGAACAGCTGTTTCTGCAACAGATACACTGGTGAGGATGAGGTCAAATGTGTCTTTCGTTCTGGTTTGTTTCTTTACCACCTCCCACAGATCTGGTCTAACAACTATGTCCTTTCGGTCTCGAGACCAGCCCAGTCAGTGCTGGTGCTGCTAAGACACTCTTTGTGATGGAATTAAATACGTTCTGTGCCCTTGCCATTCTCAATGTTTTCTCCAAGTGCCATTCAACATGGAGGAGTACAGACTCATCAGCTGAGAGGGGAGTTGGGTGGTTTGTGGTAATCAGCGGGAGGTCTCCTTGTCCATGTTTGATGTGATGCCACAAGACTTATTTGGTCCAGAGTCAATGTTGAGGACTCCCAGGGCAACTCTTGCCTGACCGTATACCACAGCGATTCCATCTCTGCTGGGTCTGTCCTACTGGTGGGACAGGACATATCCAGAGATGGTAATAATGTCGGCTGGGATGTTATGTGTAAGGTATGATTCTGTGAGTATGACTATGTCAGGAGGTTGCTTGACTAGACTTTGAGACAGATCTCCCAGTTTTGGTCCAAGTCCCCAGATGTCGGTAAAGAGGACTTTGCAGTGTCAACAGGGCTATGTTTGCCATCGTTGTTTAAGGAGCCTCAGTCAAAGCCATGTGGCCAGTCTGCTTTTGTTCCTTTTTTGTGTACGTTTTTAGTGTTTGGGTCCAACAGAGTAACTTTTTTGTCATTTTAGAGGGCAATTAAGAATCAACTACTTTGCTGTTGGTGTGCAGCTGCAGTCCAGGCCAGACTAGAAATCTACTCAGATGTGAAACATGTTTTGCATAAAGATTCTCTCTGGTTTTTCTGAAAGCACAGACTTGTGCTGACTGAGGTTGGAGGGAGTGCACCATTACTTCCTCGTCTCAATCATCTACTCAGAACTTGGGAAGAAGTTCTAAGAGTGAGTAGATGTATGATTAATAATATAGCTGGGACTCGGTGAGATGGAACATAGAACATAGAACTGTACAGTGTAGGAATGGACCCTTCAGTCCACGATGTTGTGCCGAACATGACACCAAATGAAACTAATCCCTTCTGCCTGCCCTTGGTCCATATCCCTCCATTCCTAGCATATCCATGTCCTTATCTGAAAGTCCTTTAAATGCCCTTAACATATCTGCCTCCACCACCACCCCTGGCAGCATGTTCCAGACTCCTACCCCTCTCCGTATAAAAAAAGTTCCCTTCATGTCCCCTTTGAACTTTCTCCCTCTAACCTAAAATACATGTGATATGAAGTGTTCTGACTGCACAGAGCTAACAGTCCTACAACAAGCTGTGGGGCTAGATGAACACAGCAGGCCAAACAGCATCATAGGAGTAGGAAAGCTTGACGTTTCGGGCCTAGACCCTTCATCAGAAATGGGGGAGGGGAAGAGGGTTCTGAAATAAATAGAGAGAGAGGGGAAGGTGGATAGAGGATGGATAGAGGAGAGGATAGGTGGAGAGGAGGCAGACAAGTCGAAGAGGCGGGGATGGAGCCAGTAAAGGTGAGTGTAGGTGGGGGGGTAGGGAGGAGATAGGTCAGTCCAGGGAGGACGGACAGGTCAAGGGGGCGGGATGATGTTAGTAGATAGGAGATGGGGCTGGGGCTTGAGGTGGGAGGAGGGGATAGGTGAGAGGAAAAACAGGTTAGGGAGGCGGGGACGAGCTGTGCTGGTTTTGGGATGCGGTTGGGGGAGGGGAGATTTTGAAGCTTGTGAAATCCACTTTGATACCTTTGGGCTGCAGGGTTCCCAGGCTGAATATGATTTGCTGTTCCTGCAGCCTTTGGGTGGTATCACTGTGGCATTGCAGGAGGCCCAGGATGGACATGTCGTCTGAGGAATGGGAGGGGGAGTTGAAATGGTTCGCGACTAGGAGGTGCAGTTGTTTGTTGCGAACTGAGCGCAGGTGTTCTGCAAAGCGGTCCCCAAGCCTCCGCTTGGTTTCCCCGATGTAGAAGAAGCCACAATGGGTACAGCGGATGCAGTATACCACATTGGCAGATGTGCAGGTGAACATCTGCCTGATGTGGAAAGTCTTCTTGGGGCCTGGGATTGGGGTGAGGGAGGAGGTGTGGGGGCAGGTGTAGCACTTCCTGCGGTTGCAGGGAAAAGTGCCGGGTGTGGTGGGGCTGGAGGGGAGTGTGGAGCGGACAAGGGAGTAGCGGAGGGAGTGGTCCCTCCGGAAGGCAGATAAGGATGGGGAGGGAAAAATGTCTTTGGTGGTGGGGTCTGATTGCAGATGGCGGAAATGTCGGAGGATGATGCGTTGGATCCGGAGGTTGGTGGGGTAGTACGTGAGGACGAGGGGGATTTTTTTTGGTTATTATTGCGGGGACGGGGCGTGAGGGATGAGTTACGGGAAATGCGGGAGACACGGTCGAGGGCGTTCTCGACCACTGTTGGGGGGAAGTTGCGGTCCTTGAAGAATGAGGACATTTGAGATGTGCGGAAGTGGAATGTCTCATCCTGGGAGCAGATGCGGCGGAGGCAAAGGAATTGGGAATAGGGGATGGCATTTTTGCAGGAAGGTGGGTGGGAGGAGGTGTATTCCAGGTAGCTGTGGGAGTCAGTGGGCTTGAAATGGACATCGGTTTCTAGGTGGTTACCCGAGATGGAGACAGAGAGGTCCAGGAAGGAGAGAGAAGTGTTGGAGATGGTTCAGGTGAACTTCAGGTTGGGGTGGAAGGTGTTGGTGAAGTGAAGTGAAGTCCTACAAGTTGTCTTCTCAGAAGTTCAACTTAATAGATTTTCTTTGAGAAAGGAGTCTGCCTCTGCCTCACTCTAGCTTCTTCTCCAACTCTCTGTGATATCAGGCCTGCTCTTCAGAGACACCTGAACTCTTTTGACTGATGTATTGATAACCTTGCAACAAGACCTGCACCAGTTGCTAGGAAGAATTGAATTAGTTAATATTTTGGAGCAGTCAAATATAACATCCTCTCAAAATGATCTATCCACAAATGTTACAAAGGCCCTTACAACACTAAATGCATACAAAAATGGAATTAATTCCAAACTAATTATTTTGTCTGATTTCACAGAGGTTATAGTGTCCATTATTCATATAAGAATCTTGGCATTAGGGAGAGGCAGCTTTTCATTCACAAACTGCATCACTGTAAAGAACAAAATTATAGCCATCACACAACTTTCCAGCATGGCTATTAAAAACTGAACGTGACTGAAACTCTGGATGACTTTTATTTTTCTCCCTGTCTGGGACGAGTCTGGGTGAGGTTAAATAACATAGATCCAGGAACTTTGTGGAGTTTATGGTTCATGATCACGTAGAGTAGCGAAATTAGTCACTAAATGAAAAAAGACTGTGAAATATATTTTTTTGTAAAGCTTATCTATATTGACAGTACAAAACAAATTTCATTGCATAAGTATCTGTAGTTCGTAGATAGAATTTGGGTAAAAGTAGTTACTTCTAAATGTTCAAATTTTCATGCAAAGTGCATTTCCAATAAAGAGAAAAAGGTGCTGAGACAGTTGATAATTAAAATGTTAATGAGACAACTTTGAAATGAATCAAAAAGCGCTGGAACTACTCAGCTGGAGGGAGAAATATAAATAACATTTCAAGTCGATGAACTTTCATCTCGACTTTCATACAGCCATGGCTCAGTTGGTAACACATTCATGTCTGAGTCAAAAACTTTCAGTTTCTAACCCTGCTCCACAGCTTGAGCATAAGTATCCAAGTTGACACTCCAGTGCAGTACGGAATAGATGAGAAATTTGTAAGGCCCCGTGTGCTTCTTTGGGTGGATATTAAACATCCTATGGCATTTTGGAAACAGTCAGGGATATTGCCCCATTGTTCTAACCAATATTTATCCCTCAATCAACCAACAAAAACAGATTTTCTGCTCATTTGTTAAAAATGTACTTTGTTGGATTTTGGAGAGCACTTTAGTGCACTAGTTCTTTAAAAGATCCAGCATAGGACTCAGTGGGCTGAATGGCATTCTCTTGTGCAGAATTATTCTTTGACTCTGCAATTCTTCACTGCCTTAAAAGAAAGACATTTATATTTATATTTATATTTATATTTAAAGACATTTATAAAGACATTTAAATTGAATGGCTATAAAAGTCATTGAGGCAATCCATGACTGAGGAACTCAGGTTTAAAGTAGAAAGACAAAGGACTAAGGTGAAGAATGTAAGGCCATGGATGGGAGTTATTTTGTCGAAGTCAAATAGAATAATCCAATATTTAGTGAAGGATAACATCCATGTCTTGTATTATACATTCCACAAATAGGAAATTAGCTTTTTTTTAAGCAGCAGAGTTTCTTTCATCAGTAATTTTAAGCTAAGTAGGCTTTCTAAAATTAACCGTACCACCTCACTCGGCAAGGTCTAACATTCTCAAGGGTTTTACAGTAAGATAAATATAAAGCTGTCAATTAGTTCAATGATTTCTAATTGATTGCAGTCTTCAGGGACTTCAACATTGAGACAGCACAGAATCACTAACAGCATTTGTTGGATTTCCATGAACACATGACTCCTGAAGCTCCTGTCAGTTTTAGAGGAATAATGATAGTGAATGTGGCAATTTCAAGTTTCTCTTCCTGCAACAAGATCTAGGCCATTCTGTGCAAATTACAATCACTAGCTTTAGGTAATGTGCTGTCTGGTCGCATTATTAAACAAGATTCTCTGTGGCTGTATATGACTTTAATCAAGATCACAGCTACAAGCAGATGTTAAACTTGTAAAAGATATTAATTAAGACAAGGTGGTTGATTAAAACACGCTTTATAGAACCATTTACAGAAATGAACAAATTATTTTGAAGTTAGCAAATTGCAATGTGAACTTTATAATAAAGTATCTTTTAGTGATTCCAATGGGAATTAAACACCTGTCAGAATCCTTAAAACTCTTTCACACCCGAACCAAGTTTTCTCTTTAGAAAACTTCTCATTGTGAAGCTAGGAAAGGTATTTGGCAAACAAAAATAGCTATGGGCTGTCTGGTAGTCTACCATCTGGTAGTCGCATGATACAATGATAATGGATTTTTTTTGGGTATTCGTAACAATCAATCTATGTCAATTAGCTTACAGCAGCCTCAGACATGAGAGGGGGAAAATCCCAATGGCAAAAATCTTTGAAATCAAGCTCAGTACAGTGACCACATATGAAATCTTCAATTCCACACAGACTATATCCCAGTCTGTCGCTTCCCAAAAGAAAATCTGTTTAACTTGCATACGGGTGAATCAATATGAACTGATTTTGTCATAAGGAACCTGTTGCATTGACTGGCCACTTAGCTGACTGAAATATTGACCTGAAACTATTCATTGAGGCCATACCTTACATGCTGCCTGGATGCTCCAGAAGACAGTGGACTGGCACTGCGTAATGTGACTGGACCCATGAATTGTATGGTGGTGATAGAACGGGGCTGGGTTTTGGGGCTGGCGCCCAGACATTTAAATTACAAAGCAACCTGTCATGGATCCACTATACTGCCAGGACCTGAACTGCAGCCACAGGTTATCTCATAGTGATCTCAATAATGAGTGGCAGCCGCAGCATATTGTGGATCAATCCCAAATCTTCATGTGCTGCCTCCACCTACAGCAATGGTGCTCAGGTCTCCCTGGGCCAGCTCCCCACAGCCTCTAGCATTCCTGTTAGCCCTCTGGCTGGTGGAGGTCACCCACTGTCTTTAATCGCATGGAGCTCCCTTACTGATCATCTCCTTGAAAACATTCCCCTGGACCACCCACAACCACCCCTGGGTTTCTGATCTAGAATGCAGCTTGGCTTCAGGATTGACAACCTGCTGATCAAACCAAAACTGAAATTGCTAGAGAAACTCAACAGGTCTGGCAGCATCTGTGGAGAGAAAGCAAAATTAACGTTTGAAAGTTTGAATGTTGACTCTGCTTTCTCTCCACAGATGCTGTCCCCCGGACCTGCTGAGTAACTCTTGCAATATCTGTTTTGTTTCAGATTTCCAGTATCCACAGTCTTGGACTAATTTTAGTGAATTAACTAAATTTCAGCTCAGCCTTTCCACAGATTAGTTTATAATGTAGCTTCTTCAAAAACAGCCTTGTAGCCCAATTGTTCTGGACAAAGTGAGAGAGCTTGTCAAACTCTACTATTATCTAATGTCCTCAGGATCCTAACAGCAGTAATTATAGCCACTCTCAACAAGCTGTTTTCCAGTTAGAACAGTCTCAATTTACATAATTGCTCCTTATGATTCCCCTAATCCCTTTTCGTATCCTTTCAATTGCTACAATATCCTTTTAGTACTCAGCAAACACACCAGCACACAGTATTGTAAGTGCAGTTGCCCAAGTGATTCATAAACCAACAAGATGACTTCACTCTTTTGGCTCAATTTCAATCTGTACATTCTCCTGGCATCTGATTTTATTTACAACTACTAAGCAACATTTCAATATACTTCTCATATATTCAAATTGGTCCTTCCAGACGTCAGGAAATGTCACATTCAACTTAAATTGTGATCTCTGTTCCTCTGTCCACACACACCACCAGATCTGCTAAGTATTTCCACTACTTGCTGTTTTCTTCCAGATCTCTTTAATTTTCCAGGCACTTCATTTTATTGCCACTTAAGTAATAGCCTTTTCCTGAATGCCCTGTCTCCATTTGAGGAAATTCATATTTCTTTGCATTGGAGTATGTCTGTCAACTGTCTGCCCAATTTCTAATTAGATTAAAATCTTCCTGTAGTTTACACAGTTTTAGTTCTGCAGTTTATGATTTTCTTTGAAAACCAAAAGAACCGCGGATGCTGTAAATCAAGAACAAAAACAGAAGTTGCTGAAAAGCTGGCACCATCTGTGAAGTAAAAAACAGAGTTAACATTTCGGGTCCGGTGACCCTTCCTCAGAACTGATTTTCTTTGTATTGTTTTATTTGCAAACTTAGCAACTGTGATTGGGGCTCATGTTTAATTTTAATGATATTAAACTTAAGATGTCCCAAACAGATCCCGAAAGAAATAATGCAAGTGAAGTGAAGCAGACTGCGGCTAAAATTCAACCTCACCAAATGTCAATCTGGATCTAAGCCAGTCAGTGAGAAAAATACTTTCTTTATGGATAAAATTTATTAAGCAGCTAACTTTATTGTTTACACTCTTTCCACAAATCAATCCCAATCATTTATCAAGGTAACAAGGTGTGGAGCTGAATGAACACAGCAGGCCAAGCAGCATCATGGGACCAGGAAAACTTGACGTTTCGGGCC
>JAHRHZ010000249.1:14538929-14568237 GCA_024137785.1 Ginglymostoma cirratum
CCACCTACACTCACCTTTACTGGCTCCATCCCCGCCTCTTCGACTTGTCTGCCTCCTCTCCACCTATCCTCTCCTCTATCCACCTCCCCCTCTCTCCCTATTTATTTCAGAACCCTCTTCCCCTCCCCCATTTCTGATGAAGGGTTTAGGCCCGAAACGTCAAGTTTTCCTGCTCCTATGATGCTGCTTGACCTGCTGTGTTCATCCAGCCCCATGCTTGTTATCTCGGATTCTCCAGCATCTGCAGTACCTTTTATCCCCAATCATTTATCAATACCTTTTTCTTTGTAAACCCACCACTAAATAATGAACAAATTACAAATAGTCCCCACGAGAGCAAGTTAGGAACAAAATCGAAATGGAGTCAGAGGAGGAGTTAATGCACTCCAGTCCTTGCAACCTGTCTCTAAAGGTTTTGAGGGTTTTGGTGAAACTATTCCTCCTGTGTTGTTCAAAACCTGTCACCAAATCATCTATTTAGAGCAACTAAACGATAACAATTAACAAGTATTTCACACCTTCTTCTGTCTTTATATTTACCCAGTCAATTAATTCATCATTTAACCTGAATCACTATTTAACTACTTGCAGACTCTCCCTTCTCTTTCAATAAAACTTTTGAAGACAGACCAACTTCTTGAACTGAACTAATGAAAAATAAACAAAGTAATATTTTACATTATTCTACGTTTATTTTGCAATGTAAAAAATCACTGTCAAAATAGTCTTTTGCCATATTCAAGATAATTCAATCAATTATTGACAGAATTGATTGAATCCTAAAGGACATTGCTGCTAGACGAACTGTGGTAAGTGGTAAGGAAACAAACAAAAGGGGAAACCATACTTGATCTCATCTTCACCAAACTGCAGGCTGCTGATGCTCACAACAGTATTAATAGTAGTGACCACCACAGGGTCTTTGTAGAGATGAAATCCCAGTTTCACATTGAGGATACCTTTCTTCATATTGCATGCCATTACCACCTTGTAAAATTAACAGAATTTAGTTGACTTATCAACTAAAAAGTGAGCATCCATGAAGTGCTGTGGGCCATCAACAGCGTCAAAACAGTATTCTATGACAATTTGGAATAAAGTGGCTAAGATTATACCCTACTCGATCATTACCGTCAAGCGTGGCGATGAACCCTCATTCAATGACGGCACTGGGTAATGGCCTAGTGGTATTATCACTAGACTATTGAACCAGTGACCCAGGTGATGTTCTCAGCATAGGTGTTCACAAGAGATAGTAAGAACTGCAGATGCTGGAGAATCTGAGATGACAAGGCGTAGAGCTGGGTGAACACAGCAGGCCAAGCAGCATCGGAGGAGCAGGAGGCTGACGTTTCTGGCCTAGACCTTTCTTCAGAAAAGTGCATTTCTGAAGAAGGGTCTCGGCCCAAAACGTCAGCCTTCCTGCTCCTCTGATGCTGCTTGGCCATAGGTGTTCACAATTTTGTCAGGGCAGATGGTGGAATTTGAACTCAAAAGCAAAAGTTTGGAATTAATAGTCCAATGGTGAACATTAAACCATTGTCAGTTGTTGAGAAAAGAATCCATCCGGTTCACTAACGCCTTTTTGATGAAGGAAGCTGCTATTTTTATGTGGTCTGCCCTACTTGTGACTCCAGATGCACAACAATTTGGTTGACTGTTATTGGTCATCTGGGGATGGGCAATATATGCTGGACTATCCACCATATGCCTATGACCCTTGAATGAATATAAAAAACAATATAAAAAAGAAGAGTGCAGAGTGCATGCCAGGAGCAGCACCAGACATATCTAAAAATGAGGTGTTAACCTGGTGAAATTACAAAACAGGTCTACATGCATGTCACCCAGCAGAGAAACATGACATTGACTGGCAGGATGGATGTATCATACTTATATTTCCAGAAGGATTTTGATTAGTGCCACATCTAATGGAAAATAAAAGATCACGTCTCGGGGCCAGGATTGGAACGCCTGCAAGATTAGTTGGCTGACAGGGAGCAGAATGTGAGTGTAAATAGATAGTTTTCAGGTTGGCAAATATCAATTCTCTGATGGATGTGATTTTCCTGAGATCCTCTCTCAAAGTTCCTGATTTATTGCTCCTTTTGGGATATTATTTATAATGTCCTGTAATGAAAATAGATACAAAATACCTCTTCAACATACCTGCCTTCCCATTTTTCTACATTAATAATCCCCCAGTTTTGCTTTCTGTATGTCAATGCTCACAGTAATAACTCTTTTCCTCTTCAAACAGGTATTGACTCTCTTGCTATCTGCTTCCATATTTCTGGTATCCTTCTCCATAGTCAAATTTTTTGCTCTCTTAATTTTAGTTGTTCTTGTTTTTTTCAAATATTTTGACCAATTTTCTGAAATACCACCTGTCTTTCTTTCGCTCACTCATGGTGATATAGGTATCACTGGCCGGCTAGCATTTATTGCCCGTCCCTACTTGCCCTTGGGAAGGTGGTAGTGAGCTGCCTTGTGAAGAGCTGCAGTCCATGTGCTATAATTATAGCTGTGGTTTGTATAATTATATGCTTTCTCTTTTAGTTTAATGTTATCTTTAATACTTATAGTTAACCATGGGTGGTGGATCTGTCCCTTGGAACTTTTCTTACGCATGGTCACATGTCTTCTTCTGTGTATTCTGAAATATCTCCTTAAATTTCTGCCACAGTATCTTTACTTTTCTATCCTTTACCCTTACTTGTCATTTCACTTTATACAGCTCTGTTTTTATACCCTCATAATTATTCTTCTATTTTTTATAAAAATAGTCTTGAACCCACTCCTCTCTCCCTAAAACAGAATGTAAAATTCATTCATATTATGGTCACTCCTACCTAGGTTGGTGCTTATTGCACTCCAAAGTTTTAACCCTTTCAAACCCACACAAGACATCAGCCACATCCTTCATCTCCATTTGCCTTTATAATTCATTTTACCTGTAGAAATGAGCACCATGTGATTGAATGGAATTGAACACATTGCAAACAATTAACATAGGGAAGATTGCACTTCAAACACAATTCCTAAACATAGAGATGGGGACATTATCATCTCTCAACTTCTCCAATTCAGTTATTCTTTTCTTTCAGAATGGGTAAAATGGCCTGGTTTTCATCATTCAGAATCAACACATTTTGCTGTGGCAACAATACTTCTTCCTAGAAACAGCATCTTACAATGTGTTGTGTGGTTTCTCAGAAGCCTGCTTTGGGAAAAAAAGACCGTATAATTACTCACCAACAGCAATTTACACAAAATACAATTCATTCCATTTTCAGAAGATTAAGGCCAAATAAAAATTGCTTGATTTCCTCCAAAGTGCCTGCTAGACCAAGTGGTTCCACTGTGATAAATATTGCTGTTGTTCTTCCAAATGTGTTAGTCAATTCCAAGCAATTGATTGAGCTGCTCTAGTATTAGCTCAACGACCTGCTTTATGTAAACTTGTTTAAATCTCTAAGGCAGTAATGATTTCTCTGAAAGTAGTGTGGCCCAGAAACCTAGAAACGATACAATAGATGAATCCATGGACTGTCATCGCCAGCAAAGGGCAGCTCCTGAGGTGATAAACTCAGAGGAAATACAGCACACTTTATTCTTACAACACAGTTAAAAAATAAACAAGAGGAATTGGCACCACTTCACTGCAATAAAATAATATATTATTTAACTATTAATTATCAACTGTTCCAGTGTAGCAGTAGCCCATAAACACTTGGTAAAGGCAAATTCAGCAAAACAGATTTTCCTCTTGTGCTCTCTGTAGTTTAGGAGAAAGAAAGAGTGAAAGAAACAATCTAGCGGCAGAGAGAGAACTCAAGCTTTTTGCTGCAGCAGAGAGAGAGAGCTTCAACAGCCAACTCCAAACCCCAAATGAAAGCAAAACTAAAACCCTGGTTCTGTGTGAGCCTGACTCCACCCACTCATGCTTCTTTTGTCCGATTGGAAAAAACACCCAGGAAGCTCAAAGCTTATCTATTGCTTCTGAAGCAGACATTTCATTACCACTGCAGAAACACTTCTCCGCAAGAGAAACAACACAGAACAAATCTCTCTTAAAGGCTCAGTACCAACACAATATACTTTTTTCTCCTTTCCAACCAGTTTTCTATCTATCTCTATGCACTAACCCCAATCCCATATGTTGTAACTTCACATGCTGATCTCTCCTGTGGAACTCTGTTGGATGTCTTCTGAGAGGCCAAATAAACCACATTTACTGGCTCCCTCTCATCAACTCTATGAGTTATGTCCTTAAAGAATTCCAGTAGATTTGGCAAGCATGATTTCCCATTTTTAAATCCATGGTGACCTTGTCCGGTCCTGACAACGTTTATTGTTTTCCAAGCGCTCAGCTATCCGATCTTTAATAATGGAGTCGAGCATTTTCCCCACTACTGATATCAAGCTGACTGGTCAATTATTTCTGTCTTTCTCTCAGTCTCCTTCTTCAAATAGTGGGGTTACCTTAGCTATCTTCCAATCTGTAGGAACTGTTCTAGACTCTATACAATTGGAAGATCACCACCAATGTATCCATTATTTCTAGGGATATTTCCTTAAATTTTCTAGGATGGAGATTATCTGGCCTTGGATATTTATTGGCCTTCAATCCCATCAATTTTTCCAACACCATTTCCTTGGTTTCTCCCTCTCATTAAACCCTTTCTTCCCTGACATTTATGGTGTGCTCTTTATGTCATCTGTTGTAAACACAGAATCAAAGAATGTATTTAGTGTGTCAGCTATTTCTCTATTCCCCATCATAAATTCCCATGTTTCTGACAATAAAGGACTTACATTTGTCTTCACCAATCTCTTCGCTGCCCTAACTGTTGGCCGGTGATGCACTCATCCCATGAAAATTAAAAAAAAAGTTTGATTTCTTATTATCTTTATGGCTGTGAGTTAATTTCCCCACTTACAAATTTATACATTCTCCCAAAAAACTCGGATGAAAGGTAATTAATCTGACATTAGCTCTGTTCTTCCGTCTCTTTAGATGCCGCCTGCCCTGCTAACTGTTTCCAGCAATTTCCATTGCTTGTCCAGAAAGTCCTGCTGCTTGAGGCAGTGTGTGATTTCAGGTTGCACTTTACACTTAATTCTCACTGCAGTTTGTTCCATTTTCTTGTGGATTTAGAGATTGGACATTGACAATAACAGCTATGATCTGTTCCTGTAGGATCAAACTCTGACCCCTCAAGTATTGACATCCTTCAGATGAGAAGAGATCATTTTACAAATGGACTGGAGTTTTTGTCACTTGGAATACATTCCAGAAATGTCATTTTCCAATCAGATACAATGATAGGAAGAATCACTAGAACAGGAAAATTCTACCTAACTCTTAGTAGTTCCAAGTATCCACTGATCAGTTGTCCATGAGGTTACATTCAGTCAAACCTTTGTGGAAGACTCCAGAATTGTTGCTTAATTGATTAGGTGGATAAAATAAACAACAGAAAGTTCTGGAAATATTCAGCAAGTCAGGCAGCAGCAGAGTTAGTATTTCATGTGAATGATGATTTTCTAGATTCTTTTACTGGGAGATTATCAACCTCAAATATGAAAACCTTTACTTTGATCTTAGCGATCTCTTTCTTGGATCAGTGAGGGAAGACTGTGATGGCTCCATGGCTTACTACCATGAGGCCATCCCCAAGTAACATATTGAAGGCTGGTGTGACCTTGGGAAAATGTGGATAGGTAAGGAATATTGACGACACATAAAATTACAACAGGGCATTGTTAGATTAGGTGAATAGGAAAAGCTGTGGCAATTGGATTTTCACACAAGCAAGTGTAAGATTATGCATTTCTGATGAAAAAGAATCAATCAGGGTATTTTTTTAGAAGGCACAAAGTTAAATACAGTGCACATTCAATGAGACTTGGGGTTTCAGGTGCATAGCTCTTTAAAATGCCACAAACTGGTGCACAAAATAGTCAAGAAGGCTAATGGAATGCTAGTCTTCACATCTGGAGTTTAGGGATGCAGACATTATGCTATAGTTATGCAAACCCCCACTTAGACCCCACTTAGGGTACTTTGAGCAGATCTGGCCACAACACCTTAGGAAGGATGTTTTGGCCCTGGAGGGAGTTCAGTGCAGGTTTACAGGAATGATACCTGTACTTCAGAGGTTATGAGGAGAGATTAAACAAATTAGGTCACTCAACTGACCAACCCCCATCCCAACTCCTTACCTACACTCACCTTTACTGGCTCCATCCCCGCCTCCCTGATCTGTCCATCTTCTCTCCACCTATCTGCTCCTTTATCCACCTCCTATCATCGCCTCTCCCACCCTCTATTTATTTGAGTCCCCTTCCCCTCCCCCATTTCTGAAGAAGGGTCCAGACCCGAAACATCAGCTTTCCTGCTCCTCTGATGCTTCCTGGCCTGCTGTGTTCATCCAGCTCTACACCTTGTTATCTCAGATTCTCCAGCATCGGCAGTTCCCACTATCTCTTTATTCTCTATGTTGTGCCTTTATTTGAGAAAGGCTGTAAGGAGAACCCTGGGAGCTAAAGACCTGTGGGCCTGACATCACTGGTGGGTAAGCTGGTGGAGCTGATTCTGGAAGATAGGATTTACATTCGTTTGGAGAGGCAAGGAATAATTAGGAATAGTCTTCATCAGGATAGGGATAGTGTTCATTACTCAGACAAGGAGTCAGGGTGTCATGTTGAGGTTGTACAGGATGTTGATCAGGCCTTTTCTGGAGTACTGTGTGCAGTTCTGTTATAGAAAGAATATTATTAAATTGGAGAGGGTTCAGAAAAGATTTAACAGGATGGTGCCAGCAATGTAGGGTTTGAGTTATAAAAGTAGGCTGGATAAGCTGGGTAAAAACCGAAAGAACTGCGGATGCTGTAAATCAGGAACAACAACAAAGTTGCCAGAAAAGCTCAGCAGGTCTGGCAGTATTTGTGAAGGTAGAAAACAAAGTTACTATTTTGGAGATAGTAAGAACTGCAGATGCTGGAGAATCTGAGATAACAAGGTGTAGAGCTGGATGAACACAGCAGGCCAAGCAGCATCAGAGGAGCAGAAAGGCTGACGTTTCGGGCCTAGACCCTTCTTCAGAAATATTTTGGGTCCGGGGACCTTTCCTTGGAAGACCCTCCTGTGTTCTGTTTTTGTTCCTGGATAAGCTGGGACTTTTACCCTGAGCATTGGAGGTTGAGATTTATAAAATCATGAGGGGCACAGATAAAATGACTAGCAAGGGTCTTGCAAGAGTTTCCTGTGGGTGAGTGAATTCAAAACTAGTGGGCATATTTTTAAGGTGAGAGGAGAAAGATTTAAAAAAGACATGAGGGTTTTTTTTATACTGAGAGTGGCTCATGTGTGGAATGAACTGCCAGAAGAAATGGTAGATGCAGGTACAATTACAAAATTTAAAAGACATTTGGATAAGTACACAAGTAGGAAAGGTTCAAATAAAATTGTCAAATAGTCAAATGCAGACAAGTTAGACTGGTTTATTTTGGGAACATGCTCCGCACAGACAAGTTAGACTGAAGAGTCTCTTTCCATGCTATATGACTGTATGACTCTAGAATTTAGAAGGTTAAGGGGTGATCGAATCAAGGTTTTCTGGATTTTAACAGAGAAAGACAGGGTAAAGATAAACTATTTCCATTGGTTAAAGATCCTAGAACCTGAGGACATAATCTAAGAAGTAGAACAAGGCTGCTCAGGAAAGAAGTCAGAAACACTTCTCCATGTCAAGTGTAGTGGAGATTTGGAACTCTCTTCCTCAAATGAGGATCAATGCTAATTCAGTTGTTAAATTTAAATCTGAGAGACCAACCTACACTGCCAAAATAAGTAATGGAGTTAGAACGCAGATCAGCCACGAACATATTGAATTGTGGAGTAGGCTTGAGGGGCTGAATGGCCTATCGCTGCTCCTATATTCCTAAATCAGACCCCACTGCCAACTCTGTGGAGCAAGATGTTGGCTCCAGTGGCAACCTGCCCCGGGAAACTGACAGAGAGGTGGGTCAGCATTGTGACCAGAGCTGACCATCTGAATGGTCCCAAAATCTCAGTCAACCTGCCTGCCCAGGGCTGGCAATAACATTCTTCCACCTAACTCTGTAGTCTCTGTACAGATGATACCCACCTTGTCTACCATTTCCAGCATCCTCACTATTCTGTGTTTGTTATGAAGAGATTGGTTGAAATTATTAGCTTTTCAATTGCAAGGTGAGCTTGTCCAAGCGTCTTTACACAAACTGCACACCCAGAGAATTTCAGGAGGTGGCCCACAATGTTGATTCTGGAAAGGTCTTGGCTGGAGTAGGAGGGTGACTCATTTTCTTTGAGAGTTTTAGATAATATAGACACTAAAAAGGAGCAAGGAGGATGAAGTTCAGAAGCTTTGTGCACAGACTGCCATCCCACCTCCAGAATCTCCCTTTGAGCAGTAACGTACAGACAGATGGATAACATTTGTGACTGAACAATGCTTAAATTTTACGATGTATAACTTCACAGAGGTTTAAAAACAAATGAAGCCACCAAGGTCAAGTTTGAAAATATGTATTAAAACTCACTGCAGGCAATTTGTGCGATTTATCTTACCTTGTAAAACTATAAGGATTGATTGTCACACCAGGATGATTAAGCCAGAAGCCCTTCATTTAGCATGGCATTAAGTGACACTTTCTTTCAACCTGCTCCTCAACAATGGGCTCACCAGTGACATTCTCTTGGTTCAAGTCCCATTCCAGAACCTGAATGGCTGGTTTGTAATGCACAGTGATGCCAACACTGCGTGTTTAATTCACACAACAGCTGAGGACTTTATTTCCTCAACCTTTCCCTGTGCCTAAACCACCACCAGGCCCCTCTCTCTTGAAAATCATGGAACCCCTACTGTGTGAAAGCAGGCCATTCAGCCCATAAATCCACACTGACCATCTGGAGAGCATCCCACCCAGACCCACTGTATCCCTGAATTTTCCATGGCTAATCTGCCTAGCATGCATATCCCTACACTATGGGCAATTTAGCATGGCCAATCCACCTAACCTGCACATCTTTGGACTTTTGGAGTTTACAGGTTCACCACACAGGAAACCCACATACACTCAGGGAGAATGTGCAAAATCCACACAGATAGTCACCCAAGGTTGGAATTGAACCCAGGTCTCTGGTGCTGTGAGGCAGCAGGGCTAACCACTGAGCCACTGGACCACCCTATGAAAGTAGCCCTATGGTCTGATAAGACTATGACAACTTTACCTTTGCTCCAGAAACTTGACCACAAATCGAGATTGACATTTGAGCGAAGAACGGAGGAATGTTACAATTTTGGAGAGAATGTATTAAACTGAAACCCAATCTGCCATTTCATGTGAATGTAAGAACATTTCTCAGTGCTATTTTTAAGAGTAGGTGAAGTCTCTCTCTGGTGCCTTGACCAAGATTTGTCCCATTAACCAACACAATTAAAAACCAGATTACCTGACAAGATTGATTATGACATTGCTGTTTGTGGCAGCTGATTGTGTGACTATAAGATGTAGGAGCAGAATTAGGCCTTTCAGCCCATCATGTCTGCTCCACTATTTGATCATGGTTGATACGTTTCCCAACCCCATTCTTCTGCCTTCTCCCTGTAGCCCTTGATTCCCTCATCAATCAAGAATACTTCTATCTCTGTTTTAAATACTTAATGACTTGGGAACCACAGCCTTTTGTGGCAATGGGTTCCACAGATTCACCCCCCCTCTGGCTGAAGAAATCTCAATTTTAAATAACTGTCCCTTCACTCCGAGGCTGACCCCTCGAGTCCTAGTATCTCCCACTAGTAGAAACATCTTCTCCACATCCAGTCTCAACAACGCTATCAAGAGGGAACAAAGACATGACAAGGATTTTACAACGTCTGCCCAGTGGTTTTGAAAGCAAAGGCTAAAATAAAAGCCAGGATATGGCATGCCTATTGGCTAACCACCTGCCCCAGACCCCATGACCATTCTTTGTGGGTCAAACTGCTTTCTAACATCTCTCCTGAATAGTCTGCCCCTAATTTGGAGCAGCACGGTGGCTCAGTGGTTAGCACTGCTGCCTCACAGCACCAGGAACCAGGTTCAATTCCACCCTTGGGCAACTGTCTGCGTGGAGTTTGTACATTCTCTGCGTGTCTGTGTGGGTTTCCTCTGGGTGCTCTGATTTCCTCCCACAATCCAAAGATGTGCAAGTTAGGTGGATTGGCCATGCTAAATTGCCAGTAGTGTTCAGGGATATGTAGCTTAGGTGAGTTATAGGGGCATGGGTGGGTGGGATGCTCCAAGGGTCAGTGTGGACTTGTTGGGCTGAAGGGCCTGTTTCAACACTGTAGGGATTCTATGATCTATGAATTCTCAGAGTATGCCCCATCATTCTAGAATCCCAAACTAGTGGAAATAGATTATCTTTATCTACCATGCCTTTTCCTGTTGATACCTTGAAATGGGATTAGGTCAAATGGCTTCTTCTGGCTGTATGATTCTGTGATTTCCTCAAAACCTGTGTGCAGTCCTGGCATTGGAGGAAAGGAGCCTGATCAGTTGCAGAACGATGGTAATCAGAAATTTGTTTTGATTTAGACTTTATTGTCCCGCTCAAGTACAAAAGTACAGGAGTATAATGAAAAGTTTTCAAAGTCGCCACATGCAGCACCATCTTACATAAAAGTACCTAGGCATAAATACTTAAGAACAAGGTAGAAAGAAATAAGGGACAAGGTTAAAAGTTAAACTTTACAGTCCTTCTGAGTATTAAGTCTTTCTTAAGTGATTAGCCATGCTGGCACCTCACTTCCTGCAAGGGCTTGATCTGCTCTTCTTTGGCACGCTTTCCTCATGCTGGCCCAATCTCCCCTGCTCTCATCATCACTGCAGATGTCAGGGAAACTGCCATCATCATGTTGGGCTCGCCTTTGGGATCTCAGACAGCCAAAGACCAAATCACAGCTGCCTTGCCATGGACATCTCGGCAACCACCAAATTCAATGAGCCCAAAACTGCCGCTGCCATTCCCCAGAAGGTGAGTTGATAGAAAAAAAAAACTGAAAAGAATCTAAAACTACAAAAAAGAGAAATGTAGAAAAAGAAAAGGAAGAAGAGTGGACTGAGTGGAGAAGCCTATTCTGCCACCATCTTGAAGAGATGCCAACCGGTTCGAGTCTGCCCTGGGCCTACTCACCGCTAACGCTAGCGCCATGAGCAAGCTCCTCAACAAGTGATAAGTAAAATAAGATTTAAAATATGACAAAAGAGAGTAAAGAAGAAAATAAACAATTTATATTTTTTCAGCTCATTTCTTCTAAGTTTGGGCTTTAGTATTTGATTTTGTCACCAGCTGTTTTTTTGTGTGTGTGTGTGCGTGCGCGTGCACGTGCGTGTGTGTGTGCGTGTGTGTGTGCATGCGTGTGTGTGTGCGCGTGTGCGTGTGTGTGTGCGTGTGTGTGTGCGCGTGTGTGTGCGCGTGTGTGTGTGCGTGTGTGTGTGTGTGTGTGTGTGTGTGTGTGTGTGTGTGCGTGTGTGTGTGTGCGTGTGTGTGTGTGCGTGTGTGTGTGTGTAGTTAATAATTAGCTTTCAGGTATTTCTGTAGCCAGAGAGATTTCATTTAAACTGTTTTTGAGACCTGACTTTAAAGGGACTGGATTTTATGCAACAGTAGCAGACCTCTGTTTTCTTTATATTGTTGTATGACCCAGCAAAATAAATAAGAGGTCTTAAGGTTTACTGGCAGTTCTCCTAGAATACGATAATTGTGTTCTTGTGTGACCTTGCGCTATAGAAAATTGTGTTATAAAGAATTGCACTATTGGGACATCACGATAGAAAATCGAAATACCTGTACAGCAGAAAGTTCACATTATCCAAACAGTGTCCACTATTCATTAATTGCATTGCAGCCAATTTGCTTAAACAAAACACACATTACAGCAGAAATCCCTGGACTAGAAATCTGGAACTCTGGTGTGAATATTCTACAAGTAGTGCAATAGCTTGTTTTCATCCTTTTCAATTGCTAAGGGAGTGTTTTGGGATAAATTGGGATTATACTGTGTGTTTAAAACTATTTTTTCTATTTGTGTGATAAATAAATGGTTTGGTTATTCTTTTTTTTTTGATATTCATTCACAGGATGAGGGCATCACTGGCTAGGCAGCATTTATTGCCCATTGGGTAGTTGAGAGTCAACCACATTGCCATGGGTCCAGGGTCACGTATATGCCAGACCAGGTAATGATGGAAGACTCCTTCTCTAAAGGACATTAGTGAACCAAATGGGTTTTACCTCCAACAATTGACAATGGATTCACGCTTGTCGTCATCAACATCATAATCAGACTCTTAATTCCAGATATTTATTGAATTCAAATTCTACCATCTGCCATGGCGGGATTCATACCCGAGTCCCCAGAACGTTATCTGGGTTTCTGGATGAACAGTTCAATGATAATACCACTAGGCCTCTATTCTATCTCTATTTCTTTTGTGAATAAACTTCTGTTCTTTTGTTAAAGCAAAATCTGCAAAATTGCATGTTTATATTTTAGTAAGCAACCACAGCACTGAAACCAAAACAAATCAAAATAGCAAGCCAGATTCCTGTCTGAGTACTGACTTTTCCATTAATAACATCAGCTGGGATCATAACATTATAACCCTGGGATTAAAAGCTAGTTTAATGGTATTCTTGAAACTACACTATGAATTTACAATAAAACACATGAACATTTTTTGTTTCAGAGATAAAAGGTACAGCAGATGCTGGAGAATCCGAGATAACAAGCATGGGGCTGGATGAACACAGCAGGTCAAGCAGCATCATAGGAGCAGGAAAACCTGACGTTTCGGGCCTAAACCCTTCATCAGAAATGGGGGAGGGGAAGAGGGCTCTGAAATAAATAGGGAGAGAGGGGGAGGAGGATAGAGGATGGATAGAGGAGAGGATAGGTGGAGAGGAGGCAGACAAGTCGAAGAGGCGGGGATGGAGCCAGTAAAGGTGAGTGTAGGTAGGAGGGTAGGGAGGACGGACAGGTCAAGGGGGCGGGATGATGTTAGTAGATAGGAGATGGGGGTGTGGCTTGAGGTGAGAGGAAAAACAAGTTAGGGAGGTGGAGATGAGCTGGGCTGGTTTTGGGATGCGGTTGGGGGAGGGGAGATTTTGAAGCGTGTGAAATCCACATTTATGCCATTGGGCTGCAGGGTTCCCAGGCTGAATATGATTTGCTGTTCCTGCAGCCTTCGGGTGGCATCACTGTAGCATTGCAGGAGGCCAAGGATGGACATGTCATCTGAGGAATGGGAGGGTGAGTTGAAATGGTTCGTGACTGGGAGGTGCAGTTGTTTGTTGCGAACTGAGCACAGGTGTTCTGCAAAGCGGTCCCCAAGCCTCCGCTTGGTTTCCCCGATGTAGAGGGGGCCACAACGGGTACAGCGGATGCAGTATACCACATTGGCAGATGTGCAGGTGAACCTCTGCCTGATGTGGAAAGTCTTCTTGGGGCCTGGGATTGGGGTGAGGGAGGGGGTGTGGGGGCAGGTGTAGCACTTCCTGCGGTTACAAGGAAAAGTGCCGGGTGTGGTGGGGCTGGAGGGGAGTGTGGAGCGGTCAAGGGAGTATCAGAGATAAAAGGTACTGCAGATGCTGGACAATCTGAGATAACAAGCATGGGGCTGGATGAACACAGCAGGTCAAGCAGCATCATAGGAGCAGGAAAACTTGACGTTTCGGGCCTAAACCCTTCATCAGTACCAGAGATAAAAGGTACTGCAGATTATCAGAGATAAAAGGTACTCCTCACACCGGAACACATCCCTCACGCCCCGTCCCCGCAACAATAACCAAAAAAGAATCCCCCTCGTCCTCACATACCACCCCACCAACCTCCGGATCAACGCATCATCCTTCGATACTTCCACCATCTGCAATCAGACCCCACCACCAAAGACATTTTTCCCTCCCCACCCTTATCTGCCTTCCGGAGGGACCACTCCCTCCGCGACTCCCTTGTCCGGTCCACACTCCCCTCCAGCCCCACCACACCCGGCACTTTTCCTTGTAACCGCAGGAAGTGCTACACCTGCCCCCACACCTCCTCCCTCACCCCAATCCCAGGCCCCAAGAAGACTTTCCACATCAGGCAGAGGTTCACCTGCACATCTGCCAATGTGGTATACTGCATCCGCTGTACCCGTTGTGGCCCCCTCTACATCGGGGAAACCAAGCGGAGGCTTGGGGACCGCTTTGCAGAACACCTGCACTCAGTTCGCAACAAACAACTGCACCTCCCAGTCACGAACCATTTCAACTCCCCCTCCCATTCCTCAGATGACATGTCCATCCTTGGCCTCCTGCAATGCCACAGTGATACCACCCGAAGGCTGCAGGAACAGCAAATCATATTCAGCCTGGGAACCCTGCAGCCCAATGGCATCAATGTGGATTTCACAAGCTTCAAAATCTCCCCTCCCGCAACCGCATCCCAAAACCAGACCAGCTCATCTCCACCTCCCTCACCTGTTTTCCCTCTCACCTCAAGCCACACCCCCATCTCCTATCCACTAACATCATCCCGCCCCCTTGACCTGTCCGTCCTCCCTGGACTGACCTATCTCCTCCCTACCCCCCTACCTACACTCACCTTTACTGGCTCCATCCCCGCCTCTTCGACTTGTCTGCCTCCTCTCCACCTATCCTCTCCTCTATCCATCCTCTATCCACCTCCCCCTCTCTCCCTATTTATTTCAGAGCCCTCTTCCCCTCCCCCATTTCTGATGAAGGGTTTAGGCCCGAAACGTCAAGTTTTCCTGCTCCTATGATGCTGCTTGACCTGCTGTGTTCATCCAGCCCCATGCTTGTTATCCTGAACATTTTTTGTTACTTAATTCAACATATGGGATATCAATCTTTGAAACAGCATGCAATATCAACATCCTGGAGCTTACCATAGAGTAGGAACTAAACTAAACCAGATACATTTGGGCGGCATGGTGGCTTAGTAGTTAGCACTGCTGCCTCACAGCACCAGAGATCTGGGTTCAATTCCACCCTCAGGTGAATGTGTCTGCGTGGGTTTGCTTCAGATGCTCCGGTTTCCTTCCATGGTCCAAAGATGTGCAGGCCAGGTGGAATAGCCATGGGAAATGCAATATGGGGGTAGGATGATCTTTGTAGGGGTGGTATAGACTTGATTGGGCCAAGCGATCTGCTCCACACAGTAGGGATTCTGTGATTCTAAATAAATGCAGTAGCTGGAAAGAGCAGGTCAGATGCTAGGAATTCTGAGGTGAGTAATTTACCTCCTGACTCCCCAAAGCCTGTTTACCATCTACAAAGCACAAGTCAGGAGTATGATGGAATACTTCCCACTTGCCTCATTGAGTTTAGCTCAAGTAACACTCAAGAAGCTTAACACCATCCAGGAAAAATCAGTTCCTTCACTGTCACTGAGTCAAAATCCTGGAACTTCCTTCCTAACAGCACTGTGGGTATGCTACACCATAAGGGCTGCAGCGATGAAAGGTAGCAACTCAACATTGTATTCTCCAGGGCACTTAGGGCTGGACAATAAATGTGGTCTAGCCAGTAGTGCCCCACCTTGTGAATGAATAAAAAATAAAGCTGCAACCATAAGAACCCATTATCAAAGGACAATGTCAGTCAACGTGGGACGTTTGCTCACGTTTGTAAGAGTAGACATTTGGTGTCCCAAACTAAATATTTAGAGGGAGCCTGATTCATTATCTGAAAGATATTTACCATTAATAGGAGTTTACCACTTCAATGTTTCTATGAATATTTACCCTGTACACTCTCGGGCTTTGCATTACCAGGTACACCAAGAATGATTTGTAATCTGTTTGAAATGTACGACTATTAGTGGGACAGATTATTGTTGTAAACTATGTGGGTTTTTGTGAAACAATCTGCTTAGAATATTTATTGTAGATACAATATAGTCCAGAATAGATTAGAATTATGTGTTGTATGTTCTCATCTAAAAGAGCTTAGTATTTAACACGAATCTGTGTTCGCTTGCATTCTTATGTCTGAACCATAGAATAACAAATCAAAGACAGAACATAATTTCCTACTGTTCCTCTAGTTTTAGCATTATGAGCATCCGTTGATGTGCGCCACTCCACCACTGGCAGCCATGCTTCAGCTGCGTAGGCCCTAAACTCTGGAAATCCCGCTCCCCATCACTATCCTTCTCCAAAATGCTTCAAACGCTTGGTCATGAGATCCATTATCTCCTTATATGGTGTGGTGTCATACTTCGTTTTTCCATTCTCCCATAAAGTGTCATAGAATCACTGAAGTGGGGGAAGAGGCCATTCACTCCTTCAAGCCCACACCAGCCCCTCCAAAGACCATCCCACCCACCCACCTATCCCTGAAACCCTTTAATTATCATGCTAACCCACCTCGCCTGCACATCCCTGGATGCTATGGGGAAATTTAGTAAGGTCATTCCACCTAGCCTGTACAGCCTTTGGACTGTGGGAGGAAACCAGAGCACCCAGAGGAAACCCACGCAGACAAGGGTAGAATGTGCAAACTCCACACAGACAGTCGTCCGAGGCTGGAATCAAACATGGGTTCCTGATGCTGAGAGGTAGTAGTGTTAATAAATTTAGGTATGATCTGAAAAGAAATTATGTTGTGTCCATTAAACACATTATTCCTCTTCTCATCCCTTGCTAGACATTACAAACACATCCAGGATTTCTATACATCATCTCAAAGGATATAAATTACAACCCCAAGTGTTTAAAGGCATTTAATTAAGTTAAAGGCATTACAATATATAACTGTGCTACAACAGGGTTATAAATGATCTTTCGTTCTTTCCATTTCACAGGAAACCAAGTATGCTGAAGCAAAGGGAGCATAGAGATACAGAACCACATTGTATAAGATATTCAGACTGACCAATTACATTCAAACCTCAATTTACAGATATCAAACTCCCTCAAACTGAAAGTCTGAGTTTAAAATGTTTTACAGAGTGCTCTAGGATATACTCTCACCAAGAACAGTGACCCGTTCTTGTGTTTTCACTGGGTCCTGTTTTCCCAAGCGACTGTCCCAGCTACGTTCAATATTAGCCATAACAGTGCATGATGCTGCAGCATTAGTCAAATTGAACTAATTTGCTCCCACAATAACTCTGCGCTGTTGCAATCTAATGAGGCCAGCAAATGCTGTTAGGGCTTAGAAAAAAAATCTCACCATGAACTTCATCCCGAGGATGATCTAGTGAAAATGAACCTATAATAAGGCTTGTCTGCAGCTAAGCATGACATTCACAGTGGGTGTTATAATTTATCCCATTTAGTCTAACCAGATTGTTACGCCTTAAAAGTGGTAGGTAGAAAGATAATATGTTTTAATTCTGATTGAATCCATCCAGCTCATTACTTATTGGGAGAATATGGCCAGTTAGAGTCTCCTTGTTGTTCAGATTCTTCAATTTGTAGCCATTACATTCTCACCACTTTACCAGGAAAGTATCGTCTGTTTCATCTGAATTACTTGGCTAAACAGCTTCTGATTCCGCCTCACTAATAATGTGACATTTATTCTGACTTGGGTGCATTTGATCAATGTTGTGAACAATTTTCTTTCATTAAAAGCAGTTTGATGCCAATATCAGTGTAAATGCCCAGGCTGCCCTTCATCCAGCGGGACAATGGTATGAAAGGCAGTACTTTCAAAGCTGCCCAACCAGCCCTTGTTTCTGTCCATGTCCCCTGGAATTATCTTATTTTCTGTGGTTGAGCTGGAACTAATTATGAAATGTAAGGTACCATTGAGTTTCTGTGCAAATAACGTTGAAGAGATTTTTGTGGCATTAACATGATTTTCGCTGTTGGCACCTTGTCACATTTACCACCTTGACACTGTGGCACAGGGCAAGGGTAGTTGATGTAATGCACTTCCAACAAATCCCTCTTCTCTGTATTGTGCCTAGGGCTTGTACACTTTATCGGTGATGGAGAATAGACTGCTGAAGAGTCTAAACCAAAGAGGCACTTACCTTAGTTAACAGGGTTTTGCATGATCAAAATTGTTGTATGTGTTTCTTACCTTCAACAGCATTCGCCTTTAAGGCCTCCTTGTGCTGTGGGAATAATAACTCTTGGTATTAATGACTCCCCAGTGAGTTATAGATTATTTGACAATTGTCATTAATGTGACAGAAATAATTACAGTTCACATCATCAGTCAGATATAACTACTAAGGACTTTTAAGAGTTGCACAGATTTTGTCTGCTCCCTATGAAAGCGAGTGTAGAGCTGTCCAGGAAACCGGAGCACCTGGAGGAAACCCACGCAGACACAGGGAGAACGTGCAAACTCCACACAGAGAGTCGCCCAAGGCTGGAATCGAACCTGAGTCCCTTGTGCTGTGAGGCAGCAGTGCTAACCACTGAGGAGGCATATAAGATGATGAGAAAGCTTGACAGGATAGTTGCTGAAAAGGTAGTGTCACTCATGGGGGATCTTGAACAAGATGGCACAATTTAAAAATAAGGGCCCTCCAATTTAAGATCAAAGACTGTGTGAAATATTGGACTGGGTGGAGTTAATACCACTTCAACTTGACCTCTTTCGGCATCAGTATCTCGTGTAACCATTTGCCTAGTGAAAACACAAAGTAGAGCAGACACTGTACTCAACTCCATTGTTTGTCTCAAACTTTGCTACATTTTGGGGAATTCTAACTCCCCATTTCTGACCATCTGCATGTCAGGTCAATATAAGTCCAAACTATTAATTTCGTTTCTCCCTTCACAGATGCTGACTGGCCTGCTCAGTACCGTTTCACATCAGGCATTGTCTTGATTTTAAAATTCCCCCTTTTTTCAAGTATCAATATGGATTTGCCGCACTATACCCCCACCTGACAACTCTTCCACTGCAGCCCTCCCATTTTGGCTTCCAATGTATTCCTGACTTTCACTACCAGCATTTTCAACTCTGACATTTCCCCCTTCAATCTTGCCACCTCTCTTTTGCACTTCGAAGAGACTGCTTAGAACCCAACTCCTGGGTCATCCGTCTTAATTACTGCTTCTATGTCAGGTCATAACAACTTGCTCCATAATTCCTCTCCCTTCTGCCTGTTACACTATTAAATCTCTGTTGTTTCACAACTCACTTATTTGGGGAAATCCAAGCGTATGAAAGACGATAACGGTTTTTTGTTTATTTCCCACTTGGCTGCATTTAAGTGGAAATTAACAAATGATAGACATCTTATGACCTTCCCCACTTGCCAGTGAGCTACTAACTAATGTTATAAATATTACAGGAGGCTACTTGGGAATGTGTCAAGGTTAGGTGCTGTTGTCACTTTAGGCCCCTTCTCTAAAGGAAGATACACTGGCATTGGAGACTGTCCAGAGAGGGAGGGAGCTGTCTCATGAGAAGAGGTTGTATAGTTTGAATCTGCACTTGTTGGAACATAGACAAATGAGAGCTGACCTTATAAACAGGTATAAGACTCTTAGCGAAATTTTATAGAACAGATGCAGAAAGGTTGCTTCCCCATGTCGAAGAATCTAGGACCAGAGTGGATAATCTCAGACATTTAAGACATGTAGAGGGATTTCTTCTCCAACAGAATAGTAAACCAATGGAATTCATCACCACTGAGGGCTGTTGAGACTGGATCAACAAGGCCGAGGTAGTCAGATTTGTAGTCAGTAAGGGAATCAAGGGTTATGAAGAAAAGGCAGGAAAGTGGAGTGTGAATTATCAGATAGCCATGTCCTCTTGAATAGAAGACAGAACACAATGGGCTGAGTGGCCTACTTCTACTCCTATGGTGTTATGATTTCAGACCAAACAATGCCCTCAGTGGAAGCAAAGTGCAAGTTATTTTTTTGCTAATGTAGTATGACTTTGTAACAGAAAATGTGTACTTCTCAGGAAAGACTAAATAGGACATCTCCCTAACTGTGGGTTGCATACCCAGCTGGGGGTTGACAATAGTAATAACTAGGGCTTTGTGCTTCTTCTCCTTTGTGTCTGTGTGTGATGGAGGTGGAAATCAAGACCTCAGTACTGTGTGGAAGTGAGATGATGTTGCTGGTTAAGAGATGCTAATTGCTGAGAGTAAGTTGGAAATTGGAGTTGAGGAGTGATTATTTCATGTGATTGGGATGGGTGGCATTGTTGTGGGGTTCAAAACAGGGTGATGACTGCTTATGAGTATTTGGGCATTGGGGCACAGATTGAAGAGGGACTGATTACTGTGGTGTACGTGTGTTTGTGTGGGATTGAGGCAGCTGCAAAGGGGTTTCAACGAGTCTTCTGTCACTGTGGAATATGGACAGCTTTGCCTAAACCTCGACGAATAGTAACTATCACTCATTGATCTAGACGT
The DNA here is from genome assembly GCA_024137785.1 of Ginglymostoma cirratum. Taxonomy (NCBI): domain Eukaryota; kingdom Metazoa; phylum Chordata; class Chondrichthyes; order Orectolobiformes; family Ginglymostomatidae; genus Ginglymostoma; species Ginglymostoma cirratum. The sequence continues at coordinate 14,559,368 of JAHRHZ010000249.1, forward strand.
TCTGATGGGAAGGCAGTTGTTACAACAGATCTGAGGTTTGGGAACAGTTTAGAATTAAGCAAAGGAGGTCAAAAGGGTTCATTAAAAAGGGGAAAATTGGGTATGAGAGTAAGCTTATGGAGAACGTAAGAACTGACTGTAAAAGTTTCTATAGGTTTGTAAAGAGAAAAAAAGTTGATGAAAACTAATGTAGGTCCCCTACAGACAAAAACAAGGGAATTTATAATGGAGAACAAAGAAATGTCTAATAAGCTAAGTTCATATAATGCTCCTGTCTTCACAAATGAAGGCACAATTAACATGCCATGAATGATGGGTTCAGTGAGAGTGAGGAACTGAAGCAAATTTGTGTTACCAGAGGAATGGTACTGCAAAAATTGATGGGATTGCAGGCTGATAAATCCACAGGGCCTGATTATCTTTATCCCAGAGTAAAAAAGTGGCCATAAAACCGTAACATATAGAAGCAGAATCAGGCCATTTGAACCACTATGCCCACTCCATTATTTGATCAATGCTGGTAAGTTTCTCAAACCCATTTCCCTGTCTTCTCCCCGTAACCTTTAATCTCCTTGCTAATGAGGAATCTATCTAACACTGTCTTAAAGAAGTCAACGAATTGATCTCCATAGACTTCTGCAGCAATGAATTCCACAGATTAACCACCGTCTGACTGAAGAAATTCCTCCTCATCTCAGTTCTAAAGGACCATTCCTTCACTCTGAGGCTTCATTCAGTCTTCATTGAGTCAAAGAGTCATACAGCACGGAAAAAGACCCTTTGGTCCAACCAGCCCATATAACCATAATCCCAAACCAAACCACTCCCACCTGCCTGCCTTTGGCCCATATCCCTCCAAACATTTCTAGTACATGAACTTGTCTAAGTGTCTTTCAAACATTGTAACATTTTCCACATCCATCTTTTCCTCTGGAAGTTCATACTTTCTGTGTGAAAATGTTGCCACTCATGACGTTTTTAAAATCTTTTTCCTCTCACTTTAAAAATATGCCCCCTTGTCTTGAAATCCTTCACTCTAGGGAGTAGACATCTGCCATTCACCTTATCTATACCCCTCATAATTTTATAAACCTCAATCAGATCACCCCTCAATCTCCTAAGCTCCAGCAAAAAAAGTACCATCCTATCCAGACTCTCTTCGTAACTTAAACTCTCCATTCCCAGCAACTTTTCTGAGCTGTCTCCACCTTAATAATATCCTTCCTATAACAGGGTGACCAGCACTGAGCACAGTACTCAAGAAAAGGCCTCACCAATATCCTGTACAATCTCAACATGACATCCCAACTCCTATAGTCAAAGATCTGAGCAATGAAGGCAAGCGTACTAAACACCTTCTTAACTAGCCTGTCTACAAGTGACACAGACTTCAAAAAAATTATGAACTTAAATGCTTAGGTCTCTCTGTTCTACAGCCCAACACAAGGCCCTAATTATAACTGAATAAGTACTGCCCTTGTTTGTTTTACCAAAATGTTATCCAAATTAATCTCTGTGTGTCACTCATCACCCGATTGACCCAAATGATCAAGATGATTGATTGATTATTTGATTGATTTATTGTGTACCAAGGTACAGTGAAAAGCTTTTGTTTACAAGCAGTACAGACAGATCATAGTAAGAAGCAAATACAGATCATAGGGTGTAAAAAAACTTAGAGGCATACAGGTAACATTGCAGAGGGTGTGCACTAGGCTCGATCAACATTAGCAAGATCAGCATTATTTGAGGCTAGAGAGTCCATTCAAAAGCCTGATAATGGCTGGGAGAAGCTGTTCCTGAACCTGCTTGTGCGTGTGTTCAGACTTCTGTATCTTCTGCCTGATGGAAGAGGTTGAAGGTGTTCATTACCAGGGTGCGATGGGTCTTTGATGATGTTGGCTGTCTTTCAGCGGCAGCGAGCCATGTAAATGGAGCCCATGGATGGAAAGTTGGCTTCTGTGATGGTCTGGGCTGTGCACACCACCTTCTGTAGTTCCTTACGATCCAGGGCAGAGCAGTTGCCATACCAGGCTGTTATGCACCCGGACAGTATGCTTTCAATGGTACATCTGTGGAAGTTGGTGAGTTTCCTTATGGACGTGCCAAATTTCCTGAGCTGCCTGAGGAAGAAGAGGCATTGTTGTGCCTTCTTGGCCATCACATCTACGTGGGAAGTCCAGGACAGGTTTTATTGGTTATCGTCACTCTGAGGAACTTGACATTCTTCACCCTCTCAACCTCAATTCTGTTAGGATAGAAGCAGGCGTGCTCTCCTCCTTTCTTTCTGAAGTCAATGATCAGTCTTTTTTAAGTTTTGTTGGTGTTGAGAGAGAGAGATGTTGTTCTTATTGCACCACATCACCAATTCCTCTATTTTCTTCCTGTATTTTGACTCGTTGTTGTTAGATATCTGTCCTTCTATGGTAGTGTCATCAGTGAACTTGGGGATGGCGGTCTTCTAAAATTTGGTAACACAGTTGTGGGTGTAAAGGGAGTACAGTAGGGGGCTGCCAATACAGTGTTGAGTGTTATTGTGGAGGAGGTGCAGTTAATCATCCTCACTGGTTGTAGACTATGGGCCAGAAGGCCAAGGATCCAATTGCAGAGGGCGGAGAGGAGACCAAGGTCATAGAGTTTTGAGATCAGTCTGGAGGAGATAATGGCGTTGAAGGCAGAGCTGTAGTCAATGAGCAGGAATCTGGTGTAGGTGTCTTTGTTGCCCAGCTGTTCCAGGGATGAGTGCAGGGCTAGTGATGTGGCATCCTCTGTGGACCTGTTATGCCAGTAGGCAAATTGTAGGGGATTGAAGCAGGTTGGGAGACTGGAGTTGATGTGGGCCATGACCAGCCTCTCGAAGCACTTCATGATTATTGAAGTCACAGCCACTGAGCGGTCGTCATTAAGGCACACTGCATGTGTTTTCTTAGGTACGGGGATGATGGTGGCCTTCTTGAAGCAGGTGGGGACTTTGGCTTGTAGCAGGGGGAGTTTGAATCTGTCAGTGAATACCTCCGCCAGTTAGTCTGCACAGGATCTGAGTGCTCGACCGGGGACAATCCTCTACCACCACTGTCTATCTCCTACCATCAAGCCAATTTTACATCCAATTGGTAACCTCACCCTGAATGCCATGTGATCTAACTTTACTAATTAGACCACCATACAAAATCTTTTCAAAGGCTTTATTAAAGTCTATGTAAACAATGCCTACCTTTCTGCCCTTATAAATTTTCTTGGTTACTTCCTCAAAAAACTCAATCAAGTTTGTTGGACACGATTGCCTTCAAATGAAGCCATGTTGACCTTTTTTTTAATTCATTCATTAGAGGAGGGTATTACTGGCTAGGCCAGCATTTATTACCTATTCCTAATTGCCCAGAGGGCAGTTAAGAATCAACCACATTGCTGTGGGTCTGGAATCACATGTAGGCCAGACCAGGTAAGGATGGCAGTTTCTTTCTCTAAAGGACATTAGAGAATCAGATGGGTTTCTCCAACAATCGACAATGGATTCATGGCCATCATGAGACCCTTAATTGCAGATTCTTATTGACTTCACATCCCACCGTCTGCCTTGGCAGAATTCAAACCCCAATCCCCAGAACATTACCTGGGTCTCTGGAGGTGGGTAAGTTGTTGAAGGTAATTCTGAAAGATAGGATTTGTATGCATTTGGAGAGGCAAGGACGGATTAGGGATAGTTTTAAGGGAGGGAATGGCCTCGTGGTATTAATGCTGGACTATTAATCCAAAGTCAGATTCACAGATCTCACAAGAGGAGGCTGGAGAATGAGGATGAGAAACAGATCAGCAATGATTGAATGGCAGATCAGACCCGATGGGCCAAATGACCTAATTCTGCTCCTATATCTTATAGTCTTACGGGCTTGTGGTCTAGTTCATTTAAATAAATGATGAAAAACAGATGTCCCATCACTGGTTCCTGGGAAATTCCACCTTAAGCTTTCCTCCAATCCAAGAAATATCTAACAACCATGATTGTTTCCTGTCACTGAGCAAATTTCATGTCTATGTTGCTACTGTCCCTTTTATTCAGTGAGCTCGAACTTTTTTAACGTATCTGTTTTGAGATACCGTATCAAATGCCTTGTACAACACATCAACAGAACTGGCCTTAAACACCCTCTCTCCTATCTCAAAACAAAACTGGTAAAACATAATTTGCCTGGAACAAACCTATGTCGGCTTTTCTAAATTCACCCACATTTTTGTCCAAGCCACTATATTTATTTCCCCCAGGTTATTGTTTCTAGAAGCTTCTCCACTACTGAAATTAATCTGACTGATCTATAGTTGCTGGGCTAACTGTTACACGCATTTTTGGAACAAGTGTGTAATATTTGCAATTCTGTAGACCTCAGTGCTCCATGTATCTATTGATTTCTTGATTTCTCTTTAGTTATTTGTGTCTGTGGAACACGTCATTTCTTTCTATATTCCTTTGTAATTCAATTTTGCAATCTATTGGCCTTTGTAATCTTCTTGACGTCTTTCCTAATCTTTTTCATATTTCTGTTTGTCATCCTTTCCATTTTTGAGTCTAGCACTTAGTGTCTATCCAAGCCTTCGCTTTCAATTTCACCCTTATTTCTTTGCCCATCCTCAGTGTCTCATTATTAGCTGGTTTATTTTTGCTTTTTAGTGGAATATATTTCTCCTCGGCTCTATGCGTCATTATTTTATGAATTTCCCATTGCTGCTTCATTTCTTTATTTACAGAATATTTTTCCCCTTTGTTTTCCCTCGTTGCATTCTCATTCCCTTGAAATCGTCTCCCCCTGCCAACCCCTCCCACCACCACCGCAATGTAACACGTTGATCTTATTTTACAGGCTCCTCAATCTACGTTTCATTTTTTCTTGAGCAGGATTTTCAGCATGGCCGCATTCAGGAAGGCATGGGGAAGGATCTAATAATAGCCATAATGGCTGAAGGGCTGTGTTCCTGTTCTGCCACCTGATTTTCCACAGGATGGTCGTGGGAAACTTCCCAATTTTTGAATGGGCTCAGTTAATTCAGTTAACGAGCTCATTAGAAGTTTGTTAAGGGCCAGTTTGGAATTTTTCTAGAGGACCACAGACTGAGAGGGCACAGGTTCACTCTGAGTGAGGAACAGACTGAGTGCATGGGGGCGGCTACGTGGACGCATGAATGAATGAATGATTTTATTGTCATGTGTATTTTCCAGTGAGAAAAGCAGTAAAATACAGTGGAAATATTTTCCACTGTCGTCATGAACTGGCACCATTTTGAATAGTTTAAACAATAAGAGGGGAAAAACAGGAAGATATAGCTTAAAGAGAGTCCATCAGTCCTGAGCCAGCGGAAAGCCAGGCAAGGTTGTGTTAGAGAGAGTAGGAACTGCAGGTGCTGGAGAATCTGAGATAACAAGGTGTAGAGCTGGATGAACACAGCAGGCCAAGTAGCATCAGGGGAGCAAGAAAGCTGACGTTTCGGGCCTAGACCCTGAGGCAAGGTTGTGTTATGCCTCGTGTGGGAGCACAACTGAGTGTGACCCTTGCCCAGTGCCATACTGTTGCCGTCGGAGATAGCGTGGTGTAATGATTGTAATGAGCTCAGCCAGGTGGAGCTCATGGAATATGCATTCCCTGATTGGGGATCTTAATCTGATCCAATCAGGGAGCCTTGGCTGACAGAGAAAAACAGGAGTATCAGACAACTTGTTCAGTCTGAGAGCTGGCTCTGAGAGAGCTGGATCAGTGTCAAGGAGACATGTGAATAAAGAATGACTTTGTGATGGAATATCGATCTAAAACAATAGTATCCCTACAATGTGGAAGCAGACCATTTAGCCCATCTGGTCCACACCAACCCTCTAAAGAGCATCCCACCCAGACCCACCCCACCCAAGCCTATCCTTTTATTTGTGCATTTCCCATGAGTATTCCACGAAGCCTACACATCCTTGGACACTATGGGCAATTTAGCATGGTCAATCCACCTACCCTGCACATCTTTGGACTGTGGGAGGAAACTGGAGCACCTGCTGGAAATCCACACAGACATGGGGAGAATGTGCAAACTCCACACAGTCTCCCAAGGGTGGAATCGAACCCGGGTCCCTGGCACTGTGAGGCAGCAGTGCTAATCACTGAGCCATTATGCCAAACTCCGTGGAATTATTTCATTTATAATGGGTAGACAAAAAAAAATGGTAACCACAGACCAGTTAGCTTAATGTCTGTTATTGGTAAAATGTCAGAGTCCATGATAAAAGATGTGATAGCAGAGCATTTAAAAATACATGATATGATTAAGCAGAGTCAGCATAGCTTCATGAAGAGGAAATTACACCAGGCAACTGTACTAGAATTCTTTCAGGAATTAACAAGCAGGATGTACGAAGGGGAACCGAAAGAACTGTGGATGCTGTAAATCAGGAACAAAAACGCAAGTTGTTGGAAAAGCTCAGCAGGTCTGGCAGCATCCGTGAAGAAAAAAAACAGAGTCAACATTTCTGGTCCAGTTCTGAGGAAGGGTCACCGGACCCAAAATGTTAACTCTGTTCTTTTCTTCACAGATGCTGCCGGACCTGCTGAGCTTTTCCAGCACTTAGTTTTTGTACAAAGGGGAAACAGTGGATGTAATTTGTCGGACTTTCTGAAGCTGTTTGATAATGATGCTTCATTAAAGATAAAAACCTAAGGTGTGGGAGGTAGTACGTTAGCATGGATAGAGGACTGGCTAACTAAGCAGTTGAAGCTACCTCACTGAATGGTTTTAAGGCAAGGCTAGATAAATTTTTGAACAGTGAAGGAATTAAGGGATAAGGTGAGTGGGTGAGTAAGTGGATCTGAGTCTCAAAAAGATCAGCCATGATCTTATTAAATGGCTGGGCAGGCTCAAGGGGCCAGATGGCCTACTCCTGCTCCTGGTTCTTATGTTCTTATGTTCTATTAGAACACAGAGAGTTGGAATGTTAGGGGGCATTTTCAGGATGGTAACTGTTAAATAGTGGAGTGCTACAGGGATCAATGCTGGGGTCACTATTATTTATAATAAATATTGATGACTTTGATGAGGAAAATGGATGTACTATAGTCAAGTTTGCAGATGACATAAAGACCTTGCAGAGAGATAAAGACAGTTTAAGCAGATTAAGAGTGGACAAAAAATTGGCAGATGGAATATAACGTGGGGAAGTGTGAGGTTATACATTTTGCAAGGAAGAACTGAAGAGCCAAATATTATTTAAATGGAGAACATGTACAAAAAGGGATCTGGGAGTCCTTAAGTCACAAAAAGCTAGTATCCATGTTCAGCAGGGAATATGGAAGGCAAATGGAATATTGGCTATTTTATTTTATTCATTCACAGGGTATGAGTGTCTCTCACTAGGGCAGCATTTATTGCCCATCCCTATTTGCCCAGATGGCTTTTAAGAGTCCACGTCATTTCTGAGAGTCTGGAGCCACATTTAGACTAGACCCAGTAAGGATGATACATTTAGATGGCAATTAAGAGTCAACCAAGTTACAGTGGATCTGGAGTCACATGTAGAGTAGACCAGTAAGGATGACAGATTTCCATCCCTGAAGGATATTAGTGAACCAGATGTATTTTTTTAAAATCACAATCCAAAGTGATCGTATGGTCACCATTAGGGCAGCTTTTGATTGTAGAATTTCTTACTGAATTCAAATTTTACCATTTGCTATGGTCAGATCCAAGCCTGTGCCCCTCAAGCATTGGCCTGGAGTTCCGCGTTGCTAGTCCAATTATTTAACAGCCACGCCATTATCTTCCCTTTCAAAAGGAATGGAGTAAACCAACGTAAGTCAGACCATAGCTGGAATACTGCAAACAGTTTTGGGCCCTTGTCTAAGGAAGGATATGCTGACACTGGAGGTAACCAGAGGAGGATCACCAGGCTCATGAGAAAAGATTTAGTAGGATGGACCTGTGCTTTTTGGAATATAGATAAATGAGGGGAGTATTGAAAACTTCTTGGGGAGGTGGCAGGATTGACAGAGCAGAGACAGAAAAGTTGATTCACCTCGTGGAGTGTCTAGGACCAGACAGCATAATCTCAGAATAAGGGATCACACATTTAAGACAGAAATGAGGAAGAATTTCATCTCTCAGAGTGTAGTGAATCTGTGGAATTCTTTACCACAGAGGGCAGTTGTGGCTGGGTCATTAAATAGGTCCAAGGCTGAAATAGAGATAAAAGGTACTGCAGATGCTGGAGAATCCGAGATAACAAGCATGGGGCTGGATGAACACAGCAGGTCAAACAGCATCATAGGAGCAGGAAAACTTGACGTTTTGGGCCTAAACCCTTCAACAGAAATGGGGGAGGGGAAGAGGGTTCTGAAATAAATAGGGAGAGAGGGGGAGGTGGATAGAGGATGGATAGAGGAGAGGATAGGTGGAGAGGAGGCAGACAAGTCGAAGAGGCGGATGGAGCCAGTAAAGGTGAGTGTAGGTAGGGGGGTAGGGAGGAGATAGGTCAGTCCAGGGAGGACGGACAGGTCAAGGGGGCGGGATGATGTTAGTAGATAGGAGATGGGGGTGGACCGCAACTTCCCCCCCCCCACAGTGGTCGAGAACGCCCTCGACCGTGTCTCCCGCATTTCCCGGAAAACATCCCTCACGCCCCGTCCCCGCAACAATAACCAAAAAAGAATCCCCCTCGTCCTCACATACCACCCCACCGACCTCCGGATCCAACGCATCACCCTCCGACATTTCCGCCATCTGCAATCAGACCCCACCACCAAAGACATTTTTCCCTCCCCACCCTTATCTGCCTTCCGGAGGGACCACTCCCTCCGTGACTCCCTTGTCTGCTCCACACTCCCCTCCAGCCCCACCACACCCGG
>JAHRHZ010000249.1:14568637-14630863 GCA_024137785.1 Ginglymostoma cirratum
CAACCGCATCCCAAAACCAGCCCAGCTCATCTCCACCTCCCTGACCTGTTTTTCCTCTCACCTCAAGCCCCACCCCCATCTCCTATCTACTAACATCATCCCGCCCCCTTGACCTGTCCATCCTCCCTGGACTGACCTATCTCCTCCCTACCCCCCTACCTACATTCACCTTTACTGGCTCCAATCCGCCTCTTCGACTTGTCTGCCTCCTCTCCACCTATCCTCTCCTCTATCCATCCTCTATCCACCTCCCCCTCTCTCCCTATTTATTTCAGAACCCTCTTCCCTTCCCCCATTTCTGATGATAGGTTTAGGCCCGAAATGTCAAGTTTTCCTGCTCCTATGTTGCTGCTTGGCCTGTTGTGTTCATCCAGCCTTGAGGCTGAAATAGACTGATTTTTAATCAGTAAGGTAATCAAGTGTTATGAGGAAGAAGCAGGAAAGTTGAGTTGAGGATTATCAGATCAAACATGCTCTTGTTGAATGGCGGAAAAGACTCAGTGATCTGAGTGGCCTATTTTCTGCCTCTATACCCTATAGTAACCATTATTTGTGCTGTTAATTCATTTATTTTATTCTGAATATGATGTGTAATTAAGTAGAGAGCCATTAATTTTGTCTTTTTGCTTTTTTTCCCTTTGATCCTATTTGCAGCTGTTTTCTTACGTTTATATATTCAGCTCCTTTCTGTCCCAATCTGAGCATTATTATCAAAATAGTTGCCCTGCAATGCCAACATATTCTTTTGCTTTTGTAAGCTTATGTCCTCTTTTACATAATTACATAAAATCCCTTCTTTCGGCTCTCGGTATTCAATCTACCAGGACACTTAATCTCCTTCCTTATTCTTAAATTATTCAAAATGGTGCCAAATCATGATGACAGATGAAAGTTTTTCATTGTATTTTATCGTATCCCTACTGTTAAATATACATGAAAACAAAATCATTCATTAATTCATTGGTTCCAAAACAGTACTAATGAAACCCATTTCATTGGAACAGCTCCCTTCTCTCCCGGTGCTTGTCATGGTGCCCATGAATTTTATTTCTCTCTCTTTATTCATTGTCGGGATGAGAGTGTCACTCGCCAGGCAGCATTTATTGCCCAACCCTAATTGCCCAGAGGGCAGTTAAGAGTCAGCCACATTGCTGTGGGTCTGGAGTCACATGTAAGTCAGACCAGGTGAGGATGGCAGTTTCGTTCCCTAAAAGACATCAGTGAACCAGATGTGTTTTTCCTGCAATTGACAATGGATTCATGGTCATCACTAGATTCTTAATTCCTGACATTTGTTGAATTCAAATTCCACCATCTGCCGTGGTGGGATTCAAACTCAGGTCCCCACAATATTATTTGGGTCTCTGGATTGACAGTCCAGCGAGAATACCATTAGGTCATCAAGTGGGGAAATCCATTCCCCCCAACACCAATCGTTAAGTCACATATTTAACCAATTGACTTTATTTATCCTATGCCATTTTGCCCATAGGTCCAGTAGTAATCCACAGATTATTAACTTGGTGGCTCTGCTTTTGAGTTTAGCTCGTAACTGTTCAAGACCCTTCAGCAGAATCTCCTTTATTGGCACCAATATGGGAGACAATACTTGGATCCCTGCCCTCCCTCTCCAATTTCTTCCCTGATTTCTAAGGAAATGTTCTGAACCACCAGACAAGCCTTCAGGTCTCCCACTTACAGCTGGAAAGAACAGTACCTCCCCCCAACCCCCACCAATTACACTGACCCTTACCATGACGATGTTCCTATTCCCTCCCACCAGTTGAATGGCTCCCTGCGCCAGAATGCAGTGGTCAGTTCCCTCATTCATTCTGAGAATTTGATTATTCATTTTTAGACATAAATGCCTTTACTACCGAATCAAAAGGATTTAAATGAATCTACAGTTTCCTTTTCCTTAAACGATATCCAAACTTGAGGAAAGTTCTTAATTTTCCTATCCTAGTTCTCAAATCTTTTAATATTCCAACCAGACTTTATTCCATATTTACTTATTTTATCTTCCTCTTAAAACCAATATAGATCCCAAGTAGATATATTCCAATTAAACTCTTACGCTGACAACTGACTCCAAGTTCTTACAAAAAAAGTATTTATTATTTCTATCTTCTCTGCTAATTGAGGCTTCTCATTATTATCATTTAATTTCACACATGAGTCTTGGAGAACCTTTAGTGTTCAAAAAGATATTTTTATAATATTTTTCAAACAGAAATCATATATTTCTATTTGTTTCTCGACACAAATATCTTGTGCATGTTCATTCTTTACACTAACTATATCTGCTTTTGAAAACTAACTTGTTAAGTTTCTTTAACGTTTCACATATCAACATCATTCCAAATTCAAATATCAATGTTGTCGGGCTAACCAGTTTCCTTTCATTTTAAATTTCCTATTTTTCAGTTTGCTGCTTCAACAACAGTGAACATAATCCTGGCTTGGTGGTTCAGTGGATGGTACCTGCTGCCTCACAACACCAAGAAACCTGTGTTTGATCCCACTCTCAGGTGACTGTCTGCGTGGAGTTTGCATGTTCTCCCTGTGTCTCTCCATGGGATTGGTCCAGTTTCATCCCACATCCAAAGATGTGGATTGGACATGCTAAATTACCCAAAGTGTTCAAGGACGTCTAGGTTAAGTGCATTAGCCATGGAAAATGCTGGGATTGGCTAGGGGCATGTGTCTGGGTGGGATGCTTTTTGGAGAGTCAGTGTGGACTTGTTGGGCTGAATGGCCTGTTTCCACACTCTAGGGATTCTGTTTAAGTAAGGAGGGAATTATAAACCAGTAAGCCTGGCATCAAGAGTATGGAAAAAGCTGCAGTCCATTATAAAGATTTAATAACAGAGCATTTTGAAACCAGTGACAGGGTTGGACTAATTTATTGTGGATTTAGAAAAGGGAGATCACGCTTGATGACGTTACCAGAACTCTTTTTTTGAGAATGTAACTAATGGAGTTAATCAGGGGGATCCAGAAGATATGATTTACCTGGACTTTGAGAAGGGATTCAATAAGCTCTCACATGAGATTAGCATGGAAAGCCAAAGTGCATGGGATTGAGGGTAGTGCACTGACCTTGGTAGAGAACTGGCTGATAGAAACAAAATGAGGAGTAATTGGGTCACTTTCTGACTGGCAGCCAGTGACCAATGGGATACTGTAGGGATCAGTGCTTGTGTCCCAGTATTCGCAATATATAACAATGAATTCAATGAGGGAGCTAAATGTGATATCTCCAAATTTGTGGACAACACAAAGCTTAATGCAGGAGTAAACTGTGATGAGGATGCAGAGATGCTTCACTGTGATTTGGATGAGTTGAGTAGGCAAATATATGGTAGATAAAGTATAATGTGAATAAATATGCGTTTAACTACTTCGGGAGCAAAATCAGGAAGACATTATTGTGATCTGAATGGCTATTGATTAGGGCAATGAGATCCAGTTGTCCTTGTACACCATTTGTTGAAAGTAAACATACAGCTGCAGTAGGAGGTGAACAGCAAATGATAAGATTGCCTTCATAGCGAGAGGGTTCGGGTACAGGAACAGGGATATCTTGTTGCAACAGTATCGGACCTTGGTGAGATCAAACTTGCGGTTTTCATCACCCTATCTGATGAAGGATGTTCTGTCAATGGAGGGAGAGTGATGGACGTTTGTCAGACTGATTCCTGGAATGGCAGAACTGATGTATGAAGACAGACTGGATCGGTTAAGACAATAAGAAATAGGAACAGGAGTGGGAGCAGAGTCCTTGTGTATTTTAAAGGTTGATTCTTGTTCATAAGAGGAATCAAGGGATTCGGGGAAAGGGCAGGAAAGTGAACATAAGGAGCCATGATCCTATTGAAGTAGGTTCAAGGGCTAAATAGCTGACTCTTGTTCCTATTTTCTATGTTTCTGCGAAACTGTTTGTGTGTTACTTCTTGTTTTTGTTACATCCTTTGACTTTTATCAGGACCTGATGTTTGTCTGGCTGGCTGTCTTCCAGAGAAGGAAATAAAAAAAACAAAGGTGCCTCATCGCTCTGTTAAATCATGGCTGTTAGCAAACATAAAGAAAAATATAACATCCAAAAATACAAAGCTCCGTGGAGTTAGACTCACAAAACTGTTCCCAATTTCAAGAGACAGAGCGAAAGCCATTACATTTTGTGTGACCTCTTCTTTAATGAACTCTATATTAAACTTTATGATTTTTCTGACCAAAACATCTTTTATGTCTTTTCTTCAGACATTCATCCACATTGCATGGTCTTAGTTTCCTGAAGAGTAAATCTTCAGCTGGCCTGGACCACTTGTGTCTTCTCGCAGTCTGAACTATTAGCAGTTTTGGGTCTCCTATCCTCCCAGTGTTGCCTGTTCACCCAGTGTCTTCTGGCCTGAGAGCGCCTTCGGATTCCTGAATCTCATCCACGTCAGTCTGGGGCATTGTCTATCCCACTTATGGGTGGTAAATTAGAATGTACTAACCTAAATTCAGCGCTGCTAATGAGGGCCTAAAGTTGTCATTCAACTTGAGAAACCACCAGGAGACTTAATACTTATTTGTGTATAAAATAAATTCACAGCAGTCTCAGAGGATGATAGGGCAGCTTTTTCGTTGGAGAGATAATGACAAGTGATGAGCTTAACCTGAGGGTCTTAATGCCTCAAGGAAGGAGTGAGCTTGAAAAGGCAGGATCATCATGGAAACCTCAGTCAGTGCACGAATTGAGCCTGTGCTGTTAGTGCCATTCTGCATTGCACGTGTGCACAGGGAGGTACACAGCTTTTTAACCCCTTCACATCCCACCAAGAGTTACTGGTGAGTTGCGAGGCCACCAACTGCATAGTGCCATCACTGGTATAAAACAGTAATGTTGAATTCCTGTGGCCTGATGAACAGCCTTTGTAATATTTGTTAAATATTCAGTTCAGTAAATGCATGCTGTAATTTGTCAAACGCCTAAGATCTGCTGGTGCAATGGTTATATTACTGAAGTGGAAATCCTAAAAAGTTGCATCAATAATTATTAAGTCAGAAGATCAAGGGAGCAAGTGTTATTCAAATCCTGCAATGTTACACCATCAAGGCCCTTCCTATTTGATTTATGAAGAAAGATTTGGGCTGTATATTATCTCTCCTGCCCTCAGAAGGGCCTAGTGTATTTTGCAGTAATTCTATTACTTTGAAATCATTGTCATGGAGGCTGAGCAGTGACTTGCAGAGTTTTATAAAATCATGAGGGGCATGGATAGGGTGAATAGCCAAGGTCAATAGACAATAGACAATAGACAATAGGTGCAGGAGTAGGCCATTCGGCCCTTCGAGCCAGCACCACCATTCATTATGATCGTGGCTGATCATCCACAATCAGTATCCTGTTCCTGCCTTATCCCCATAACCCCTGATTCCATTATCTATAAGAGCTCTATCCATCTCTTTCTTGAAAGTATCCAGAGACTTGGCCTCCACTGCCTCCTGGGGCAGAGCATTCCATATATCCACCACTCTCTGGGTGAAGAAGTTTTTCCTCAACTCTGTTCTAAATGGCCTACCCCTTATTTTTAAACTGTGTCCTCTGGTTCTGGACTCACTCATCAGCGGAAGCATGCTCCCTGCTCCAGAGTGTCCAATCCCTTCATAATCTTATACGTCTCAATCAGATCCCCTCTCATCCTTCTAAACTCAAGTGTATACAAGCCCAGTTGCTCCAACCTTTCAACATATGATAGTCCCGCCATTCTGGGAATTAACCTTGTGAACCTACGCTGCAGTCCTTCAATAGCAAGAATGTCCTTCCTCAAATTTGGAGACCAAAACTGCACACAATACTCCAGGTGCAGTCTCACCAGGGCCCTGTACAGCTGCAGAAGGACCTCTTTGCTCCTATACTCAACTCCTCTTGTTATGAAGGCCAGCATGCCATTCGCTTTCTTCACTGCCTGCTGTACCTGCATGCTTGCTTTCATTGACTGATGGACGAGAACGCCTAGATCTCGTTGTACTTCCCCTTTACCTAACTTGACTCCATTTAGGTAGTAATCTGCCTTCCTGTTCTTGCCACCAAAGAGGATAACCTCACATTTGTCCACATTAAACTGCATCTGCCATGCATCCGCCCGCTCACCTAGCCTGTCAAAGTCACCCTGTATTCTCATAACATCCTCCTCACATTTCACACTGCCACCCAGCTTTGTGTCATCAGCAAATTTGCTAATATTACTTTTAATGCCTTCATCTATATCATTAATGTATATTGTAAACAGCTGCTGTCCCAGCACTGAACCTTGCGGTACCCCACTGGTCACCGCTTGCCATTCCAAACGGGACCTGTTTATCACTACTCTTTGCTTCCTGTCAGCCAGCCAATTTTCAATCCAAGTCAGTATTTTGCCCCCAATACCATGTGCCCTAATTTTGCTCACTAATCTCCTATGTGGGACTTTATCAAAGGCTTTCTGAATGTCCAGGTACACTACATCCACTGGCTCTCCCTTGTCCATCTTCATAGTTACACCCTCAAAAAATTCCAGAAGATTAGTCAAGCATGGTTTTCCCTTCGTAAATCCATGCTGACTCTGACCTAGCCTGTTACTGCTATCCAAATGAGTTGTAATTTCATCTTTTATAATTGACTCCAGCATCTTTCCCACCACTGACGTCAGGCTAACTGGTCTATAGTTCCCTGTTTTCTCTCTCCCTACTTTCTTGAAAAGTGGGACAACATTAGCCACCCTCCAATCCACAGGAACTGATCCTGAATCGATAGAACATTGGAAAATGATTACCAATGCGTTCATGATTTCTAGATCCACCTCCTTAAGTACACTGGGATACAGGCCATCAGGTCCCGGGGACTTATCAGCCTTCAGACCTAACAGTCTGTTTGACACCATTTCCTGCCTAATATAAATTCCCTCCAGTTCATCCATTACCCTAGGTCCTTCAGCCACTGTTACATCTGGGAGTTTGTTTGTGTCTTCCTTAGTGAAGACATATCCAAAGTACCTATTCAACTTTTCTGCCATTTCCTTGTTCCCCATAATAAATTCACCGTTTCTGTCTTCAAGGGCCCAGTTTTAGTCTTAACCATTTTATTTCTTTTCACATACCTAAAAAACCTTTTACTATCCTCCTTTATATTTTTGGCTAGTTCGCCTTTGTACCTCATTTTTCCTCCGCGTATTGCCTTTTTAGTTATCTTCTGTTGCTCTTTAAAAGTTTCCCAGTCCTCCGGCTTCCCGCTCATCTTTGCTATGTTATACTTCTTCTCTTTTATCTTTATACAGTCCTTAACTTCCCTCGTCAGCCACGGCCGCCCCTGCCTCCCCTTAGGATCTTTCTTCCTCTTTGGAATGAATTGATCCTGCACCTTCTGCATTATATCCAGAAATACCTGCCATTGTTGTTCCACTGCCATCCCTGCTCGGGTATTGCACCATTGAACTTTGGCCAGCTCCTCCCTCATAGCTCCATAGTTCCCTTTGTTCAACTGCAATACTGACACTTCCGATTCTCCCTTCTCCCTCTCAAATTACAGATTAAAACTTATCATATTATGGTCACTACCTCCTAATGGCTCCTTTACTTCGAGGTCCCTGATCAAATCCGGTTCGTTGCACAACAGCAGATCCAAAATTGCCTTCTCCCTGGTAGGCTCCAGTACAAGCTGTTCTAAGAATCCATCTTGGAGTCATTCCACAAACTCCCTTTCTTGGGGTCCAGTACCATCCCGATTCTCCCAGTCTACCTGCATGTTGAAATCCCCCATAACAACTGTAGTAACACCTTTGCGACATGCCAATTTCAACTCCTGATTCAACTTACATCCTACATCCAGACTACTGTTTGGGGGTCTGTAGATAACTCCCATTAGGGTCTTTCTACCCTTAGAATTTCTCAGCTCTGTCCATACAGACTCTACGTCTCCTGATTCTATGTCCCCCCTCGCAAGGGTCTTTTCCCCAGGATAGGAAAGTCCAAAAATAGAGGGTATAGGTTTAAGGTGACAGACAAAAGATTTAAAAGGGACCTGAGGGGAAACTTTTTCACACAGAGGGTGGTGTGTATATGGAATTAGCTTCCAGAAGAAGTGGTGGAGGTGGGTACAATTACAACATTTAGAAGGCATCTGGATGGATACATAAATAGGAAGGGTTTAGAGGGATATGGGGCAAATGTTGGCAAATGGGACTACATTAATTTAGGATATCTGGTTGGCATGCATGAGTTGGACCAAAGGGTCTGTTTCTATACTGGACAGCTCTATAACTCTATGACTGTTATGAAGACCTGAGGGTCTGATTTTGTGGCCAATGACAAAGTAGCAGCATTCACAAAGGATTGCACAGAGGAATACAAATGTCCTGTGTTTGTTGGCTACAATGAGAACTCATTGCAGAGAGGTGCAATGGTGATAGGATCTGCCCAGCCTAGCATTGTGGTGCATTGCCAGCAAAGTCACACCCCTAATGAGGCCAGGAGCTGAAGACACTTCACATTTCTGATGAAGAGTCTAGGCCCGAAACGTCAAGCTTTCCTGCTCCTATGATGCTGCTTGGCCTGCTGTGTTCATTCAGCCCCACACCTTGTTATCTCGGATTCTCCAGCATCTGCAGTTCCTATTATCTCTCACACTTCACTACAGGTCAGCTTTCAGAATGAAGGAAGCTGAGTGCCTTATAATAATACAAAATGCTTTGAACAATTTTCCAATAAGTCAGAAAACACAGGTATTTATAGCTATACAATTTAATTTGCAGCAGGGAATATTCTTCAAACCTGCTGCAGAATCTAACAATGTTATCTGAAATTTAAAATACACATCTGCATTTTTAAAAATGTATAAATTGATTAAAACATGGTACTAGCTATTGCAGTGGAGGTTTATTAATAGTCTAATAAGTTCTGTAAAAAAAGATAGTGCCATAATTACAGCTAGCAGAATTTAACACTTCATTAAGCATTTAGACATCAGGCCTTGATGACGTGGTTGGCATTTTTCCTCATCTGCAGCAGGTTATTAATTACATCCTTAAGACTGGAATGAAATCTCTTCCAACATTGTTCAAGGCAATTTTGTAAAAGAGCGCAGAAACAGAATCATCATTAACGGAGGAAACTGGGAGTAAATCAGCCCACAGAGTGACAGAAGCAATTGGTAAACAAAACAAAATAGAAATGTTTCTTCATTTCGACCATACTAACCTATTTTATCCTGACTATAAAACATGAATATGTGGGTTGACTTCCCTTGTGCTCTGTCACCTCAGTTCTTTCTCCAGTGAGGCCCCAAACTATCATCCCATCATCAATTTATAGTCAAAAAAGAATTGTTCATTGATCCAGTTGTATCATGAGATTTAAAAACATGGACACTCTGAAGACGCTCAGGGAATAAAAAATATCCTTAGAGTCATAAATTCATACAGCATAGAAACAGGCCCTTCAGCCCACAATGTTTACGCTGACTAGAAAGCACTCAACTACACTAAGAGATAGTAAGAACTTCAGGTGTTAGAGGAGCACAGCAGTCCAGGCAGCAGCAGAGGAGCAGGAAAGTTGACGTTTCGAGTCGGGATCCTTCTTCAGGTCCTGACCCAAAATGTCAGCCAGACTATACTGATCCTACTATTTACCTGCACTTGGTCCATGGCCCATTATGTCCTGGCATTTTAGGTAGCCATTCAAGATGCTTATAGAGTCATAGAGTCACACAGCACGGAAACAGACCCTTCAGTCGAACCAGTCCATGCTGACCATAATCCCAAGCTAAACTGGCCCCAACTGCCTGCACTTGGCCCAATCCTTCCAAACATTTCTTATTCATGTATGTATCCAAATGTCTTTTAAAGGTTGTAACTGTAACCACATCCACGACTTCTCCTGGAAGTTCATTCCACACATGAACCACTCTCTATGTGAAAAAGTTACCTTTCATGTCTTTTCGAAATCTTTCTCCACTCACCTTAAAAATATGCCCTTTAGTCTTGAAATTCCCCAATTTGTGTAAACTCCAGGACCTGATGAGATGTATTCCAACCTGTTATGGGAGGCAAGGGATGAGACTATTGGTCCCTGGTGGAGATATTTAATACTTTGCTGACCACAGGTGAAGCGTTAGATGACTGGAGGGTACCTAATGTGGTTCCTTTGCTCAAGAAGGACAGCAGGGATAGGCCAGACAATTACAGACCTGTTATTCTGACATCAGTGTTAGGGAAATCATTGGTGGCGAGTGTGGAGATAAATCACAGAGAAGCATCTCTGCATATGTGAGGACGAAGAGGATTTTGTTTTGGTTATTATTGCGGGGATGGTGAGTGAGAGATGAATTGCGGGAAATGCAGGAGACATGGTCGAGGGTGTTTTTAACCACTGTGGGGGGGGAAGTTGCAGTCCTTGAAAAATGAGGACATCTGGGACGTCCGGGAATGGAATGCCTCATCTCGGGAGCAGATGCGGCCGAGGCGAAGGAATTGGGAAAAGAGGATGGCCTTTTTGCGGGAAGGTGAGTAAGAGGAGCTGTATTCTAGGTAGCTGTGGGAGTCGGTGGGCTTGAAATGGATATCGGTTTCGTCCTTGTCCTTACGTACCACCCCACCAACCTCCGGATCCAACTCATCATACTCCGACACTTCTGCCATCTGCAATCCAACCCCACTACCAAACACATTTTTCCCTCCCCACCCTTATCTGCTTTCCAGAGGGACCACGCTTTCCGTGACTCCCTTGTCCGCTCCACACTTCCCACCAGACACAACATCCCCGGCACTTTTCCCTGCAACCGAAGCAAGTGCTACACCTGCCCCTACACCTCCCCCCTCACCCCCATCCCAGGCCCTAAGAAGACCTTCCACATCAAACAGATGTTCACCTGCACATCTGCCAATGTGGTATACTGCATCCGCTGTTCCTGTTGTGGCCTCCTCTACATCGGGGAAACCAAGCGGAGGCTTGGGGACAGCTTTGTGGAACACCTACGCTCGGTTCGCACTAAACAACTGCACCTCCCAGTCGCAAACCATTTCAACTCCCCTCCCACTCCTTGGACGACATGTCCATCCTGGGCCTCCCGCAGTGCCACAACGATGCCACCCGAAGGTTGCAGAAACAGCATTTCATATTTCACTTGGGAACCCTGCAACTCAATGGTATCAATGTGGACTTCACAAGCTTCAAAATCTCCCCTCCCCTGACCACATCTCAAAACCAGTCCAGCTCGTACCCACCTCCCTAACCTGTCCCCCCCACCTGTCCACTCCTCCCACCTCAAGCCCCACCCCCATCTCCTACCTACTAGCCTCATCCCGCCTCCTTGACCTGTCTGTCCTCCCTGGACTGACCTATCCCCTCCCTAACTCCCCACTTACACTCAGCTGTACTGGCTCCATCCCCGCCTCCTTGATCTGTCTGTCTCCTCTCCACCTAGCTTCTTTATCTGCCTCCCCCTTTCTCCCTATTTATTTCAGAACTCTCTTCCCCTCCCCCATTTCTGATGAAGGGTCTAGGCCCGAAACGTCAAGCTTTCCTGCTCCTATGATGCTGCTTGGCCTGCTGTGTTCATCCAGCTCTACACCTTGTTGTCTTAAATCCTGTATCAGAGATAAAAGGTACTGCAGATGCTGGAGAATCCGAGATAACAAGCATGGGGCTGGATGAACACAGCAGGTCAAGCAGCATCATAGGAGCAGGAAAAGCTTTCCTGCCCCTCTGATGCTGCTTGGCCTGCTGTGTTCGTCCAGCCCCACACCTTGTTGTCTTAAATCCTGCCTTTGTTTGTTTTACCAAAATGCAATACCTTGCATTTATCCAAATTAAACTTCTCTGCTACTCCTTAGCCCACTAACTCAATTGATCAAGATCATTTTGTAATCTTAGCTAACCTTCTTCATTGTCGACTATAACACCAATTTTGGTGATATCTGCAAACTTACGAACCATGCTTCGTAAATTCTCATCCAAATCTTTCATATAAGTGACAAACAAAAGTGGACCCAGCACCAATTCCTACAGCTGATCAATCTCAGACTGTAGCCTGAAGCCAACCTCCTCACTCTCAACAACGCCTCCTATTTTTGTGTCAACTATAGACTTCCTGATTAAACCTTCAACATCAGCAAGGGTCCCAGCACCAATTCCTGTCATAGGCCTTACTGAAGTCCATGTAAACCACATCAACTAAACCACCATCATAAATATATTTAGCCACCTATTCAAAATCTCAATTAAATTAGTCAGACAGGATCTTCCTCTAACAAATTCATATCTCTGATCCATCCCTGCCTTTCCAAGTGTTGATTAATCCTGTCTCTCAGAACTTTTTCCAAAGATTTCCCTAACACTGATATCAGGCTAACAGGTCTGTAATTGTCTGGTCTAACCCTGCTGCCCTTCATGAACAAAGGAACCACATTAGGTACCCTCCAGTCATCTAGCACTTCACCTGTGGTCAGCTAAGTATTAAATGTCTCCATCAGGGACCAATAGTCTCAGCCTTTGCCTCCCATAACAGGTTGGAATACATCTCATCAGGTCCTGGAGATTTACGAAACTTTATTCCGTCTAAACATCTCATACCTCCTCCTTTTAACTTTTAACATGCTCTAGAACCTTACTATCCCAACTGAAACATTTGGTTACAATACCTTTCTCTCTGTGAATACGGATGAGAAGTACTCATTAAAGAACTCATCCATATCCACTGGATCTATGCACAAGTTGCCACTTTGGTCTCTTGGAGTGCTTGTCCACAAATCCCTCAAGGCGATTGGACAGATTGATAGGGTAGTTAAGAAGGCATACAGGATGCTCGACATGATCAGTCGAGGCACAGATTATACGAGCAATGAGCTGTCCAGAACTTTGCTTAGGTCGCAGCTGGATTTTTGTGTGCTGTTCCGGTCATGACACGATAGGAAGGATGCGATTGCAGTGGAGAACGTGCAGAGGAGATTCACTGGGTTATTATTTGGTATGGAGCACTTCAGCTTTGAAGAGTTGTTTTCTTTGGAGCAGCAAATTTTGATGGGGGATCTGATTGAGTTGTATAAGATTATAAGGGGCATGAATAGGCTGAACAGAAAGCAGCAGTTCTCCTTAGTTAAAGGGTCACGGACAAGGGGGCATGCTTTCAGTGAGAAAAGCAGAACATTTATAGGGGATTCAACTGGGGGTCTGAAATGTCCAGCCTAGTTGAAGCAGGAAACCTCACAACTTTTAAAAGTACTTGGATGAGCAGTTGAAGTGTCAGAATGTTCAAGGCTGTGGATGTAGTGCAGGAAAGTGGGTCTAATGGAGATAGTAATGTATTTTTGGTGCTGCAGACTGGATGGGCTGAAGGGCCTCTTCTTTACTGTATGAGTCTATGATCCGATAAGAACATGAAGCTGGGATTCTTTTTTGCATTACCATTAGGCCTTTTTAAAGTTGCATCTTTCAAAGTCATTCCCCTGATCAATATGAATCCAACATGAAACATCAAAATGGACAAACCGATCATCAACTTACAGTCTGGCTGTAACTGAGGCCTCTTGGTCACGGTTGGGAATGGTCTGTGGGAAATTGGTACAGACATGTCTAAGCACAAAATTGTGCTCAGCCCTGTTCCTGTCAGTGTAATTGCGGTGATTTCTGGAGGTTTCTTATTGATCAGGGATCATATACTGCAATGAAAACACTTCCTTGTCTTGGTGAAAGTACTTCCTTTCAATTTTGTGAGCATCAGCCATGGCCCTTTTCAACCAGGAAGGGGGTGAGTACCCTCCCGCAGTCAGTCTTCTTGAATGAGGGCTTCAGAATTTGAATGACTCTGCCTGACCCTACAGCAGACCTGGAATCAAAACTGAGCAAATTCATTGGATTTTTGTTGCTCTGATCTTGGCAAATGTTTGGAAGTAACTGAGTGTGTTGTTGTCCCTAAACACTTCAAATGCTGCACCATCTGCTGTGCTCTTCCCAACTCAATCTCACTGTCTAAATCCCCTTGAAACTTGTTTGCTTCTGCCTCACAACTCATATTTTCATATTACCTGCAAACTTGGAAATATTACAATTGGCCTCACATTCAAATCATTCATATAGATTGGTAACAGCTGAGCCAAGCACTGATCCTATGATCACAGCTGCCAACCTGGGAATAACCTACTTATTCTTACTGTTTGCTTTCTGTCCAAATTCTCAATTCCTTAGGCCATGATAGCATATCATCCCCAATCCTATGTATTTTAATGTTACATACTGACCTCCTGCGTGGATCTTTATTAAAAGCCTTCTGAATATTCAAATATACCACATCCACTTGTTCCCCCTGATTGACTCTGCTGGCAGCATTCTCAAAAATCTCCTTGAGGTTTGTCAAACAGGATTTCCCCTTTATAAATCCATGATGACTTTGTCCAATTGTTTTCTAAGCACCTAGGAATCACGTCTGATCTTCTACTTCAACACCATTTTCCTGCACTATTACCATATCACTTGATGTTTTTAATATGTACAAATTTACTAATCTCAGAATCAAACATTGTCATTGAATGAAAGGCATCTGGTTGGGCACTTGAATAGGAAGAATTTATAGGGATATGGGCCAAATGCTGGCAAATGACACAAATTAATTTAGAATTTCTGGTCAGCATGGATGAGTTGGACTGAAAGGTCTGTTTCCATGCTGAACATCTCTCTAAGTCTATGACTCAATGCACCCCCACAGTCTGCTGTGGCTGAAGATTCCAAAGACTCTCTCTAGCTACCCTCTGAGTGAAGAATGAAACACTGATAAGAGTTAACATGTAAATTATTGATGAGACCAACAGCACAGTACTGGATTTGGATATATGATTGATAATCATAATTTAATCAAATAGGATTTGGAGAAGTACACAAACAGGAAAGATTTGGAGGGATGTGGGCCAAGTGCAGGCAAGTGGGTTAGTTTAGTTCAGGGACATGGTCAGTGCGGACTAGTTGGAGCGAGGGATCTGTTTCCATGCTGTTAAAAAAAAATTAACAAACTCTAGTCGTCAGATGAGAGCAGATTCAATCACAAGGAATAACTGTTCAAACTTTTCCCTTGGACACAGGAATCAAGTGAAATAAAAGTTAAACAAATCTGGTATATTGCTTTCAATGTTGAAGTGTGGGTGTTTTATAGAATTGTTTATATGGGTGCTCAGCTGTGCAGGCTTCGCACACCAGATCCAAATAAATCTGCAAGAAAATCAGACTCACTGGTGGATAATCACTCTGAATTGTTAAATTGTTTACCCCATCTGGTTTACAGAGCAGCCCAACAAGTCCACCAGCAGTTGCTGCCTCCAGAACTCACTGAAGAGCACCAGAATGCTCACTTTTCACACGAGCAATCAGGTTGTGGTGCCATTCAATCACCTCCTGGTTGAGGTGCTTCCTTCAATCAGGAGAAATGCCTTTAGCCAGAGAGTACTTAGAAAGTGGAACTTGGTGCCATGAGGACTACTTCTGCCAAACAACTCAATTACACTAAAGGGGAAGCCAGATCAATAAATAGGGAGGAACCAATAGAAGGACATATTGATGGTAGTGAGATGAAGAAAGGTTTGAGGGAGCTTGTATGGAACATGAATACTAATATGCACCTGAGATAATAGGTACCGCAGATGCTGGAGAATCCGAGATAACAAGGTGTGGAGCTGGATGAACACAGCAGGCCAAGCAGCATCATAGGAGCAGGAAAGCTTGACGTTTTGGGCCTAGGCCCTTCATCAGAAATGGAGGAGGGGAAGAGGGTTCTGAAATAAATAGGGAGAGAGGGGGAGGCGGATAGAAGATGGACAGAGGAGAGGATAGGTGGAGAGGAGACAGACAAGTCAAAGAGGCAGGGATGGAGCCAGGAAAGGTGAGTGTAGGTGGGGGGGTAGGGAGGAGATAGGTCAGTCCAGGGAGGACGGACAGGTCAAGGGGGCGGGATGATGTTAGTAGATAGGAGATGGGGGTGTGGCTTGAGGTGGGAGGAGGAGATAAGTGAGAGGAAGAACAGGTTAGGGAGGTGGAGATGAGCTGGGCTGGTTTTGGGATGCAGTTGGGGAAGGGGAGATTTTGAAGCTTGTGAAATCCACATTGATACCATTGGGCTGCAGGGTTCCCAGGCTGAATATGATTTTTCATTCCTGCAGCCTTCGGGTGGCATCATTGTGGCACTGCAGGAGGCCCAGGATGGACATGTCGTCTGAGGAATGGGAGGGGGAGTTGAAATGGTTTGCGACTGGGAGGTGCAATTGTTTGTTGCGAACTGAGCGCAGGTGTTCTGCAAAGCGGTCCCCAAGCCTCCGCTTGGTTTCCCCGATGTAGAGGAGGCCACAACGTGTACAGCGGATGCAGTATACCACATTGGCAGATGTGCAGGTGAACATCTGCTTGATGTGAAAAGTCTTCTTGGGGCCTGGGATTGGGGTGAGGGAGGAGGTGTGGGGGCAGGTGTAGCACTTCCTGCAGATGTCCTCATTCTTTAAGGTCCGCAACCTCCCCCCAACAGTGGTCGAGAACGCCCTCGAACATGTCTCCCGCATTTCCCACAACTCATCCCTCACACCCCGTCCCCACAATAACAACCAAAAAAAATCCCCCTCGTCCTCACGTACTACCCCACCAACCTCCGGATCCAACGCATCATCCTCCGACACTTCTGCCATCTGCAATCAGACCCCACCACCAAAGACATTTTTCCCTCCCTACCCTTGTCTGCTTTCCGGAGGGAACACTCTCTCTGTGACTCCCTCGTCTGCTCCACACTCCCCTCCAGCCCCACCACACCCAGCACTTTTCCTTGTAACCGCAGGAAGTGCTACACCTGCCCCCACACCTCCTCCCTCACCCCAATCCCAGGCCCCAAGAAGACTTTCCACATCAGGCAGAGGTTCACCTGCACATCTGCCAATGTGGTATACTGCATCCGCTGTACCCGTTGTGGCCTCCTCTACATCGGGGAAACCAAGCGGAGGCTTGGGGACCGCTTTGCAGAACACCTGTGCTCAGTTCGCAACAAACAATTGCACCTCCCAGTCGCGAACCGTTTCAACTCCCCCTCCCATTCCTCAGACGACATGTCCATCCTGGGCCTCCTGCAGTGCCATAATGATGCCACCTGAAGGCTGCAGGAACAGAAAATCATATTCAGCCTGGGAACCCTGCAGCCCAATGGTATCAATGTGGATTTCACAAGCTTCAAAGTCTCCCCTCCCCCAACTGCATCCCAAAACCAGCCCAGCTCGTCCCCGCTTCCCTAACCTGTTCTTCCTCTCACCTATCCCCTCCTCCCACCTCAAACCCCACCCCCATCTCCTATCTACTAACATCATCCTGCCCCCTTGACCTGTCCGTCCTCCCTGGACTGACCTATCTCCTCCCTACCTCCCCACCTACACTCACCTTTACTGGCTCCATCCCCGCCTCTTTGACTTGTCTGCCTCCTCTCCACCTATCCTCTCCTCTATCCATCTTCTATCCGCCTCCCCCTCTCTCCCTATTTATTTCAGAACCCTCTTCCCCTCCCCCATTTCTGATGAAGGGCCTAGGCCCGAAACGTCAAGCTTTCCTGCTCCTATGATGCTGCTTGGCCTGCTGTGTTCATCCAGCCCCACACCTTGTTATCTCTACTAATAAGCACCTGTTGGGCTAAATACAAAGTAACTACAGAACTAAAACAGGGGAAGTTGGTAAAGTTGTAACCAGCCTTCAGTTTTTTTTTATGTCTCTAGGTAATAAGGTAAAGTTTAACTTGCTTGAAGCAGGTAATCAATGCGTTTTGTGCCTTATGTTCCACAGGTATAATTTGATAATTCTCAGGAAAACACACTTATTGTTATTTTCGTTCACCTGAATAGCTTCTTATTCTTACTCTCAGTCTTGTCTCTTTGACCCAGAAAACTCTCGTTTTTTTTTTCTGGTGAAGAGTTTCCCTTGTACCAGACTCCACATTCATGCCCTCACCTGTTGGTACACAAGCACTTTCTTTTGTCAGTAATGGATTCCGAATCACTCTGTCTTTGCATATCAATCTTTAAAACCTGCATGGTTCAAAATGGGAAGAGATGATTACAATTTGATTTCTAAGAAGGTCAGAACACTCACTAATTAAACAAGTCCAGGATGCCATGATTGCTCTGAACTAATTTTTCATTCACTTTGAGTGAGAATTTGAAGCAGCAAGGTTAATACTCTGTGGAGCCCAGCTTGAATCCCAACATGGTAGCTGGTGAAATATGAATTCTGAGTAAAATCTGGAATTAAAGGCTGAATCTTATGTTTGTTTTTAGCTAGGTGCAAGTTGTGTATTTTGGAGGGATTCTCACCAGGAAGCATTTCGAGTTCTCTCACCACATCCTACCAAACTCCCCTCATTATTTACCTGCCCCAATCTCATGGTGCCCCCACTCCCCTATCTGATTCTTACCATATGTGGCATTGCCAGAACAACTTATCACTCAGCCGACACCTGCTGATAGACCAGCATCCCATGCGCTGTCCCATCCTTGAAAGGCCACTGTACCACCTGTCAAGCAATGGCAGTTCAGAGTTCCTTCTCACCAGCACCATAATGACAAAGTAGACAGAAAGCTATGCATCACATGGCACTACACTGGCTTGGATGACACTCCCTCACATGTGCAAACCCATTCTCTTACCCTCGTTGCTGTTTAACCACCAGGCCACACAGTTTATCTGCTTGTAGTACGTCCAATGTAAACACTTCATCTCAGTCATCACTACTCTATCCCCAGTGCCCACTGGAGACCTGCATTTTGTCATTCTCTATACAGGCAAGCAATTGGACAATTGCAAACAGATGCTATAATTTATAGACCGCAAAAATGAACATAAAATCAATAGAAGCTGCAGGTTGTCCCCACAACACAAACCAAATGCTGGCATTATGACCAATGACAATTTTACATTCCATCATGGTCAACTGTATCCAGATTGGACCCATGGTCAATTGGCTGGAACTGGGTGTCAGTTGGGCCCTGTCTGTCTTGTAGCGCCTGATGCAGCTGAATTCTGTCATGGACAAGGAGAACTTCTTCCTCCTTAATGTCCTCGTCTTTCTTGGAAAATTTCCATTGCCTGGACTCCTCAACATTTACCACATTGCCTGGTCTAATTGTGCAGAGCACAGCACACCAGGAAGGGGGCAGCGCACACTGCCTGGACCAACCAGTAGTAAAATGATTTCATCTTGGCCATTTTGTGAAGGTAGGAAATGTGGAAATGCTCTCCGAACCCCACCGTATTGTAATTATACTGTTCCCTTTGCTTCCATACTCACCCACAAGCCCCTCTTTGCCTACCCTATCCACCTCCACATAACCTACCCCAACCCCACACACCAATATTTACTTGGTTCTCATGGTCCAATAGTAGAATTACAATAAGTACTCAACACTGACCTCCAGTGAGGGAAAGTGTATGTGTGAGGCACTGGCTTCACACCCTTAAACAGTCTTACAACAATTTCTAAAGCTATCTCTCCTCATTGCACAAATAGAACAAGGTTTACTTCTGTATTGTTCCAACTTCATAAACTGTCAACAAACATGCTGCAATGAATGATGACTGAGAAAGAAACAGCATTTTAGAACAGTGAAATTATCCATGATACATACCCGACCTTTGAAGGAAACAGTCAGTCGTTAATTAATCAAAATCAATTAGTTTTGATTCAGTCCTCTTTTGGGATGTCTGCTTCTACTTGAAATTGTTAACACGGTGATAGGAATGAATCAGCTGGGGAAATTCATTAATTCAACAGGTCCGCTGCGTCTGGAGGTCAAGGATATCAGGCATGAAATTTTGAAGAATGTGAGCATGCAAGAAATATAATAACTAAGAAAGCTCGTCTTTTAAGAAAACTTGCAAGAATTTTATCTTTAATTTACCATTAAGAGGGAAGAATTACTCTGTTCATCACCCTGAGGGATTACATAAGCTTGCAATTCACTATATTATGAGTTAGATGTGGACAAGTAAGGCATTTAGTCTATCTTAACTTCGTCCAATATAATGTTCAGTTGTGTACATAATTCAATAATGCTAGCATATTTTTCATCACTATCCCCTCCAGAAGACCATTTTATGCTCTCAGTTCCCTTTCACATTACTATCTTCTGAGCAAAGGAGATCGCTCCTTTGAAAGTGTACCTGAAAAGAAGGCATTGTCAGGGTTAGGGAGAGCGAGCAAGAGAGTGGGATTAATTCAAAGAACTGGCACAGATAAAATGGGCTGAAAGGCCTCTTTTTTTGCTCTGTGCTATTTTACATTCATTGACATAAATTTAGCAGAACTTTGTTGAAATATTGCTGTTCTCTTGACAGTTTAACAGAACATCGAACTGTACAGCACAGGAATAGGCCCTTCAGCCCATCATGTCTGTGCCAACCATGATGTCATTCTAAACGAATTCCATCAGCCTGCACCTGGTCTGAATCCCTCTATCCTCTGCCTGTTGACATGTCTGTCTAAATACCTTTTATACATTGCTATCGTATCTGCTTCTTCCACCTCCCTCAGCAGGGCATTTTAGGTACCTATCACCCTCTGTGCAAATAATTTTCCTCGGATATCTTCCTTATGCATATCTCCCTCAACTTAAACCTATGTCCCCGTGTATTTAACATTTCCATCCTGGGAAAGAGATTCTAACTTTTCCACCCTATTCATGTGTCTCATGATGTCATATACTTCTATCAGGTTGCCCCTCAGCCTCCAACATTCCCGCAAACATTACCAAAGTTTGTGCAACTCTCCTTGTAGCTTTACATTCCAATCCAGGCGACATCCTGGTAAATGGTGCCTGGTTAACCCTAACTCTAACCCTAACCTTAACCATGACCGTCACCCCAACTCTAACCCTAACCCCAACTCAAATCCCAACCCAAATCTTTGCTGTAGCCCTAATCCTAATCCTAACCCTAACTCCAACCCTAACCCCAACCCCAACCCCAACTCTAACCCTAACCATAATCCTAATCCCTGACAGGCTAACAT
Source organism: Ginglymostoma cirratum (assembly GCA_024137785.1). Taxonomy (NCBI): domain Eukaryota; kingdom Metazoa; phylum Chordata; class Chondrichthyes; order Orectolobiformes; family Ginglymostomatidae; genus Ginglymostoma; species Ginglymostoma cirratum. Next base: position 14,589,669 of record JAHRHZ010000249.1, read on the forward strand.
CCAACAACAAACCTGGGAGTGACAGAGTCATAGAATCACAGAGTCATAGAGTCCTACAACATGAGGACAGGCTCTTTGGCCCAAACGGGTCCATGCTGACCAAAATGTCCATCCACACCAACCCCATTTCCCTGCACTTGGCCCAAATACTTCTAAATCTTTCCTCTCCATGTAATTGTCCACATGCCTTTTAAATGTTGTTAACGTTTAAATGTTGTTAATGTTAAAGGACAAATATTGGTAAAAGAAAGTGAAAGAGATCCAATAATATGTAGGTCATCGTGACACGCAAACTTTCAAAGCTTTTTTGGAGATAGTAGGAACTGCAGATGCTGGAGAGTCTGAGATAACATAGTACAGACCTGGATGAACACAGCAGGCCAAGCAGCAGCAGAGGAGCAGAAAAGCTGACGTTTCGGGCCTAGACCCTTCTTCAGAAATGGGGGAGGGGAAGAGGGTTCTGAAATAAATAGGGAGAGAGGGGGAGGCGGATAGAGGATGGATAGAGGAGAGGATAGGTGGAGAGGAGGCAGACAGGTCGAAGAGGCGGGGATGGAGCCAGTAAAGGTGAGTGTAGGTGGGGGGGTAGGGAGGAGATAGGTCAGTCCAGGGAGGATGGACAGGTCAAGGGGGCGGGATGATGTTAGTAGATAGGAGATGGGGGTGGGGCTTGAGGTGGGAGGAGGGGATAGGTGAGAGGAAGAACAGGTTAGGGAGGCGGGGACGAGCTGTGCTGGTTTTGGGATGCGGTTGGGGGAGGGGACATTTTGAAGCTTGTGAAGTCCACATTGATACCATTGGGCTGCAGGGTTCCCAGGCTGAATATGATTTTTCATTCCTGCAGCCTTCGGGTGGAATCGTTGTGGCACTGCAGGAGGCCCAGGACGGACATGTAGTCTGAGTAATGGGAGGTGGAGTTGAAACGGTTCGCAACTGGGAGGTGCAGTTGTTTAGTGCGAACCGAGCATAGGTGTTCCGCAAAGTGGTCTCCAAGCCTCCGCTTGGTTCCTCGATGTAGAGGAGGCCACGACGGGAACAGCGGATACAGTATACCACATTACCAGATGCGCAGGTGAACATCTGCTTGATGTGGGGACAGGTGTAGCACTTCCTGCAGTTGCAGGGAAATGTGCCAGGTGTGGTGGGTTTGGAGGGGAGTGTGGAGCGGACAAGGGAGTCACGGAGAGAGTGGTCCCTGTGGAAAGAAGATAAGGATAGGGAGGGAAAAATGTCTTTTTTGGTGGGGTCGGATTGCAGATGGCGGAAGTGTCAGAGGGTGATGTGTTGGATCCGGAGGTTGGTGGGGTGGTACTTGACAACGAGGGGGATTCTGTTTTGGTTGTTATTGTGGGAAATGGGTGTGAAGGATGAGTTGCGGGAAATGCGGGAGACACAGTCGAGGGCGTTCTCAACCACTGAGTGGGGGAAGTTGCAGTCCTTGAAAAACAAAGACATCTGAGATGTTCGGGAGTGGAATGCCTCATCCTGGGAGCAGATGTGGTGGAAGTGAAGGAATTGGGAATAGGGGATGACATTTTTGCAGGAAGGTGGGTGGGAGGAGGTGTATTCCAGGTAGCTGTGGGAGTCAGTGGGCTTGAAATGGAAATCTGTTTCCAGGTCGTTGCCAGAGATGGAAACAGAGAGGTCCAGGAAGGAGAGAGAGGTGTCAGAAATGGTCCAGGTGAACTTAAGGTTGGGGTAGAAGGTGTTGGTGAAGTAGATGAACTGTTTGAACTCCTCATGGGTGCACGAGGCGGTGCCGATAGAGTCATCAATGTAACGGAGGAAGAGGTGGGGTTAAGGCCAGTGTAGCTATGGAAGAAGGATTGTTCCACGTAACCTACAAAGAGGCAGGCATAGCTTGGGCCCATGCGGGTACCCATGGCCACCCCCTTTGTTTGTAGGAAGTGGGAGGAATTCAAAGAGAAGTTTTTGAGGGTGAGGACGAGTTCGACTAAGCGGATGAGGGTGTCAGTGGAGGGGGACTGGTCAGGCCTGCGGGACAGGAAGAAGCGGAGGGCCTTTAGGCTATCTGCATGGGGAATGTAGGTGTATAGGGACTGGACGTCCATAGTAAAGATGAGGTGTTGGGGACCAGGGAATTGGAAGTTTTGGAGGAGGTGGAGCGCGTGGGTGGTGTCACTGACATAGGTAGTGAGTTCCTGGACCAAGGGGGAGAAAATGGAGTTGAGGTAGGTGGAGATAAGTTTGGTGGGGCAGGAGCAGGCGGAGACAATGGGTTGACCAGGGCAGTCAGGTTTGTGGATTTTGGGAAGGAGATAGAAGTGGGTAGTGCGGGGTTGGGGACCTGGTTCGAGGCTGTGGGTGGGAGGTCACCTGAAGTGACGAGGTTGTGGATGGTTTGGGAGATGTTGTTTTGGTGGTCAAGGGTGCTGTAGGGGGAGGTGTTGGAGAGTTGGCACCTGGTCTCGGCGATGTAGAGGTCAGTGCGCCATACTACAACTTGCTTTCTGGAGGGACCACTCTCTCCGTGACTCCCTTGTCCGTTCTACACTCCCCTCCAGCCCCACCACACCCGGCACTTTTCCCTGTAACCGCAGGAAGTGCTACACCTGCCCCCACACCTCCTCCCTCACCCCCATCCCAGGCCCCAAGAAGACTTTCCACATCAAGCAGATGTTCACCTATACATCTGGTAATGTGGTATACCGTATCCGCTGTTCCTGTCATGGCCTCCACTACATTGGGGAAACCAAGCGGAGGCTTGGGGACCGCTTTGCAGAACACCTACACTCGGTTCGCACTAAACAACTGCACCTCCCAGTCACGAACCATTTCAACTCCACCTCCCGTTCCTCAGACAACATGTTCATCCTGGGCCTCCTGCAATGCCACAGTGATGCCACCCGAAGGTTGCAGGAACAGCACCTCATATTTCACTTGGGAACCCTGCAGCCCAATGGTATCAATTTGGACTTCACAAGCTTCAAAATCTCCCCTCCTCTAACAGCATCCCAAAACCAGCCCAGCTCGTCCCCACCTCCCTAACCTGTCCTTCCTCCCACCTATCCTCTCCTCCCACCTCAAGCCCCAGCCCCATCTCCTACCTACTAGCCTCATCTCACCCCCTTGACCTGTTCGTCCTCCCTGGACTGACTTATCCCCTCCCTAACTCCCCACCTACACTCACCTTTACTAGCTCCATTCCCGCCTCTTTGACCTGTCTGTCTCCTCTACACCTATCTTCTCCTCTAACCATCTTCTATCCACCGCCCCCTCTCTCCCAATTTTTTTCAGAACGCCCTTCCCCTCCCCCATTTCTGAAGAAGGGTCTAGGCCCGAAACGTCAGCTTTTCTGCTTCTCTGATACTGCTTGCCCTGCTGTGTTCATCCAGCTCCACACTTTGTTATCTCAGCATTTTTGGAGCAATCTATATATCAATGTCAAATTGACAAATCCCACTGCAGTAACAGGATAACATCACATTGATATCTGCCAAGGCTGGAGAGAACATTTTCAACGGCAAGTTAGGCATGAATGTAGAGTGGCACTCAATGTCTAAGGTATCACCCTGTGGTGATATCCATGGTTAAATTGTGGTGGATCTGGAATCACAAGTTTATAAGAGTCAATGGTGTTGGAGGTAGTATATCAGCATGGATAGAGAATTGGCTAATGGGTAGGAAATGGGAGTGGGCTATTTTTCAGGTTGGTGACCTGTGACCAGTGGGATATCAGTGCTGAGAGCACAACTGTTAAAAATATATACTCATGACTCGGAGGAAGGAGTTGAATGTGCTGTAATCAAATCTTCAGGTGATGCAAAAATGTGTGGAAAGGTATGGCTGCAATAGGGACATAAATAGTTGACAGAGACAAATTGATAGCTTAATTAACTGAGAAAATGTTGGCAAATGGAGTGTAATATGGGAAAATGTGAAGATTTCAATTTGGAAGGGAGAAGAAAATATATAATTATTTACATTGAGGAAAACTGCAGAAATTTACAACACAAAGTGATTTGGGGTATGAGTGCATGAAATACAGAAAGCTAGCACATAGGTGTAGCAGGTAATCAGGAAGGCTAATGGAATTCTGGTCCTTATTTCAAGGGGGTTGGAATATGAGAGTAGGGTAGTCTTCTTGCAACTGTAAAAGGTGCTGGTGAGACCATACCTGGAGTATTGTGAGCAGTTCTCATCCCCTTATTTGAAGAAGGATATAATTTCATTCGATGTAGTTCAGAGAAGGGTCACATAGATGATGAGATGGTAGGAACTGCCGATGCTGGACTCTGAGACAACAAGAGCTGGATGAACACAGCAGGCCAGGCAGCATCGGGGAGCAGGAAATCTGACGTTTCAGGTCTGGGCCCTTCTTCAGAAATGATTCCCGATATGGAGGGTTTGCATTATGAGCAAAGCCTAAACAGATTGGGACTCTACTCATTGGAGTTTAAAAGAATAAGAGGTGACCTCATTGAAACATATAGGATTCTTAAGGGGACTGACAGGGTAAATGTTGAAAGGATGCCTCTCCTTATGGGAGAGACTAGGATAGAGGGCATAGTATCTGAATAAAGGGATGCCAATTTCAGACTAAAATGAGGAAGAATTTCTTCTCTCAAAAGGGGTGTGAGTCTTTAGATTCCTTGCCACAGAGAGACGTGGAGCCAGATTCCCTGTGTATATTTAAGTTTGAGATAGATAGATTCTTGATCAATGGGGGAATTATGGGTCACAGGGAAAACACAGGAATGTAGATGAGAGATGCACAGTCCCAGCAACTAACAGTAACATGAAGGATGTGGGCATGAGAAAGATAGTTTGTCATTGTTGGGGCCTAACTCTTAAATTGTGAGGGAATTGTATTAACGTAGCTAGAGATGTTCTCATCATGGTTCCAAGTATCTAACTGCTTCAGGAATCTTGTGACTTGAAAATTGGGCTCATTCATCTCTCTCACTCTCCCACTGCCATGCACATTAAGCCCTCACAGCTGCACTCCCTGATGATACTATCAATTCCAACTGTTTAATAAATTGTTTCTTTTAAAAGAAGAAACATATGAGGAAAAAGTATAGAGCAAATTTCAGCATGATTCTCTGTCACTGCACGATTTTAAAGAGATTCTGAAGGTGATACTCAATCTTCATTACAGAAGTGACTACATTTTAAAAAGTACTTAATTAGCTGTGAAGTATGCTGTGGTATCCTGAAGTCATCAATCATATAAATCACAGCTTTTCCAGCTCATGGGAAGGATTTAGAGGGGCACATTTTCAGGGAAACCATAAGGAGAAGCAAGAACCATGGGGAAGTGATAATGGATTGTTTTAATTCCAAAGAGTGAGATAATCATAATTCAAAGTAAAAAGAATGCCAGTACTGTCCTTTGTGTCTGTAGGATGGGAGTATAAGATTGCAAAAGTTATCCTGTAGTTAAACAAAATCCTGGTTAGGCCCCACTTGGAACACTGCAAGCAGATCTAGGCTCCATACCTTAGGAAGGATATATTGACCTTAGAGGGAATACAATGTAGGTTTACAAGAATGACTTCAGACATTACGAGGAGAGATTACACAAATTAGGCCTGGTTTCTAGAAAGTAGAAAATTAAGTGGTGATTTGATCAAAGTCTTCAAGGTAGTAACAAGAAAGGACAGGATAGGTGAACATAAACTATTTCTGATGTTTGGGGATTCTGAAACTAATGAACAAAGTCCGAAACTTAGGGCTAGACCATTCTGGAGAGATGTTAGAAAGCATTTCTATGAACAAAGGATGGAGATCCCTTCCACAAACAGGAATTGATGTTAGAACAGTTGTTAATTTTAAATCTGAAATAGATAAATTATTGGTAGCAAAGATATTAAGGGATATAGGCTAAAGGCAGGTATATGATGTTAGGCCACAGAGCAGCTGTGATCTCATTGAATGGTGGAACAGGATTGAGGGGCTGAATGGCCTAATTTTGTTCCGGTGTTCCAAAGAAGAAAGAGGGTTTTTTGAAGTATATTTGGGAGACTTTCTAGCCCAATGAGGAAAGAGGGCATTGCTGGAGTGAAGTGGCTTAAGACCATAAGACCATAAGACATAGGAGTGGAAGTAAGGCCATTCGGCCAATCGAGTCCACTCCGCCATTTAATCATGGCTGATGGGCATCTCAACTCCACTTAACTCAACCGCACTCTCCCCGTAGCTTTGCGAGATCAAGAATTTATCAATCTCTGCCTTGAAGACATTCAACGTCCCGGCCTCCACTGCGCTCCATGGCAATGAATTCCACAGGCCCACCACTCTCTGGCTGAAGAAATGTCTCCTCATTTCTGTTCTAAATCGACCCCCTGTAATTCTAAGGCTGTGCCCACGGGTCCTAGTATCCCCACCTAATGGAAACAACTTCCCAGCATCCACCCTTTCTAAGCCATGCATTATCTTGTAAGTTTTGATTAGATCTCCCCTCAACCTTCTAAACTCTAATGAATACAATCCCAGGATCCTCAGCCGTTCATTATATGTTAGGCCTAACATTCCAGGGATCATCCGTCTGAATCTCTGCTGGACACGCTCCAGTGCCAGTATGTCCTTCCTGAGGTGTGGGGCCCAAAATTGGACACAGTATTCTAAATGGGGCCTAACTAGGGCTTTATAAAGTCTCAGAAGCACATCACTGCTTTTATATTCCAACCCTCTTGAGATAAATGACAACATTCCATTCGCTTTCTTAATCACAGACTCAACCTGCAAGTTAACCTTTAGAGAATCCTGTACTAGCACTCCCAGATCCCTTTGTACTTCGGCTTTATGAATTTTCTCACCGTTCAGAAAATAGTCCATGCCTGTATTCTTTTTTCCAAAGTGCAAGACTTCACATTTGCTCACGTTGAATTTCATCAGCCATTTCCTGGGCCACTCTCCTAAACTGTCTAAATCATTCTGCAGCCTCCCCACCTCCTCCGTACTACCTGCCTGTCCACCCAACTTCGTATCATCGGCAAACTTCACCAGAATGCCCCCAGTCCCTTCATCCAGATCATTAATATATAAAGTGAACAGCTGCGGCCCCAACACTGAACCCTGCGGGACACCACTTGTCACCGGTTGCCATTCCGAAAAAGAGCCTTTTATCCCAACTCTCTGGCTTCTGTCAGACAGCCAATTCTCAATCCATGCCAGTAACTCACCTCGAACACCATGGGCCCTCACCTTACTCAGCAGCCTCCTGTGAGGCACCTTATCAAAGGCCTTAAATGGATCAAGTGTCAGGAAGGGAATATTTTGGGAACTATTCATTGTAACATAATGATTAGATTATCTGCAGATGAAGAGAAAAGTACAGTGAGAAAGCTATCTAGTAGAGTAGGAACAGTTTTTGGGTTGTGGAGGGTGGTGTACAATGGTCTTCTTTCCTATAAATTTACATAAAAGATCTCCAGGTAAAACTGCAGCAGAACAATGGACTGCCTTGGAAATGGAGATAGTTTGAATACAGTAGAGGAACTTTCTCATGGTTGGGGGGTGGGTGGAGCTAGAAATAAACAAAACTATGATGGTAAAATACATAGAGTGTATCACGAAGCAGAGATAAGGGCATCTGTGCCAGATGGCATGTTGGTAATGCAAGTGAAAATGATTATATAATGTTCAGAACGGAAGTGAAAAGGAAGTAAGAGAAGCAAAGAGAAAGCATGAAAAAATGACTGGCAACCAAAATAAAAGGAATCCATAAAGTCTTCCATTGGCCGATATTGAGTAAAAGAGGAGGAAGAGGAGGCATGGTGTGATTTGGGACCAAAGTGCAAATTGGTAAATGGAGATACAGGGCATGTTTGAGTTCATAAATAATTATCTTGCATCTCTCTATGCCAATGAAGCAAATGTTGATGGGATCATAATAAATGAGCAGTTAGTTGTTACGCTGGATTGGCTAAAAATGGATTAAGAGGAGGAAATTAGAAAGCTAGCTGTACCAGATCAAATGCACCTCAGGACGCTGAGGGAGGTGGAGCTAGAAATTGCAGAGATGGTGACCATAATCCTAATAAGGGAAGTTAGTTGAAGAGAAGGCAAAAGAGAAAGAGAGAAATATCTGGAAGATAGGTGAGAAACCAGAAATGCATGGCTAACCAGGAAGGAGCGGAGAACGATATTTGGTGTGTGGACAACATAGAAAGAAATATCCATCTAAATAAATATTACCAGTATAACAAGTTCCATTAAATATATTACTTATTCCAAAGCATTTTTCAGGACCAAATGGAAACAACTTCTGACACCAAGGCACATAAAGAGATATTAGGATTAGCACAACATGGTCAGTTTAAGGACAGTCTGCAGGGGAGACAGAGTGCTTGGTTGTTTAGGGAGGAAAGCTGAAGAAGAATCATAAAGCAATAAGCAGATACCTCCAAGAAATCTATCAAACTTGAAATGTCTTACATTTCTCAATCTGTTCTTCCAGGTGGGTCACTATCCAATCGGTTTAATATTTCACAATAGGTGGGGCTAGTTATGTATTTTCACCTGTCAGAGGAGAATGTGTTGATAGTTAAAGTTGTGCATTTCTAAGATAATAGAGGATTCTTGCGGCTGTGTATTATCTGTCACAGAGCATTATTTATGAATCCCTGCTGTGCAAATTTAAATTTGTGCAGAGCCATGGAGATGATGCTTAATGTTCATATTAACCTCTTGAAGTGCTGTCTCACATATGAAACTAATAAAAGTGACAAGTGAATATATTAAACTTTGGAGCAAAATGGTCTAACAAGTAACTAACACGCTATGTAGTGATTTTTAAAGGATTTCATAACAGCTGTTCAATGAAGAATTGATACGTCCACAAAATGCACTCATCACTCTGAAGTATTCCATAAACTGAGACTTTTTAGTGACATAGAAGAATTTGTTGCCACATCATCGATTTGACACCACACTTCGAGCTGGTCAGGTCCAACAGAGTATAGCCCTAGATCGGGTCTGCTGCAAGTGGTGAGGGAACCAACAAGAGGGAAAACTGTACTTGCCTTCGACCTTACCACTCTGCAGATGCATCTATACGTGACATTATTTCTAAGAGTGACCTCCACACAGACCTTGTGGAGACAAAGTCCTGTATATGAATTGCGAATCCATTCCATTGTGTTGTGTGGCGCTATTACTGTGCGAAATGGGACAGACTTTGTACAGATCTAGCAACTCAAGACTGGGCATCCATGAGGCACTGTGGGCCATTAACAGCTGCAGAATTGTAATCCAGCACAATCTGTAACCTCATAGTGCAGCATAACCCCCTCTCAACCATTACCAACAAGCCAGGGAATCGACCCTGGTTCAAAGAACAAAGAACAAAGAAAATTACAGCACAGGAACAGGCCCTTCGGCCCTCCGAGCCTGCACCGATCCAGATCCTCTATCTAAACCTGTCACCTATTTTCCAAGGATCTGTATCTCTCTGCTCCCTGCCCATTCATGTATCTGTCTAGATACATCTTAAATGACACTATCGTGCCCGCCTCTAACACCTCCACTGGCAACACATTCCAGGTACCCACCACCGTCTGCGTAAAGAACTTTCCACGCATATCTCCCGTAAACTTTTCCCCTCTCACCTTGAAATCGTGACCCCTAGTAATTGAGTCCCCCACTCTGGGAAAAAGCTTTTTGCTATCCATCCTGTCTATACCTCTCATGAATTTGTAGACCTCAATCAGGTCCCCCCTCAACCTCCGTCTTTCTAGCTAGCAGCCGCCATACCAGGCAACATCCTGGTGAACCTCCTCTGCACCCTCTCCAAAGCATCCACATCCTTTTGGTAATGTGGCAACCAGAGCTGTGCGCAATATTCCAAATGTGGTTGAACCAAAGTCCTATACAACTGTAACATGACCTGCCAACTCTTGTACCCAATACCCCGTCCGATGAGCGAAAGTATGCCGAATGCCTTCTTGACCACTCTTTTGACCTGCGTTGCCACCTTCAGGGTACAATGAACCTGAACACCCAGATCTCTCTGTGCACCAATTTTCCCCAGGGCTTTTCCATTTACCATATAGCTCGCTCTTGAATTGGATCTACCAAAATGCATCATCTCGCATTTGCCAGGATTGAAATCCATCTGCCATTTTTCTGTCCAACTCTTCAATCTATCTATATTCTGCTGCATTCTCCGACAGTCCCCTTCACTATCTGCTACCCCAACCAATCTCTGTGAGAAACTCCCTTCCACTACAACTCTCTGTCTCCCATCGCCCAGCCAGTTCTCTATCCATCTAGTTAGTACACCCTGGACCCCGTGCGACTTCACTTTCTCCATCAGCCTACTATGGGGAACCTTGTCAAACGCCGTACTGAACTCCATGTATATGACATCCGTAGCCTTTCCTTCATCTATCAACTTTGTCACTTCCTCAAAGAATTCTAACAAGTTGGTAAGACATGACTTTCCCTGCACAAAACCATGCTGCCTATCACTAATAAGCCCATTTTCTTCCAAATGTAAATAGATCCTATCCCTCTGTATCTTCTCCAGCAGCTTCCCCACCACTGACATCAGGCTCACCGGTCTATAATTATCTGGATTATCCTTGCTACCTTTCTGAAACAAGGGGACAACATTAATAATTCTCCAGTCCTTTGGGACCTCACCCATGCTCAAGGGTGCTGCAAAGGTATCTGTTAAGGCCCCAGCTTTTTCCTCTCTCGCTTCCCTCAGCAACCTGGGATAGATCCCATCCGGACCTGGGGATTTGTCTACCCTAATGCCTTTTAGAATACCCAGCATGTCCCCCCTTTTTATGCCGATTTGACCTAGAGTAATCAAACATCTATCCCTAACCTCAACATCCGTCATGTCCCCTCTCCTCGGTGAATATCGATGCAAAGTACTCATTAAGAATCTCACTCATTTTCCCTGACTCCTCGCATAACTTACCTCCTGTGTCCTTGAGTGGGTCAACCCTTTCTCTAGTTCCCCTCTTGCTCCTTATGTACAACTAAAAGGCTTTGGGATTTTCCTTAACCCTGTTTGCTCAACATATTTCATGACCCCTTTTAGCCCTCTCAATTCCTCGTTTCAGTTTAGTCCTACTTTCCTGATATTCTTCCAAAGCTTCGTTTGTTTTCAGTCTCTTAGACCTTATGTATGCTTTCTTTTTCCTCTTTGTTAGTCTCACAATTTCACCTGGCATCCATGGTTCGAATATAGTCTGAAGATAATTTAAATACAGAATGACTGCAGAAAGCAACAACGCAGAGGGATTTGGAAGTCTTTGTGCATAATTTGCATAAAGCCAACATATAAATTTGGCAGGTAATAGGGAAGGCAAATGGAGCTTTGGCCTTTGTTTCCGAGGGAATGGAGCATAAAAGTAGGGAAGTCTTCCTCACATCATATAAGGCATGTGTTAGACCACATCTAGAATACTGTAAACAATTTTTCTCCCCTTACACTGGGATTGAAGACAGTTCAGAGAAGATTCACCCCATTGCTCCAGGCATGGAGGGATGTTCTTACGAGAGGTTGAATTGGTTAGGCTTGTTATCAGTGGAGTTTTGAAGAATGGAAGACGACCTAATTGAAACATCAAAGATTCTTAGGGTTCTTGAACCAGGCCTAGAACCAAGCAACATAATCTCAGAGAAAGGTGTCACTCATTTGGAACAAAAATGAGGAGGAATATTTTCTCTCAGAGGATGATGAATCTGTAGAATTCTTTACCATTGAGGGCGGTAGACACTGTTAAGTCTATTCAAGGCTGCCCTTGACCAAGAGTGGCATCAAGGAACCCTAGCAAAACAGGAGTTAATGACAACCAACTCTCAACTGGCTCGAGAGGCATCTATCGCTAGGAAAGATCATTGTGGATAGATTCTTCATAAGCAATGAAGTGAAAGGTTATCATAACTTAGTAGCAAGGGGAATTTGAGGCTAAAATCAGATCAGTCATGATTTTATTGAACAGCAGAGTGACTCAAGGGGCTGAATGGTCAACTCCATCTCCTAATCTGTATGTTCAAATATATGTAACTGGGTTTCAGTATCTTTTGTTTGTGAATTATTCAAAAGTTAAATGCTTAAGGGTCCTTTATTGTCTTAAAAGTGTATGAATCATGCTATTGTACCATTATGATGAACTTTATTTACATTAGTATATTGGCTGTCTCTGGCAATCTTTCTATTTTGTTACAATGAAAAAATTAATGTCTGCAAATTTTTGACAGCACATTTACAAACGATGAAGCCACAGCTGACTTGCACAGTGAGAATGGTCTGCGCATGTCTGTGCAATCACTGACATGTTAGACTCAACCACAGATGTTTGCATCACAGAAGGACACTATTCTGCCCATTGTCTCCATGCCGTAGTTTCCTCATTAAAGGTTTCTTAAGCTGTAAACTAAGATTTCGGAAATTTCTTGCTTTTGTGGTTCAAGCTTTTCTTTATTTTGTTCATTCATTTGTGGGATTGTGGGCTAGACCAGCATTTATTGCCTATCCTTAATTGCCAAGACAGCAGTTAAGAGTCTGGAGTTATATGTAGGCCAGCCTGTAAAGGATCGCAGTTTCCTTCCCTAATGAACATTAATGAACCAGATAGATTTTTCCAACAATCAAAAATGGTTTTATGGTCATCACGACTTTTTACCCCAGATTGTTATTGATTTCGAGTCCCACCATCTGCTTTGGCATGACTCAAACCCAGGCCCCTGGAATATTACTTGGATTAATAGTCATGTGATAAGGCTATTAGGCCAACACCTCCCTTTTATAAATGCCGGAACAAATAATTGCTTTTCCACCTGTCCTTTCACAATTAGGAAAATAAAAGGAAATAAAAACAGATGGAGCTTGATTTGGGTAAATGCAAAGTATCGCATTTTGGTTAATCAAACAAGGGCAGGCCAATTAATGGTAAGGCCCTGGGTAGAGTTGTAGGACAGAGACCCAGGGGTTCAGATACATATTTTGTGGAAGTGGAGTTGCAGGTAGACAGGGTGGTTAAGAAAGTGGTTGGGTTTGGTTTCCTTCATCGGTCAGAACATTGAGTACAAGAGTTAGGATGTCATGTTGAGGCTGTACAGGACATTGGTTAGGTATCATTTGGAATACTGCATTCAAATCCGGTCTCCCTTCATCCGGAAGGATGTTGTTAAACTAGAAAGGGTACAGAAAAAATTTACGAGGATGTTGCTGGAACTGGAGGATTTGAGTTATAAGAAATGGTTGGATAGGCTGGGACTTTTTTCCCTGGAGCGTTTGAGGCTGAGGGGTGACCTTAAAGAGGTTTATCAAATCATGACAGGCACAGATAAGGTGAATAGCCAAGGTCTTTTTCCAAGGGTAGGGGAGTCCAAAACTAGACGGCATAGGTTTAAGGTGAGAGGGGAAAGATTTAAAACACACCTGACGGGCAACATTTTCACACAGAGTGTGGCGCGTGTATGGAATGAGCTACCAGAGGAAGTGGTAGAGATGAGTATAACTACAAAATTTAAAAAACATTTGAATAAGTATGTGAATTGGAAAGTATAGAGAGATATGGGCCAAACACAGGTAAATGGGGCAAATAGTTCATTTTTGTATGCCTGGTCAGCAAGAACAGGTTGGACTGAGGGATCTATTTCCGTGCTGTTTGACTCTATGACTATGACTGTATATCCCCTCTGGTATCTTTTCCATTGTGGCAATCTGTTGCAGCTTATAAAGAAATAATCATGGGGCTGTATGTTTCAATGTTGCCCGTTTATGTAGCTTCGTCACTGCAGAGTCTTCAGTTCTGAGGAAAAATCTAAACAGATTGAAAACCTTTTTGTTTTGTGTTTCTCCCCGCAAACCCCCCTCCCCACACCCCCAACCTGTAAATAGGAAACGACTGAATGATTGAGCTATCTGCAGAAGATGCTATTAGCACCTACTTGTGTTTGTTCAGTTAAAAGCATTTCAGCAAAGGTGAAGGAAGGCCAGCACGTGAGGTAAAACACAAATAAAGCGAACATGAAACAGTAATTTAACACTTGCCAACCAAGCTGTCGCGCTGCAGCCTTATCTGTTTTTGTGAGTTAGAATCAGCCTATGTCAGTTTGATTATTATTTAACAGAGAATGTAGGCAGCTGAGGTGCTGAAAGTTGAAAAATTTAATCAGGTTTTCATCGAAAGATCTGGCAGAGGAAGCTGTGATACTGACTGGGCAATGCGTTTTGTATCCAAAGATTCAGTAATATTTATGACTCTTCAGTCTGGTATTCCGTTTAAAGTAGCAAGTGAAGCACCTAAATAGAATTAATTCAGTTCTTCAGTTCTCACGTTGTGTGTGGAAATTAGGTAAAGTTAGAACAACGTGTTTAACATATTAGGGTTCCTTGACAAATGACATAAATCCGAATGTGGTACTGTACAGAGAACAGTCCAAAAAATTCAGTCTTATCACATTCAAAAACAACGACGAGGACAACAATAATTAATGTTTATACATGACGATTAAAGAAAGAAATTGTCCAAAGAAATATGATAAAACAGTCACTTGGGCCAATGCTGGATTAATTTGGGAAAGCCAGAATGAATTTGTTCAAGTCATTTCAGTTTAATTAACTTGATTGATTTTCTCAATGAATTAACAGAGAGGGTTGACAAAGGTGATAAGGAGTATATGGACTCTCACAGGCATTTGATAAAAGGCCATCAAATCTGTCATAAAGATTGAAGCATATGGAAAAAAAAATGTATGGTTGCATGAATATGAAGTTGGCTAAGTGACAGAAAACCAGAATAATAGTGAACGGTTGTCTTCCAGGCTGGAAGAAACTACAAAGTAGGGTTCCTCTAGAGCTATAAAGACCACTGTTTTTCTCGTTCTATATTAAAGGCCAAGATATGGATGATCAACACACAATTTGAAACACATAGCTCGCAAATATTTTAGGTTACTTGGTTAATGATCAGCTCCAAGAGGACAAACAGCGGGGTGGGACAGGCAGACATGTGGCAAGTAAATTTAATGCAGCAAAGCGTGAAGTGATATACTTTGGTAGTAAGAACAAAGAAAGGAAATATAAAATAATGGCTGCAATGTTAAAGGCGCAGAAGGACCTGGAGGTATAATAGATGTTGGAAGCATATTTGGGAATGTTCAAGAGGGTGTAATTGATGGAGTGCAGGAACTTTGGGAGTATCACGGGTGCAATGGAAAGGGTGGAAGGAACTGCACTTTACCAACAGGATGGGCTCAACTGGTGTTAACATGTTGATCCACAGGAGTAACCCTACGGTCAAGCAAAATAACTGGAACCTGCCCTTGGACTTGATTTACTTTGGCTGCTACTGTCAGTACCAGAAATCACCATTAATTTGCTTTTCCAGAAAAGCTGTAAACATTTCCCTGTTTCTCAAATTCGGTTATTATTTTGCCAGAACTATTAGCCAGAGGGAAAAGAAATCACAATTTCATAACAACTAGTGGCATTCATTGCTGACTTTGTGTAATAGTGTACAACAGCTGATCGTGAGTTACCACCCCTTCCCATCTCTGCCAAAAAATAATATATAGAACAGGCATAAACAAAGAAGCAAAAGACACAAACAACCGGGAATTTAATACCCAAAATAAAGAGGCTTGTTGTCCTTCAATACTGAATTAAACATCACATTGCCTATATCACAATAAATTAAGTACCTCCATATTTGTCTTTACTAAGACCTGAAATAATTTGGAAAATCTGTACAGTCTTCATGCTCCTGGGAACAGTGTGCAGCAAATAAGAATTATTTAAAAAGGACTGGCACATGAGTGGCTCTTGGGACATTAATAAAATTGAGAATTTTCGAGACTATAGTCTACGCTGACTCAATAAGGAACCAGTCAGAGTGGCAAAGTAGCAAAAGTCAACCTGGGAGTGAATGGAGAAGCAGATATTCCTGATAAAAGCTGGAGGGGGAAGGCCCAAATCAAGCTCAGTTGGAGCAACAGATTAACCCCAACAGGAACCCTGTTAAAAAGGCTGACTTGAATTACGTCCGAGAAAAGCTGAATGGTAGGTAGATGGTAAGTGATTTCTAAATACCAATTCAGGGTGAGGACAAGCTCGACCAGGTGGAGGAGGGTGGTTGTGGTTGCAGACAGTTCAGGCCTTTGTTCCAAGAGAAAGTGGAAAGCCCTGAGATCATCGTAGTGGGAAATGGACATGTAAAAGGATTGCATGTTCATGGTAAAGAGGAGGCAGCTGGAGTCTGCAAACTGAAATTCTGACACTGTTGGATGAATCATGGATGTAAGTGGGCAGGGATTGGACTGGGGAGAAAAGACCAAGTCAAGGGAGGAAGAGATTAGTTCTGTGGGGCAGGAGCAGGCAGAAACAATGAGTCTTTTCTTTTAACTCCTCTCATTTTCTTCAGAACAAATGGGTGACTATGGGCACCTGGATTGGACCCAGTTATGCCTGTCTCTTTGTAAGGTATGTGGAACATTTCTTGTTCCATTCTTACTCTGGCCCACACCCACAACTCTTTCTCCAGTATATTGATGACATCATCATTACTATCTCCCTCTCTTGTCTGGAATTAGAAAAGTTTATAGATTTTGCTTCCAATTTACACACCGCTCTCACTTTCACCCAGTCCAGGTCTGACTCCTCCCTTCCCATCCTCAACATCGCTGTTTCCATTTCTGGGGATATACTGGCCACAAATATCCGCTGTAAACCCACAGGCTCCCAGGGTTACCTTGACTACACATCCTCACACCCCACTTCCTGTGAAGATTCTATTCCTTTCTCTGAGTCCTTGGCTTCTGTCACATTTGTTCTGATGATACCGACTTCAACAAAGGGACCTCCGAAATGTCCACCTTCTTCCTCAACCGAGGATTCCCCTACACCGTTGTTGACAGGGCTCTCAGCCAGCTCCAATCTATCCACTGCCTTTTGGCCCTCACCCTATCTTTTCCTTCCCACAACAGCGATAGGGTCCCCCTTGTCATCACCTACCGTCCCACCAGCATCAACATTCTGAGGATCATTACCTGCCATTTCCGCCACCTCCAGCAGATACCACCACATATTCTGCGCCGCTCCTTTGTTAGCCTTCTGTAGGGATCGTTTCCTCCCATACACCCTGGACAACTCCTCCTCCACTCCCAACACCCTCCATTGCCCAACAGCATCTTCCCCTGCAACCACAGATGATGTAACACCTGTCCGTTTACCTCCTTCTTCCTCAAATACCTTCCAGGTGAAGCAGCACTTTACCTGCACTACACACAATCTAGTCTATTGCATTCACTGCTCTCAATGTGGTCTCCTCTACATTGGGGAAACAAAGCGTAGGGTGGGCGACTGCTTCGCAGAACACCTACATTCTGTCTGCAAAACAGACTCTGAGCTTCCAGTTGCCTGCCACTTCAACACACCACCTTGTTCCTTGAACAACATCTCTGTTTCAGGCTTGCTGCAGTGTTCCAGAGAAGCTCAGCGCAAGCTGGAAGAACAGCACCTCACTTTTCCATTTAGGGACACTGCAGCCTTCTGGACTCAATATTGAGTTCAATAATTTTAGGGCTTCAGTTCTCCCATGTTAGCCCAACCCCCACATGCCAGGCCTTGTTATCACATACACAACACATCTTGTTCTCGCATAGCTTGGTATTACACACAACAATCTTCTTTAACAGCTATTCACCCTCCTGGACAGATCATTATCCACTCCTTTGTCTGTCTAACTGCTCTTCTCTCTCTTTGGGTTCTATCCCCATCTATCGTTTACTCTTTACCCCTCTCCCCACCCTATATTCTGAATATATTAACTGACATTTTCCTAGCTACCATCAGTTCTGAAGAAGGGTCACTGGACCTGAAACACTAACTCTGATTTTTCTTGTGAACAACCCAATAGAGACATATGTACAGTTTTAATTTCACTTTCTTTGAATTCTGTCATTTATTAGTTGCAAAAATATTGGGGATGGGGAGAAAAGGATGCTTGACTCAGTAGAATAGTTGGAAATGAGATGTCATTTGATGAAATTCTCAAAAATAATAATAATCAAGGTTGGTAACACGATAACAACCGACATTATCTGCGATTAATAAAAATCTTTCATATGATGTTGGGAGGAGCCCCAATACTGCTCCTACCTTCACAGTAATCCTGATAATGGCTAGGATCCCAAACTTATTCCTATGATGGGATAAATCTGCCTAAAATCACTGGAAGGCCCAGATAAAACGGATTGCTTCCTCGGGCCGTTCACAATATCTGAGGTGATTTTAGAGGATTTTTAGATTTCCCGGTCAGTTATTCTGTGAAAAGCAGGCCTGTTCTGTTCCCCGATGGTTTTGAAGTTCTATAAATTGAACGCACCAATCTGATTTTAAAAAAAACAGTAAGTTACCCAAACAATAATTTTTATAGCTTATTTCTTTTTATCCCCCACATTATCTGTTTGAAAGTCAATAAATTAGTGAAGGTTTTAGGATTCACGTGTTGGGAGTTGTGTGAAATTACCATGTGCTCTCCACATCTCCATCAGTACAAGAAGGATATCATAAGAACTGTGCCTGTGTATTTCTAGTTCACAGTTCTTGAGGGAGAATTACGGCTATTTGGAAATCAGTGCAATAGTATTTTAAACATGGCTTAATTTACAGCACTCTTGCCTCTGTGTCTGAAGCATGAAAGTTCAAGTACCAATCCAGAACAGAGCAGAATAGTCCACAGATCCTCCAGGCTAGAGCTCTCTCACGCATGAGAGAGTAAAACAAGGCTCCACCTGCCCTCTCAAGTTGATGTTAAAGTACCCATGACACAACTTCAAACAAGAACGGGGGTATCATCCTGCATCCTGGACAATACCTAGCCCTCAATTAACTTCACAAAAGCAATTGATCGCAGTGCTGTTAGTGGGAATTTGCTGCCCGCGGATTGGCCTCAATATTTCAATCATTACAACACTTTCAAAACACTTAATTGGCTGTAAAATTCTGTGGGACAAATAGTGATCATGAAAGGTGCTTTGTAAATGCCAATTTTTCATTGAGTACTGGTTATTGAATTGTTCCATTCTGAATATAAACCCGATTCAAAGTGATTAATGTTTGTGCTTCTACTCCTTCCACATGTAATAATGACCATAACATAATCACGTATAAAATAACCAGTTAGAGGATAAATCTAAAAGCTCACCCCAGAAGAATATCAAGATCTATGGGAGTTAATTTTTGCTTTGGATAATAGTGTAAATATCAGTTTAGCTGCTAAAATAGGTTTCACTCTTCTCTCAATTACATTTTCATCAATAAGGAGAGACATATAATCAGCAGGTGAATGAAATTTAAAAATGACCTCTTATGCATCTTATGTTTCAAAAATATCAGACTTTTCTCCACAAACTAGCATGCCATGGGGATGGCATCCAGAGCAGGAAGACACTAAGGATAGACACTGGGGAAGAGCCTGAGACTAAGGCAAATCTAGCTAAGAGGAAGAGCAGCCAGAGAGAGGTTGCTGAGCTCAGTGGAAGTAGGGGCTTTGACTATATTTGCTTCCATGCAAGGAAGTATAAGGTGAGATGGATGGACACAGAGCCTGGATTAATGCAGGCAATTCTGATGTTGTTGGTATCACAGAGACATGGTTGAAAGAGGGACAGGATTAGTAGCTTAACATTCCAGGATATCAATGTTTTAGCTGAAACAGAGGACGAAGTCAAAGAGGTGGGGGAGTTGCATTGCTGGTTAGGGAGCATATCACAGCTGTGTTGAGGGAGGACACCCTAGAGGGATCTTGCAGAGAGACATTATGAGTAGAGCTTAGGAATAGGAAGGGTGCAATCACAATGCTGGGATTGTACTACAGGCCTCCCAGCTGAGAGTAGAAGATAGAAAAAGAGATTTGTAGTCAAATTCTGGAAAGACATGAAAATAACAGAGTTGCTGTGGTGGGTAATTTTAACTTCCTTCGTATTGACTGGGACTCCCTTGGTGCCATTTTAGAAATAATGACCATAATTCCATAAGTTTTCCGCTACTTATGGATAAAGATGAGTGGACATTAGATTAAGATGTTAAAGTGGGGGATGGTCAACTATGACCAAGACTTGGAGAATGTAGATTGGGAGTGGCTGTTTGAGGGTAAATCCACATCAGACATGTGGGAGTCTTTTAAAGATCAGTTGATTAGAATGCAGGACAAGCATGATCCTGTGAAAATGAAGGACAGAAATGGCAGGACTCAGGAACATTGGATGACAAGGGAAATTATCAGTCTAGTCAAAAAAAGGAAACATACCTTGGGTCTAGGCAACTAAGTACAGATGAGATCCTAGAATATTATAGAGAAAGTAGGAAGGAGCTCAAATGGGGAGTTAGGAGGGCTAAAAGGGGCAATGAAATATCATTGGCAAGCAGGTTTGAGGAAAATCCCAAGGCATTTTATACATATATTCAGAGCAAGAGGGTAGTTAAGGAAAGACTAGGTCTATACAAGGATAAAATAAGGAGGTTATGTGTGGAGCCAGAGGAACTGGGTAAGATCCTTAATGAGTGCTTTATATTCACCAAAGAGAGGGACATGAGGGATGTTGAGGTTAGAGAAAGGCGTGTGAATACTCTTGAGCAGGTCAACATAATGAAGGAGGAAGTACTGGGTTTCTTGAAATGCATTATGGTAGACAAGTTCCCAAGGTCAGATGGGATTTACCCCAGAATACTGTGGGAGGCAGGGGAAGAACCATCTGGAGCCTAAACAGATATCTTTGCACTCTCTTTGGCCTCAGGTGAGGTTCCAGAGGACTGGACAATGGCCTTTGTTTAAGACAGGAAACAGAGATAATCCAGGTAATTACAGGTCAGTGAGCCTGACATCAGTAGTGGAGAAGCTGTTGGAGAAGATAATGAGAGACAGGATTTATTCACATTTGGAAGCAACTGACAGGCAGCATGGGTTTGTGTAGGGAAGATCATGTCTCACCAATTTGATTGTGTTTTTTGAGGAGGTGACAAGAATGACTGAGGGAAGGGCAGTGGCTGTTGTCTACATAAACTTTAGTAAGGCATTTAAGAAGGTACCTCATGGCAGGCTGGTACAGAAGGTAGAGTCTCATGGGATCTGGGGTGAGCTGACTAGATGGATACAAAACTGGCTTGGTCATAGAAGAGTAGCAGTGGAAGGGTGCTTTTCAGAATGGAGATCAGTAACCAGTGTTCTGCAGGGATCAGTCTCGGGACCTTTGTTGTTTGTAATATATATAATTGATCCACAGAAAAATGTAGGTAGCCTGATTAGTAAGTTTGCAGATGATACCAAAATTGGTGGAGTTGCAGATAATGAGGAAGATTATCAAAGGATACAATTGGATACAGATAGATTGCAGATTTAGGCACAGAGATGGTAGATGGAATTTAATCAGGACGAATACAAGATTAGGCATTTTGGAAGATCAAATTCAGGTGTGAATTATATAATTAATGGCAGAACCCTTAGGAGCATTGATATACAGAGGGATGTTGGCATACAGGTCCACAGGCCCCTGAAAGTTGGCAACACGGGTGGATAAGGTGGTCAAGAAGTATACTTGCCTTCATCGGCTGGGGCTTCAAATATAAACGTTGGCAAGTTATGTTACAGCTGTGCAAAACCTTAATTAGGTCCCTTTTAGAATAATGCATGCAGGTCTCAATGGCACACTGTCAGAAGGACATGGATGTTTTGAGGAGGGTGCTAGGAAGGTTGACCAGGATGTTGCCTGGCGGGTTTTAGTTATGAGGAGATGTTGGATAAACTCAGACTGTTTTCACTGGAAAAACAGAGGCTGAGAGGTGACCTTATAGGGTCTACAAAATTATGAGAGGCACAGAAAGGGTGGAGAGTCATAAGCTTTTTCCCAGAGTGGAAACATCAACTACAGGAGGACACAGGTTCAAGGTAATGGGGGAATGTTTAAGGGAGAAGTGTGGGGAAAATATTTCTTACACAGGATGGTGCATGCCTGGAATGCACTGTTAGTGGGGACGGTGGGAGCAGGCATGTCAGCAACATTTAAGTCAATCTTGATAGAAACATGAACAAGAGGCAGACGGAGGGATAGAAACCGCATATGGGCAATAAGCAGTGGGTATAAAAAGGGATTAGGAATTGGTGCAGACATGATGGGCCAAAGGGCCTGTTCTGTCTTGAATTGTATATAATTGTATTGTCTTGAAAACAATCAACAATCTGTCAGTTCGTACTTACAAATTTTGTTTGTCATTCTCTTCACGGTGGTCACTATCAGCTGCTCCATTGCTCTTCCAGCACTTCCAGTGATGTTTAATAGGTGTCTGCTCTCCCAATCTCTGCCCTTTTTGACATGCCTCTAATATTAAATGAGCATCTGGAGCTGGGAGTTGAAGGAAAGGTGGTGTCAAAGTCCGCAGTGTGGGAGGAGTGGAGCAGCTGTTGGCAGCAACTGCTGATAAGAATGCATTGGTTTGTGGTAATGTTGCTCAGTTTGTGGTGCTTAGTGAGACGTTTGTTTTTGAAGGAAAATGAGCCAAGAGAAAAACCTTTAGGGAACACATGGTCCGAATAGTGGATTGTTTCATACCTCCTGGCTCCAGGAAGATAAACCATTGCTCATGTCCTCGAGAGTGTCAAACAACAAACCATTAATTCTATTCATAACCATACAATCATAGAACATAGAACAATACAGCGCAGAACAGGCCCTTCGGCCCTCGATGTTGCGCCGCCCTGTGAACTAATCACTCATTCTTGAACCTCACAGTTAGTGCTATTTAATATTTCATTGATAAAAGCTGCTAAAAGCATTACACTGATAAACAATTACTATTTTAATCTCTTATGCCCAGCTTTATTAGTGTAGTGATCAAAAAGAGGGTAAACGTGGCTGCCCTACCTCCCTCACTTTCTTAGTTATTGCGTCTGCTTTCAGGCATGGGAAGGGCACCCACCCCAAAGAACCAAGGTAAGTGGCCACGTACCGCTCTGGTGATATCACCAGGGAGTCTACACCAACTTGAATGTAGACCCAGCTAATGCCTGCATGATACGTCATATGGCGACACATTCCTGGACGCAAAATGAGAGGGGTGTGGATAGGTGGGCCAGGAGGCAACTGAATGGTCTGCCATGTAATTTGATCCCCACACCTCTGATTTACATACAGAGTTAAAATAGGAGGTTTAATCATAGGATGGTAGAATCCCTACAGTGCAGAAAGAGTCCATTTGGCCCATCGAGTGTACACAAATCCTCAAGTACAACTCACCCAGACCCCCACCCTATTCCCGTAACCCTGCATTTAACATAGCCAATCCTCCTAATGTGTCCATCTTTTAATGTGTTCCACGGTATACCTCTGCATTCTTCTTCAACAGTCAAACTAATTCGATAACAACTGTATTAGCATGCAGTGATGGAACCTGATGGAGGGGAAAAACTTACTTGTCCTTACCCTGCAATTGAACTGTCAACTATACATTTGTCCATGTGAATATTAATTGTTTTGTCCATATGGGGACACAGATGTTTGTTCACACTGAGTTCATTGTCGAATGCAACACTGCCACTGTGCTAAACAGCATAGATTCAGAACAGAACTAATAGGTCAAAGATATGCATTTATTAGGCATAAGTAGGTCATCAGTAGCAGCAGAAGTGTATACTACAGTGATCTGTAATCTCATGGTTCTGCATACCGTTCACTATACCATGACCATCTAGCCATTTGGCCAACACTGACAGATGAGAGCTATGGACCAGGGTCAGGACCAACACAAGGCTGAACATAAGATGCTCATCTGGTGAAACTACAAACAGGACTACAAGCGTAACAGCAGAAGAGCAATGTGTTTCAACCAGAGCTAAGTGCTGCTGCAATCAATTAATCAGATCGAAGCTTTGCTCGCGTCTGTGGATAATTAAATAAGTGACAGGAGCAGGAGAAGGCTCCATGAACATTCTGATCCTCAATGATGAAGTGGTATCCATATAAAAGACAATGTTGAAGCATTTGCAAGAATCTTCAACCAGATGTGTCAAGTGAATACCGTATTTCGACCTTGCCTCAAGATCTCAACTTTCAATGTTGCCAGTCTTCATCCAATGCAGTTACCTGCAGGTGATTTCAATATTTAGCGGATGTCCCTGGTTACAGAAAAGACCATGGTCCTGTAAACTGCCTGGCAGTAACACCAGAGACTTTGCTGTTCCACCCCCTGGGCCAAGCTGTTCCAGTAGAACTCCAACACTAGCATCTACTCAACAATGTGGAAACTTGTCCCAGGACAAAAAAATGCCAGACAAATTGACTATCACCCCATCAGTAGAAGGTCCCATTGACCATGCTGTCAAAGTACATTTTCCCATCATTCCTCAATTTGAGTTCTGACAGTTACTTGATTTCAAACCTAGTTACAGCCTTGGCCTAAACATGGACAAAAGAGCTGAATTGAAAAGGTGAGGTGAAGTGACATCAAGACCTTGAAATTTAAGCAGATTTTTGACAAAATGTAGTGTTAAGGACCTCCTTCAACACTGAAGTCTTTGGGAATCAAGAGGAAAGCTATTTATTGATTGGACTCATATCCATTACAAAGAAAGATGGTTACAATTATTTGAGGTCAATCATCCCAGTTACAGAACATTAAGGCAAAAGCTTCTCAGAGTAGTATCTTGGGCTCAATCATCTTTGATTTCTTCATCCATGACCTTCCCTCCAATGGATCAGAAGTTAATAACCCAGGGTTATGATCCCAGATCATGGTAAGACTGGGCAAGTCAGATCGCAGAATGAACGCTGGCTTTATAGATTATATTTTTAATTTGGCTGCTGCTTAACATGGTTAGTCACTGATAAAAAATCCCATGAGACTACACATGTTCATTAATAACAAATTAGACACATTACTTGATGGAAAATAAAGTGCTATGTATAGATGTGTATATACATCGAAAGAGAGGACAGTTACAAACATTTTAATCTAATATTCAAAACAAAATTTCAAACTGTTTCCCAATACCAACTATTACAGACCCCCAAGCCCACAGAAATATCAACCCAAAGTCAGCTTTTTAAATTTTTTCTAAACTGATGCTTTCAGGTTTCTTTACCTTGAACTGCTATTTTTGTCTTCATGCTTCTTTTCCGAGTCCATAGTTTGAACTTCTCACAACTCTGGTGTCTGCAACAACTTGAAGACCTCTATCCAAGTTTACCCAGCTTGGGAACTTTGCAGATTAGAAACCACTTTGCCTGAGGTAAATGGTTTCCTGAAGTGAACTAAGAATAGTTTTCTCTTGTTAGAAGAGAAATTGTTCCCTTCGATACTGAATCCAAAGATTCTTTAGATTAAGATCTGAAACATCTGTTCTGGAGTCAAAACTAAGCTAATTGTCTTAATGTGCTTCATCTGTCTATCATAAAGTCAACAGTATAAACGCTTTACCCATTAAAACCACACGTGTTCTCCCAGGCACTTCAATGGCCACTGTTCCAAATGACTCTGATATGATTTTGCTTTTAACTATCTCCATAGAACTAACCATAAGACCATAAGAAGTAGTAACAGGAGCAAGCCATTTGCCCTATCGAACTGCTCCACCATTCAATTGGTTGACCCGACATTCGTCATGTCCATTTTCCTGCATTTTACCTGTAGCCCATGATTCCTGTACTGATCTATCTCAGCCTTAAATAAACTCAAGGACTCTACCCTTCCTCCACATTTCAAACTTAGATTGGTGCCCCATTATTCTGACCTTATTTCCTCTGGACATAAACTTTCCATGAGGGAAAATATCTTCTCAGAATTTACCCTGTCAAACCCCTTAAGAATCCTATATGTTCCAATGAGATCACTTCTCAACCTTCTAAACTCCAATCAGTCCCAACCAGTTTAGGCTCTGCTCATAAGGCAATCCCTCCATAACAGGGATTAGTCTAGTCAACCTTTTCTGATCTGCATCCAATGGAATGATGTCTTTCCCTAAACAGAGGGTCCGAAAGTGCCTACAGTACTCCAGATCTGGTCTCACCACTACCTTGTGCAGTTGCAGTAAGACTTCCCTACTCTTATAGTCCAACCCCGTTGAAATAAGGGTTAACACTGTCTTCGCCTTCCTGATTACCTGTTGCACTGAAGGATAGCTTTCTGTCTTTTCAAAATCCATCTGCCTCTACTTTAAACCTGAATCATCAAAATGATTAGACTATATTATACAGTTTTATTATATCAGTAATAATTGTACATTGCTTGGTAAACCATTGATTTCTGGGAATTTTGAGTGCTACTTTATCTCTTGGTGTTAGAAGAAGACTTCTGAATGGCATCAGAAGACTTTCTGGGATGTTTGGTCGATACTTAACCAATACTTTAACCAACATTAACTTTTGAAAATTCTCTGTGGACTTTGCCTGAAACAGAGTACATGCTATGATATTTCCATTTCAATGCACACCTTCCTTGGTCACCAGAAAAGGAATGATTGCTTGGTCCCCACCATTTTGCGGTCTGATCAGTGCCTAATACAGCCTCAACATACATTTCTGCTCTTGTATTCTAACCCACTTGAATCGAATGCTAACATTACATTTGTCTTCCCAACTGCCAACTGAACCCGCATCTTAACTTCAAGAGAATCCTGAACGAGGACTCCCAAATCCCTTTGTACTTCAGATTTCTGATGCTTTCCCCATTTAGAAAATAGCCTAGCCTGTATTCTTCCTACCAAAGTGCATAACCTCACACTTTCCCACTGCTATTTGCACTGCAATTAATACTATTCTCCATTCCATCTGTTATTTCTTTGCCCACTCTCCTGGCCTGTCCAAGTCCTTCTGCAGCCTCCCTGCTTCCTCAACACTACCTGTCCCAATGCCTCCTGTGAAGCACCTTGTCAAAAGACCTTCTGGAAATCCATATAAATCCTGTATACAGATTCAGAGATAGCAAGAACTGCAGATGTGGGAATCAGAGACAACACAGTGTGGAGCTGGAGGAACACAGCAGGCCAGGCAGCATCAGAGGAGCAGGAAAGCCAACGTTTTTCTGAAGAAGGGTCCTGACTGTCTACTGGCTCTCCTTTATCTAATTTGTTTGTTAACTCCTCAAAGGATTTTAACAGATTTGTCAGGCATGTCCTCCTCTTGATGAAGCTGTGCTGTCTCCATCCTATTTTACTGTGCACTTTCAAGTGTTTCACAATTTTATCCTTAATAATAGACACTAAGATTTTACCAACGACCGAGGTCAGGCCAATTGGCCTATAGTTTCTAGTCTTCTCCCTCCCTCCCTTCTTAAACAGGGTGTTTTATTAATCATTTTGCAGTCCTCTGTCACCCTCTCTGACTCCGGTGATTCCTGAAAGATCACCACCAATACTTCCACAATCTCCTCAGCTATCTCCTTTAGTATCCCAGGGTGTAGTCAAAGAACAAAGAACAACTCAGCACAGGAACAGGCGCTTTGGCCCTTCAAACCTGCACAGACATATTTTGCACTTCCATATCAGAACTCTCTTCACTTTTACGCTCCATATCCTTCTATTCCCTTCCTATTCTTGTGTTAGTCCAGGTTCTTCTTGTGTCTGCTTCCACCACCACCTCCTCTGGCAGCACGGTTCAGGCAGTCAGCACCCTTTGTGTGAAAAACTTGCCTCGCACATTTCTTTTCAACTTACCCCCCCTCGCACCTTGAACTGGTGTCCCCTAGTAATTGACCACTCCACCCTGGGAAAAAGCCTCATACTTTCCACTCTATCCATACCATTCACAATCTTATGAACTTCAGTCAGGTCACCCCCTCAACCTCCTGCGTTCCAGTGAAAGCAAACCCAGTGTATCCAACCTATCTTCATAGCTAAAATCCCCCATACCAGGCAACATCCTGGTAAACCTTTTCTGTACCCTCTACAAAACCTCCACATCCTCCTGGTAGTGTAGTGACCAGAACTTCACGCAATATTCTAAGTGTTGCCTAATTAAAGTTCTATAAAGCTGCAGCATAACTTGTCCATCCTTATACTCAATGCTCCTTCCAATGAACATAAGCATGCTATAGGCCCTTTTTTTACTGCCTTATCTACCTGCACTGCCACCTACAGCAATCTGTGGACCTGTACACCCAGATCCTTCTACATATCAATACTCTTAAGGGTTCTGCCATTTAATGTATATTTTCCACCTGTACTTGACCTTCCAAAATGCATCACCTCACATTTGTCCAAATTAAACTTCATCTGCCATTTTTCTGCATATGCCTCCAACTGATCTATATCCTGCTGTATCCTCGGACAATCCTCCTCACTATCCACAACTCCACCAATCTTTGTATCACCTGTCAACTTATTAATTAGACTAGCTATGTTTTCCTTCAAATCATTTATGCAGATCCCAAACAGCAGAGGTCCCATCACCGATCCCTATGGAATATCGCTAATCACAGCCCTCCATTCCAAACAATCATCCTTCCACCACTACCCTCTGTCTCCTACGACTAAGCCAGTTCTGTATCCATCTTGCAGCTGACCCCAATATCATGTGACTTCACCTTTCATACCAGTCTGCATGAGGGACCTTGTCCCTGAGAATCTTCTCCAATAATTTCCCTACCACAGATGTGAGGCTCACAGGCCTGTAATTTCCTGGACTATCCCTGTTACCCTTTTTAAACAATGGGACATTATTCCCTATTCTCCAGTCCTCCAGGACCTCAGCTGTGGCCAAAGAGGATAGAAAGATGTCTGTGGATGTGCCATCTGGTCCAGTCGATTTAACAACCTTCAGACCTTTCAGCTTCCCCAACACCATGGCCTCAGTAAAGGTCACTACACTCAACCCTGCCCCCGACTCTCTTAAAGTTCTGCTATGTTGCTGATGTCTTCCACTGTGAAAACTGAAGTAAAGTACCTATTCAGTTCCTCCACCATTTCTTCGTTCCCTCTTTAGTGCTTCTCCAGCCTCATTTTCCAGTGGTCTGATGTCTATTCTTGCATCTCTTACATTTTATATATCTAAAAATACTCATATAATCTTCTTTTATATTACTGGCAAGCTCACTTACGTTTCATCTTCTGCCACCTTATTGTTTTTTCATTATGCTCTGCTAGTTTTTAAAGGCTTCCCAATTCTTTGGCTTCCCACTAATCTTGAGGATGATCCATGAGGATTACATCAGATCACCAGCCTGGTACTGATATTGTAAGTGTCTGTTTTAACACTTCAAGGAAAGTTCTGTTTGTGGTAATTATTGATTAGGACCAGAATTGTGTGCTAAATTTAATGCAAATCTCCAGCCTTTACCCTGTCACTGTACACATTGTTTCAATATAAACCATTATCTAGTGACCCTTTAAATGATATAATTTACCTGCCTCCACCAGCCCTCCGGGTAGTGCCTTTCACACTATAACCATGTGACGTGTGGAAAAGGTTCTTCTCACCCCTGTACTTGCGTCTTTTGCAAAACACTTTAAGACTGTGTCCTGCAGTTCTTAGTCTGTTTACAAGAGGGATCAATTTCTCCCTATCTACTCTGCCTAAACCCACCATGATTTTGAAAACCTCCATCAACTCTCTTAGCCTTTCACTCTCAAGGGCAACAGTTCCAACTTCTCCAACCTTTCCTTGTAACTAGAATGTCTTCTTCCTGGAATTGTTCTTGTCAAGCTTTTCTGTACTTTTTCCAACACATTTAATTCCTTCCTATTGTGTGGCACACAATGACTCAATAACTGCACACAATATTCCAGTTCAGGTCTAACCTGTGTCTTATATAAGGTCATCATAACCATGCTGTTCTTGTACTCTGTGGCCGTCTTTATAAGGTCTGGAATACTGTCTGCTTTCTTAACAGCTCTCCCTACTGCTCCTGCAAACTTTCATGATTCATATTCATCTATATATCTCTGCTCCTGCATATCCTTTTGAATAGTACCCTTTATTTTATATTGGCTCTCCATATTCTTAAGTACCAAAGTGTACCATCTCATATTTCATTTGGCATCAATTGACCCACTCCACCAATGTTTTAATGACCTTTGAAGTTCAACGCACTGTCCTTCTGAAAGTTTACAGTTCTTCCAAGTTTTGTGCTGTGCACTAACTTTGAATTTTACCCCGCATAGCAAGATACATATCATTAATACATATCAAGAAAATCCCAATACTAACCCCTGAAGAGCTTGACTACACAAACCTTCTACCAATCTACAAAATACCCATTATATTGCTGTTTCATATCCCTCAGCAAATTCTGTATTTATATTGCTATTGTTGCTTTTATTCCATGACCTATAACTTTCCTCACAAGTCTGTTGTGTGGCTCTATATCAAATGCCTTTTGGAAGTTCGCATAAACTATACCAAGAACTTTCATTTCATCAACTCCCTCCATTACCTCTTTAAAAAACAAGCAAAAAACAAATGGGTTCAACATGATTTTCCCTGAATAAATCCATGCTGACACTTCCAAATCAATCCACATTTCTCCATGGGACTATTAATATTATCCTGAATTATTGTTTCTGGATGATTCCACCACTGAAGTTAATCTGACTCATCTGTAATTGTTGGACCTTTGCAACCTTTTTGAGCAATTTGTGTAATATTTGCAACTCTCCAATCCTCCAACATCATCCCAAATCCAGGGAAGATTGAAAGACAATTGCCAGTGTCTCTATAATTTCCACATTTTCTTCCTTCAATATTCTTCAACGATCCTCTTTGTAGGTCACAAGTCTTTGCTAAATTAAATAAGTTATGTCAGACAGCATCTTATTGGAGGTGGGTGAATATAATGGTAGTGGTTTTGAGGGCTTTTGGTTGCAGTTGCCTTGGGAATGATGTTCATGGTTACGGGGAGAAGGCAGGAGAGTGCTGCTAGGTGAGCTGCTCATTTGGAGAGCCAGTGCATACATGGTGGGCAGAATAGCCTCCTACTACACGGTAAAAATCTTGTCATTTTGCAGGTCTAGTTTCCCCAAGGGAGGGAGAGAATGAACTACGTTCCTTGGTAAAGATGTGATCAGACCACATTATAATGCCCTCTCCATTTGAAAAGCACCAAGACACATGTATATGAAAGCTTCAAGTGCATCAATTAACATCTAGTTGAGCGGAAAACTGAAAATACAGGGAAAAAGGAGGGACTTTATCCAGCCCAACATCTCTAGTGCACTAACTAGATCAGAAATCACATGACACCAGGTTATAGTCCAACAGATTTATTTGAAATCCCAAGCTTTCAGAGTGTAGCCCCTTCATCAGGTGAAGTGAGAGGGTAGCACATAGACACCGAATAACCTGGTGACAATTTCCAGCTGACTATTCCATTTGAAGCTACAAAGTCAAATAACAGAGCATCTGTGTGATGGGCTGCACTAACCATGACCTTAATCCTTGTTTGTTTGAGCCTATCCCTTATTTTTCCATTCTGTCATCAAACAACTCTAACCTGATTTAACAATTAAGCTGGATGTTAAATGCTCCACAGCACTTTCGATTAAAAAGACACAAATTATCCCAAAATCCTGGCCTAGACATGGCTCTTTCTCAATCTAAGGCAAATGAACTTACATTTCATGGGATCTTACTCTACCCAATTGGCTGCCATGAAGGCCTACCAGATATAAGCCAAATTTACTTTAAAATGTGTGAAGCGCTTTCAGATGTTTCTGAGCCTTGTGCTGAAAAAATGCAAATAAGGAGACTTGTATAGCACTGAAGGTTTTTAAATAGATTTTGTTCTTAATTGGTAGAGATAAATCATGCACAGTTAAATTTAATTGACTCTCATGATGGGTGAGGAGCATTTGGAATGTGCTGTCTGCATGGTTAATGTTAACGACATAGTTAATGGGAATGTCTACTGGCTTTGCAAAAAAGGATCACGGCACATTACTGGGACGGAATAAAACTGTACTTAACTTGGGAATGCTTAAAGTTAACTGTGTGAGATGGGAAAATGGAACATTTTTCAAAACTAACATCTGCCAGTTTAATGAGTGTAAATACTCAGTAAAAAGAAGTAAGATCAGGTGCCTCATTCAAATGCAATCTGCATCTGTGATCATTCTTCCCTCTAATTACTAATGCGTGTTAATATCAAGCATTGGTTAGATCAGAATTTTAACAGTGTGAGGGCAGAAAGGGAGGAGATGAGACCAACAACGATGCAAACAGGAATAAACAAACAGAGCCAGAAGACAGTTAATATTCTGATTTCTTCTTCATTGTATTCACAGAGAAGCCAGGACCAACAAGTAACAATAACCAAAGCCGAATCAACAAAGCTGCTGTAAATAGGATAGAAATTATAGACGGTCGAAAAGGACTGTAAGAAAATGAACCTTCAGGAATGGGCAATATTTATTTCACAGAATAACAAGATGCCAAAGAGGAATTGATTGTTATTATTGTGGAGTTCAGTGAACTCTAGCAAGCTTCCAGCAGGCTGGGAACAGACTAATAGGAACAAAACAGTGCAAGCAACCATTGACCATTACTCTTACTTCCATTCCACCTAAGATGATGGAATCAATTATCAGGCCTACCCTATGGGATTATAATATCATTTAATTTTACATAAACAGCAGTCAACATGGATTCAGAGGCAAGGAGGGGACTCAGACATGAGATAATTAATTAGTCATGGAACCAGAGGCAGGTGAGAAGAAAATTCAGCACATATAAACGCAGAATAGAATAGAATGGAACGGAATAGAAATTTATCCTCACGTGAACTTTTGCATGAGAAGTATAGTGAGAAGGTTTACAGACCACCACACCATGGAGCCAATATTAATGACGGAACTCATGCATGATAATAATAAATAAATAAAATTAAGACAAAGTTCATCACAGTTCAGTTAATGGCTCTTGGGCTCAGGGAAAGTTGATTAAGGAAAGATGGAATATGCTGAAGATGCTGCCGGGACGAGACCTACATTCTGGGACAAGACCTACATTCCGGGCCAAGTCCATCATTCCGGGCTGAGACCGTCATTCCGGGCCAAGATCGTCAATCTGGGTCAAAACCGCATTCTGGGCTGAGTCCGTCATTCCAGGACAAGACCTCCATTCCGGGCCAAGACCGTTATTCTGGGACTAGACCATCATTCAGGGACGAGGCTGTCATTCCGGGCCGACACCGTCATTCCGGGACAAGACCATTATTCCGGGACAAGACTGCCATATCGGGCCAGGACCGCCTCGCTGGGCCGATGGAAGCCACCTGGTCACTGGGCCAGTAGAAGCCTCCTGTTCCCTGAAGGTGTGACCGAGAAAGCATTGTGCAAAGGAATGGTAGAACCAGGTTCAATAGCAACTTCCCAATTAAATTAGACAAATACTCAATGAGGGAAAATTACAGAGTTATGGGGAAAGAGAAGAGGATGGAGTTTAATGGATAATTCCAGGAGCCAACACAGGTCCAATCAGCTAATCAACCTCCACCAAAAATTCTACTGGTTGGAGCTTGAAGACAGCAAATTTCAGGAAAATAGCCCAATGCCCATGAAAGTGCCAGTCTCTGCATGACCTGTGACCTTTCTAAACCATCAATAACACCTGATCACCTGGATAGCTGCTATGGAAATGATCGGAGGGATGATTTTTTCAAAAGTTTAAACTTTTTTTATTCACTTATGGGATATGTGTGTCACTGGCA
Organism: Ginglymostoma cirratum; assembly: GCA_024137785.1. Taxonomy (NCBI): domain Eukaryota; kingdom Metazoa; phylum Chordata; class Chondrichthyes; order Orectolobiformes; family Ginglymostomatidae; genus Ginglymostoma; species Ginglymostoma cirratum. Next base: position 14,623,291 of record JAHRHZ010000249.1, read on the forward strand.
GGCCAGCATTTAGATGCCCTTGAGAAGATAGTAGTGAGCTGCCTTCTTGAACCACTGCAGTCCACGTACTGTGGGTTGACCCACAATGCCATTAGGGAGGGAATTATAGAATTTTGACCTAGTGACAGTGAAGGAACGTTTCCAAGTCAGGATGTTGAGTGACTTGGAAAGAAACTCGTAGGTATTGTTGTTCCCATGTGTAAACTGCAAAAAAAATGCCTTGGAGAACAATAGACTTTTTCCTCAAATTAGAATTGGGACATTTACAAGAATTGGAGTAGGTCATTTAGCTCTTGAACATGTTTAAATCACAGGTCTGTGTGTCTTGTACCTCACCCACCTCTGCCTTGGTTCCACATCCCTGATAGACAACTAACCATTTCAGCTTTGAAATTTCCAACTTACCAGCTTTTTCTTTTGGGAGAAAATTGCAGATTTCCATCATTGGCCGGAAAACAGGAATCAGTGTTACACAATTATAATTTGGAACACTCCTTCTCAAGGAAGATGTGAATTCTGGAAGAATTGGAATCTTCAAGACTAAGATTGCTAGGACTACATTAGGCGAGGGATATGGAGCACTGATGTAAATTATAAAAAGTTAAGGCCTTAGCAAAGTCTACTGCAGGATTCCATTCATCATATTCTGCAGATTAAACAAAGACATATTTTTGCGTACTCTCTGTTTTCTCACAGGAAACTAATCTTCTGTCCATGCTAGTATGTTACCCACTGTACGGTGAGATTTTATTTTGTACAATAATCTTTTGATGTGGCCCCTTATCAAATATCTTCTGTAAAACTAAATGCAATATGACTGCAGACTCCTCTTTACCAACAGAATCTGTTACTCCTTCAAAGGATTCCAATAAATAGTCAAATATGATTTCCCTTTGACTAAACCGTGATAACCTTGAGATTGAAGGAATTTCGGCAAATTGACCAACCCATCTACTAACTCATTAGTCATCATTATGATGACCCTAGAGCTTTTACCAGGCACTGCATTTCCAGACCCCAGAACAATAAGTCAGTCATAGACCCCTTCTACGCAATTCATAGCTGGCCCACAGCAATATTGTATTGAGAGTAGATCCATTATATCAGACATTATATCTCATGTGGGAGGAGTCATAGAGTCATAGAGTCATAGAGATGTGTAGCATGAAATAGACCCTTCACCCCACTTGTCCAATGCTGACCAGGTATCCTAAATTAGTTCCATTTGCCAGCATTTGGCCCATATCTCTCTAAACCCTTCCTATTCAGAGACCCATCCAGGTGACTTTTAAATGTTGTAATTGTACCAGCCTCCAACACTTCCTCAGGCAGTTCATTCCATACATGCACCACCCTCTGCATGAAAAAGTTGCCAGTTGGGTCCCTTTTGAATCTTTCCCCTCTCAGCTTAAAACTATGCCCTCGAGTTTGGACTACATTCCCTGAAGGAAAAGACCTTGGCCATTCGCCTCATCCATGCCTGCCATGATTTTATGAACTGCTATAAGGTCACCCCTCAGCCTCCGACACTTCAAGGAAAATAGCCCCAGCCTATTCAACCTCTCTGTATAGATCAAACCCTCCAAACCCAGCAACATCCTTGTAAATCTTTTCTGAACCCTTTCAAGTTTAACAATATCTTTCCTATAGCAGGGAGACCAAAACTGGAAGTGGTCTAACTGATGCCCTATACATCCGCAACATGACGTCGCAGCTCCTATACTCAATGCATTGACCGATTAAGGCAAGCATAGTAAATGCTTTCTTCACCACCCTATCTACCTGCAACTCCACATTTAAGGAATTGTGAACCTGTACTCCAAGGTCTCTTTGTTCGGCAACACTCCTCAGGACCTTACCATTATGAGTATAAGTCCTGCCCTGATCTGCCTTTCTAAAATACAGCACATCACATTTATCTAGATTAAATTCCACCTGCCAATTCTTGGACCATTGGCCCATCTGATTAAAGTCCCATTGTATTCTGAGGTAACCTTCTTTGCTGTCCAATACGCCTCCAATTTTGGTGCCATCTGCAAACTTACTGACCATACCTTCTATATTCACATTGAAATCATTTATGTAAATGACTATAAACATTGGACCCAGCACCAATCCTTGTGGCACACTGCTGCTCACAGGCTTCCAGCCCAAAAAGCAACGTTCCACTGCCACCCTCTTTCTCCTATTTTCTTGGTAATTTTATATCCAAATGGCTTGTTCTCCCTTTTTTCCCTAAATTAGTAGGGAACTCGGAATGAGGCCCAATGCAGCCATCAATTGGCTACTTAAGGATCTCCAGCAGCCTATTGCAGCAACAAACTAGATGCCTTCTCCATTTACCACAATATGGGAGACAAAATACAAAGGCTGTAGGAACACCAACTGCTTTACGTTATTACACCCTCACTTTCAAAAATATTGATATTTTGGTAAAGATTTAAGTTTTGAAAGACTGTGACAATATTGATTTCTTTCAATTTTTTTTAGAAATAATTGGAGTGATTTGTTTCAAAAGCTCACTGAAATGTCACTTTGGACAATAGAGTTTTTTTTAATGAAGCTTCTTAGAAATCATACGATTGCTGATAACTACTCATTCTTTTGCAGACTCCTACTGGTGCTGTTTGAAAAGCAACTGGATGGAGAGTGCTTTGGGATCTAGAATTAGTTGGGGAACCCAAAGCCTCTGAAGGAGGGCTACCCATCTTTCCTATTTTCTGAAAAGTTCTCTCTTGTTGAGGTCAGCTCAAAACCAATTCTTTCTTCTGAAAGAGTGGTTGGAGGAACTTATCAATATTGTATTTCCTGAGCAAGCTGCGTCTACCAAGACTCCAGAGGCAACTGTGTGTAATTAGTGGCTTAACCAAGCCGTGTGAGAACAGCAGAAGGATAGAACTTCAAAACATTCTACACCTTATCAGTTTTGCTTTCAAGAATAATCCATAATCTAGGGCTATTTTTTTCAGAAGGCCAATCCTTGAAGACAAATCCATTTTCTTATCCTTCATCTGGTATATCTCAGCATGTTTGTTTATGTGGGTGTATTTTGGGGTTATTTGTCGGGGATAAACATTTGTACTTCCATATTACTGACTGTGGATGTTAACTAGTCATTGCATTCCTGGAATTAGTTTTGTTTTGATTACAAACGAAAAACTGCATTTGTCAAATGAATCCAGTTAATAGATCTATTTCATTTCAAACATGTTATGGATAAGTTATTAAATTGGCCATCTTGGTGACTGAGAAAAGCATTTCTTATTTTACGTTGTGATGCCTGGAGTAGTGAGACCAGCGTGACCATACACTCCTCCAGCCTTGATTGTAATAACACTAACCTCTGCACAATCCAACAGAAAGCCAATGCTTAGTGTTTATGAATAATAAAGTACCAAAACCAATAACATCACTTCATTTACCATCTCTATAGAGGATGCAAGCGAGCAATAGAGAAGGGAGGCCTTATGTATTCTATTCCTTCATAGCCCAGAAGCATTGAAAATTGTTGTGGCACCTGAAACGGAGATCCAGCTGAGATCAGCCAACCAACCACAAATTGGCAACATCCCAATCTGGACAGGCTCAGTCTCACACAAGTTGTTACTGAACTCTCTGAACGAATAAGTGAGCTGACTTACAGATAACACCACTCATTAACAAAACGGCCCATCGGTTATTCTTTAGTAAAAGTTATTTTTCTGATTGACAGTGTGTTCCAAATAGCTGTAACCACAGGGGGATGAAGCAACTGAATCAGAAATGTATCTTCGAGCCAGAGAATACCTAAAATGGTAAAAGACTATTGCAGCTGAATCCTCCAAAACACCATAACCAGTTTGCCAAGAAGTTATACACTTGAATCAGGCCTGGGTTTGGATTAGGGTACAAAATGCACAATACAAATAGGCATCTGCAGAACAATCTGCTTAATAACCTGTTTCAGTCATTCAATCACAATCAAAACATTAGCAATGCATTGAACACAATTGCGGGGTTTTTTTCCCTTTTGTTCACAGAAACAATTTGCTTTCCAAGATGTGAATGTCGGATGTGGGTGCAATTTGACCTTGAGTTTCCATTGACTGCCAATTCAAAAGCAGGTAATTAAGGAGGTCTCAATTCAGAAGTGATTGTTTTTTTTTCACTCCTGTGTTGAAGGATTTTGCTTTGTTGATCATTTTAGTGGAGAGGGAATGAATGGAAAGTGGCTTTGATGGGCGCCAAACCTATATTTTGTTCAGGTACATGGGGAACAGATGCTGAAATAGTGCCAGGCAGCATTGCTGTCAGTAAGTTATTCAACAACTTTTCCAGCTTTTTAAAAATTCTGCCAGAATAGCAATCGAGAATGAGTGAACATCGTTGGCTGACAAGATGTGAACAATTACTTTATTGCACTGCTGCACGGCACGTACTTAACAGGTTCCCAATTACTAACATCTGGTTGCTTTGGAATGACAGCTCAGATTTATGACAAAGCCTCTGAACAATCCAATCATCAGAAGCGAAAAGGTCATATAATTCCAATAGAGAAAAATGAGCATCAGGCACACTTCTTTTGAGAGAGGTATTTCCATCCGAAAGTCTTTTCACATAAAATAAATTATTGGTTCATTTTCTTTCCTCTATTGCGGAGGCCTCACGTTCAAGCTGGGAGCTCATGTATGTGGATAGAGTGAAAAACTATAACCATCTCATCAAATTTAGCTACACCATACCTGGGAATCAGAATACTCAATTGATAAAATCTGAATGGAGATTTCGATAAAAGTGTGAAAAGTGAAGAGAAGTTCAAAGAAGTCTCCAGCTTCATTAAAAATGTGGGGTTTATAATCCAATGTAGTGCCTGTTGACATTTTTTTCTTTATTCCTTTTCTTCATCTGTCTTAAGACCTTGAGACTTTATTCCCTGTTAACACTCATTCCTGCAGTTTTTGATTATTGAATAGACACAGGTTGGAGATACTCATTTCACCAGGCAAAACTAGTGTGGTATTTTCAGTCTGAGTAATCACTGCGAAGGCAAGAGAATAAAGTTGTGAAGGCTCCAAATTATCGAGTCATCGAGATGTACAGCGCGGAAGCAGACTCTTCAATCCAACTTCTCCATGCCAACCAGTTTTCCTAACTGATCTAGTCCCATTTGCCAGCATTTGGCCTATATCCCTCTAAACCCTTGTTAGTCATATACCCCTCCACACGACTTTTAAATTGCTGTAATTATACCAGCCTTCATCACTTCCACTGGTAGCTCATTCCATACAAGTACCACCCTCTGTGTGATAAAGCCCCTTTTATATCTTTACCCTCTCACCTTAAACCTGTGCCCTCTAGTTTTGGATTCACCTACCCTGAGAAAAAAGACTTTGGTGATTCACCCAAACCCCCTTCCTATGTCCAATCAAGATCAGCCCACATCACCTCATGCGATATCCACCCACAGAGTCCTATGGTCTCCATGTCAACCTATGCTCCTCTTATCCTTTTGTCTGCAATGAGATAACTCAAGACAACCTTATGCCCATCATCATCTTGTACCACTATACCCTATATGCCTACCTACCCATATACACAGTGAGCAGAAATCAGGACTCAGGCAGTAAAAAAGTAACCAATAAAGCTGCAGGTGTCTATTAATGAATTTACTAGTTAAAAAAAACTCTTGTTGATTTTAAAAACAAAAGTTCACTACATTTAACCTCTTTAAACTGGAGGTTGGAGTTCAGTCATCTCAACTCCAGGTTATTTCTGCAGGAATTCCTCAGGGTAGGGACCCAGGCCCAACCATCTTCCGCTGCTTGATCAATGACCTTCCCTCCATCCTCAGGTCAGAAATGGGAATGAGCACCAATGATTGTGCAACATTCAGCACCATTTTCAACTCCTCAGATACTGAAGCAGTCAATGTCCAAATATAGCAAGATCTGGACAATATCCAGGCTTATGTAACAATTGGCAAGTAATGTCCATGCCACACAAGTGCCAGACAATGATCATTTCCAACAAAAGAGAATCCAGTCGTCATCTTTTGACAATCAATGGCATTACCATCACCTAATCCCACACAATCTCCATAAAAACATGTGAAGCAGCATTAAGAGCAGGCTGTTCAACCTCTCAAGCCTGACCAACCATTCAACAAGTTCATGACTAACCTCCAAAACCTCAATTTCTCTTTTGTGTTAGCTCATCATAGCTCTGATCTTCCTAATATTTCAATAATCTACCTCCTTTTTTAAATACTGGCAGTGAGCTCGCCCCCACAATTCTCTACGGTAAAGAATTCCAGACATTCACTATGATCTGAAAGGAAAAAATTCCTTCACATCTCAAAGTTAAATAAGTTTTCCCATTTTCTATATCCATTTGCATAATTCAGGATTTCCATATAAGTAGAAACATCTTCTCAACATCTACCCTGTCAACTCCTCACAGAATATTTTATATTCTCCCTGCCTCCCCCGCCCCATTCTTCTTGAAAATTCTGGAGTTAATATTGACCAGAAACTGTACTGTTCTAACCATGTAAATGCAGTGATTCTAAGATCGAGTCAGAGGCGAGGACTCCTACACCAGGTAACTCCACTCCTGATTCCTCAAAGCTCTTCCATCATCTACCAGGTGTAAGTCAGGAATGTGATGCAAAACTCCCAACTTGCCTTGATTGGTGCAGCTCCAACAACACTCAAGAAACTAGACACCATCCAGGACAAAGCAGCGCACTTAATTGGGACCACATCCACAAGCATCCACTCCTTCTAAAATTGATGCTGCTGCAGCAGCACGTGTACCATTTGTATGACACACTGTCGAAATTCACCAAGGGCTCCTGAGGCAACACCTTCCAAACCCATGATTACCAACTTGCAGAAGAACAAGGGCTGCAAATACATGGGACTTCTTTCAAGCCCTTCACTGTCTTGGTTTGTAAATATATTGCCATTCCCTCACTGTCACTGAGCCAAAATCCTGGAACTCCTTCCCTAATCAGGCAGTGCAGTCCCATCCAGCTGGATGATGTCAGAGAAATGTTCGAAGACGGTGGCCTGTCAACAATTTTAAAAACTGCAGAGAGGTCAAGAAGGATGATATAGGATGGTGCATCTTTGTTGTGGTCATATACAATTGAAAAATTTAGAACCAGATTCGGCACCACAATAAAATCTTAAATCTAAATGTAAATCTTATTCCTTTTTTAGCATAATGATTATGTTGACAATGGAATTTCTTTCAATGTCAAAGTTTGCCAGTTTCGTTTTATTATGTGAAAAGGTTGCCACAACAACAAACTTCTGGTTTATTGAGCAAGTTAAATCTGAGAACAAATTGTCACTATATTGAGAATTGGATGTATTTTCTCACAGCTAGATGCAGGTTATGTTTAGAATGCAGAAATGTTATCTGTCCAATAAAAGTGCTAAGTCCATCACTATTGGGATTGTTAGAGTAATCACCACATAGATTCCCAAAGTCAATAACTTCGGTTGATAACAAGCATGGGGCTGGATGAACACAGCAGGTCAAGCAGCATCATAGGAGCAGGAAAACTCGACGTTTCGGGCCTAAAAGA
>JAHRHZ010000249.1:14633863-14643881 GCA_024137785.1 Ginglymostoma cirratum
GCACAAAATGAAGTGATATCCCCAGGACTTAAAGGTTATTCAACTGAATAGTAGATTCAAGATCTATACAGCACAGAGGCTGTTCCACTCATCATGCCTGTGTTGGCAGTATGAAAGAGCTTTCAATTTTCAATGGAACTGTTCTTTCCTTCTTTTTCTGCATTTTTGTTTTATCTTCAAGTACATATTCAATTTCCTTCTGAAAAAATTATTCAATTGCTATTCCACCATCTTTTTAGGCAAAAGTTTCTAGATCAACTACATTTTTTATTGATGCAGTACTCTTAAAATAATGAAATGTCCCAATTCACATGGAAGTGTGTCCCAAAATAAAGCATGGTGCAAAGCCAAGGGAAAAAAAAATAAGTCCAGATGATTAAAAGCTTCATCAAAAAGGTAGGTTTTAAGAAGAATTTTGAAGGAGAAAGGCAAAGTATAAAAGCAGAGAGGCAAAAGGAGAGAGTCGCAAAGCCAAGGGTGACATCAGCTGATCTGGGACTGATTCAAATAAGGAGCACTCGAGAATTGGAGGAATTAATCCATGCCCAAGGAAAGTGGGCCGAAAAGAAATTAACAAACATCTGTCAAGTTATTTAAATCTCCTGATCTTTAACTTTTAAAAAATGTCTGCAGCATCAACAAATGTCATTGCTTGTCATTTCACTCTGTCTGTTAACATAAACTTAAAGGAAATTATCATAGGATGTACACTGCATTGCGGCCTTCACAATCTATCATTATCACAAGCAGGTAGCTATGTTCATAGTTCAAGTGACAGCTCCAGATGGTTAAGATGTATGAATACCAATGCTTGTTTTTTTAAGAGAATGTCTTTTCACAATTAATTCAGGGGATGATAGCTTCACTAGCTGGACCAGCACTTATTGTACATTCATAACTGCCCTCAAGATAGCAGTGAGGATCTGCCTTCTTGAACAATTGCAGTCTATTTGTCGTGCAACAATCTACTCATTTAACAGGAAATCAGAAACCTTTGAAATTCTTTTATCAACACATTCATTGCGCTAAATAGGAGCAGGATTTATATTTAGATCTATGATTTCATTGCTGTACCTAATTTGGTTTGAAATTTTCCAATCCTATGTGACAAAAGTAAACTATCTAACCTCATCCTCATTGAATGCCTGCAACCTTTGGCACCATTGACCATGCCATCTTTCACAACACCTCTCCAACATCATCAGGTTCAATAAGACTACAGCTCCTCCTGGTTCCATTCTTATCCTGGAAACAGACCACCAGTTTTAACATGTTAGTTCTAATTCACCGCTATGTCTGCTGTTGTTAATTATTAGACTATTGATCCAACCTCCAGTGAATGGATGAGCAGAAATTTCCTCCAGTTAAACATGGAAATATTAGAGAACAGTCCTTGTCCCTATTCCAAAATCCCATTCCCCAGGTGTTGACTCTGTATCTCTCCCTTGCTCCCTTGAGATAATATCAATCTGTTCAGAACATTGGCGTCATATTGTCCCTGAGTTGAGCTTCTTACCACACTTCCATGCTATCACTAAAACTGTCTATTTCCACCTCTAAACCATCACCTGACCCCACACATGCCTCAGCTCAGTTGATGCTGCAACCCTCGTCCATGCTCTGTTACCTCATGAACTTGAAGTCATCCAAAACTCTGCTGCATATAACTCTCATCACAAAAAGTCTGCCCTTTGCTCATTGACTCGCCTTAGCTTCCAATTAAACAATGCCTCATTTTTAACTCTTCAACCTTGTTTCCAAACCTCCATGTCCTCCCTCCTCCCTTTCCTCTCATCTGAAAACTCTCTAAGATATTCATATTCCTGTCATGCTGCCCTCCAGCTTATTCAACTATACTAGTCTCATTCACTCTTGTGCCATCATTTGCACAGACCCTAAGCTCTGGAATATCTTCTTAAGCTTCTTTACCTCTCTAACACTCCTTCCACACCTTCAACAAAATCAACAAAATTTAAATCATTTCTTTGTTCTAAAAGGAACTAGAAAACTTAGACATGTCTTCTTTAGGGAAGGGAAGGTTAAGGGAAGATCTTAAATAAGGATAAACTGACAAATGCTCAAAACAGCGTAGATTGCAAAAAGAATTGGAAATAATGTGCTCTCAGTTATGAATGCAGAACAAGGCTTGACTGAGATCCTAAACATCCATTAGACTATTGAAACAGTTGTATCACAAGGAAAACATTGCCTGAACAGCTGCCCTCTGATCCATTGTGCAAATCCACAATTTTAGTTATACGTGATAAATAGGTTCCAAATACGTGTAGTTTCTGCTGTTGATAAGTGCTCCGAATAATTGACAGTTCCATCAGACTCCAATATAAATATTTTAGAATGTGAACTGTGATTCATTCCCAGTTTTTTTTTAATAGAGCCCTTCCTGGTTACTTTAGTTAATGCTGGACTTGAACCCACAATGTTGCTGTTACTCTGCATTACAAAACCAGCTGTCCAGCCCAGTCAGCTAACATAACCCCTTATTGGTTCTATGCAGATTCTATGGTGGTGAATGGGCATGGAAAAGAAAAGACAAAGAATGAACGGTGCAAGACACCATTGGAGCCTTGAAGGTCAGAGCATGGAGGGTATGTGGAACCAAGGGAGTGACTGGAAGAGCATAACGTGGCATAGAGTAAGATCTATTGGATTAACCTTTCAAAAGATTCTCTCATTCAGTCTATAGTTCATTATCTAACTGAGGTGCAGTGTATCATGGAACCTTTAAAAACTGCAGTCCCTCACCTCTGGGTCAATTTGAACACCGTTATCAGTTACTTACGCTTGTTCAAGTGCTAGTTTAGTTTGTCAAGCAGAGCTATCAGTGCTTCTGAATTAGTCACTTAGTTCTACATTAGCATTGCAGCCACCTTGGAAGAGAACTGGGAATGATGGTGTGTCATATTTGTCTCAAACCAAAAAAAGAAAATGGAAACATTGTGTATAGGTCGAAGTCACATAAATAAGTGGCTAGATCAGGATACATTTCCAACTCTCAGGCAGACTAGTCTGTTGCCTTTACTGGAGAATATGCTTGTGAACTGACTTTTCAAAGAGAAAAATAAACAACAGAGATATTTGAAACCAGATAAATAAAGAAAAATAAATATAAATGGGGGCGGGGACCGTTGTTTTTGTGGATTTCACACAGGCATGATAATGTACCTAACCTTCTAATAAATTGAAGAAAATTGGCCATTCTTGAGATGGGATAGAATAGGTAATTAGCTCAGTTGGGCATGGACTAATGGAAAATTTAACTCAGAACAGAACATCTTTTGCTTGTGGAATATCCTTACAAGTAATGTAGCAGTTTTTGTGATGGCTCATCTAGATTTTGCTGTTTGTTTTCGTGGAAGCATATTGAAGATTCCTATACTTGCTCACCAATTTAACAGATCCCTTCAAACTACACATTAACCTCCAATGTCCACAAGGTCTAAATTCTTACAGACAACATGAAGCTGGATGGGGAGGGTACAAAGATGCTTTCATGTAATTTTGACAAGATGAGACAGTGGACAAATAGAATCCCTACAGTGTGGAAACAGGTCATTCAGCCCAACAAGTTCATGCCGCCCCTCCAAAGAGCATCCCACCCAGACCCATTCCCCATGTCTAACCCACATAACCTAAACATCCCTGGGCACTATGGGCAATTTAGTATGGCCAATCCACCTACCCTGCACATCTTTGGACTGTGGGGGGAAACCCATGAAGACATGGGAAGAATATGCAAACTCTACACAGACAGTCGCCGACAGTGGAATCAAACCTGGGTCCCTCGTGCTGTGAGGCAGCAGTGCTAGCCACCGAGCCACCATGCCACCCGTGCTAAATACATGGCAGACCAACTATAATATGGATAAAAATCCACTGTGGTAGCAAAAACAAGAAGGCAAATTATCTGAATGGTGACAGATTGGGAAAGGAGGAGGTACAATGAGACGTGATTCTTCTCCAGTTGCTGATAGTAAGCAGGCAGGTGCAGCAGTGGCGAAGAAAGAGATTGGTGTATTGGCCTTCACAGCACAAGGATTCGAATACAGGAGCAGGGGTGTCTTGCTGCGATTGTACAGGGTCTTGGTGAGACTACATCTGGAGTATTATGTGCAGTTTTGGTCTCCTTACCTGTGGAAGGATGTTCTGCCTATGGAGGGAATGCAGCAAGCTTTTACCAGACTGATTCATGGGATGGCAGGACTGATGTATGAGGATATACTGGATCAGTTAGGATTATATTCACTGCAGTCTGGAAGAATAAAAGGTAATCTTGCAGATGCCAATAAAATTCCAACTGGACTCGATAGGGTTAACACAGGAAGGATGTTCCTGGTGCCCAGCGAGCCCAGAACCAGGGGTCACATTTTAAGGATAAAAGGTAGGCCGTTTAGGACTGAAACGAGGAGAAATTTCTTCACCCAGAGAGTGGTGAGACTATGGAATTCTGTGGAAAGAAAGCGCGGGAAATCAAAACATTGAATATTTTCAAAAAAGATAGATATGGCTCTTTAAGCCAAAGGGATCAAAAGGTTTGGGGAGAAAGTAGGAACGGGATCATCAGCCACAATCATAATGAGTGGCAGAGCAGGCCCGAATGGCCTACTCCTGCTCCTATTTTCTACGTTTTGACTTTCTAACCACACAAATTTGCATATGTGTAATTTTATTCTCCATTCTCTAACGAGGCACTTATTGCATGATGAAATACTATGATTTATTAAGTTACAGTTTTCTCTGTTGCAGTATTTGGCTGCTCACGGTCTGTCACAACATTTCGCACTCCAATATGGTCTGCCATTTCACTATTGGTAAAGTGAATTCAAACTGCTCTTTTGTCTTTCTGTCAACTTTGTCACAACATTTATTTAACCCCAAGAATTTAGCCTATAGTTAGTCTCCCATCTGTTTCTCCAAGGAAGAATATTTTGTCTGTGGAAAGTTACCCATCTGTTTACAACTTACAGGAGCTACATTATTTTGGCAAGAATCCTAGGTTTGGTGTAATTAAATTTAGACTTCAGTCTTTCACTGAATATAGCAAAGAATAAATTATAGAACTTGTAGCCACAGATCAGTGCCTCTTAAACTAGAACTCTCTGAACTTAAGTTCCTTTTCAGAGACTTGGCCATATCATACAGACTGACACTGCAGTGTTGTGCTGAGAGAGGGCTGCATTCTGGAGCTGTGGTCTTATTAGAGAGGCATTAAACTGGAGACATTTCTGTCATTCAAGTTGAACATGAAGAGAAGCAGTGGAGTTCTCTCCAATGATATTTATCTTTCAACCAAGCTTACTTTACAGGTATTATCGTAGTTAATCTTCTTTGTAACCAGACCACATACTTTTCCAAGAGACAATCATCTAGACATTTGACTTATTGCTCAGACAAAGATTTACCTAAGATAAAGAGTAATACCTGGAATGAGTTGATTGCCTTTTGAGGAAGGGCTAGATGGGTGAGGCCTGTATCCTCTGGAGTTTAGAAGAGTCAGAGGTGACTTAATTGAAGCAAATAAGATCCTGAGGGGATTTGACGGGGTGAATGTGGAAGAATCTAGAAGTAGATGTCACAGTTGAAAAAGAAAAGGATGACTTTGCCAATGATGCTCCCATCTCATGAAAGAATAAAAATCTCTTTTGGTATGGACTGAACATGCGCACATTGGTTTCTTCATCTGAAACGGAGACGAGGAAACAATTTTTTTCTCTCAAAACGTCTTTGGAATTCCCTTCCTCAAAAGGCAGTGGATGTAGAACATTTAAATATTTTAAAGGCACATGTAGATATATTGTTAATTTCCAAGGAGATGAAAGATTATTGGTGACATTCGAAAATGCAGAATTAACATTTAAATTAGACCAGCCATGGATTTATTGAATGGCAGAGCAGTCTCAAAGGGCCCTGTGACCTCCTCTTGTCCATTGTTCTTCAGATCATCTGCTGTTTGAGGGGCCTTGCTGTGTCAAACACTTCCCGCTAACTTACCCTGACTACACTTCTACAATAAGAACTCATTGTTGTTCTAATACTTTGGAAATTATGAATATATGAATCTACAAATTTAAGCCTGTTTTTGTTTTCTTTCAATATTGTGCATGAATATTGATATTTAATTACTGAACAGAACATAGAACATAGAACATTACAGCGCAGCACAGGCCCTTTGGCCCTCGATGTTGCGCCGACCTGTGAAACCAATCTGAAGACCATCTAACCTACACTATTCCCTTATCATCCATATGTTTATCCAACGACCATTTAACTGCCCTTAAAGTTGGTGAATCTACTACTGTTGCAAGCAGGGCATTCCACGCCTTTACTACTCTCTGAGTAAAGAACCTACCTCTGATATCTGTCCTATATCTATCACCCACCAGTTTAAAGCTATGTCTCCTTGTGCTAGCCGTCACCATCCAAGGAAAAAGGCTCTCACTGTCCACCTTATCTAATCCTCTGATCATCTTTTATGACTCTATTAAGTCACCTCTTAACCTGCTTCTCTCTAACGAAAACAGCCTCAAGTCTCTCAGCCTTTCCTCATAAGACCTTCCCTCCATACCAGGCAACATCCTGGTAAATCTCCTCTGCACCCTTTCCAATGCTTCCACATCCTTCCTATAATGCAGTGACCAGAACTGTACGTAATACTTCAAGCGCGGCCGCACCAGAGTTTTGTACAGCTGCAACATGACCTCGTGGCTCCAAAACTCAATCCCTCTACCAATAAAACCTAACACACCATACGCCTTCTTAACAACCCTATCAACCTGGGTGGCAACTTTCAGGGATCTATGCACATGGACACTGAGATCTCTCTGCTCATCCACACTACCGAGAATCTAACCATTAGCCCTGTACTATGTATTCCTGTTACTCCTTCCAAAGTGAATCACCTCACACTTTTCCGCATTAAACTCCATTTGCCACCTCTCAGCCCAGCTCTGCAGCTTATCTATGTCCCTCTGTAACCTGCAACATCCTTCCACACTATACACAACTCCACCGACTTTAGTGTCATCCGCAAATTTACTAACCTATCCTTCTACGCCCTCATCCAGGTCATTTATAAAAATGACAAACAGCAGTGGCTTCAAAACAGATCCTTGCGGTACACCACTAGGAACTGAACTCCAGGAAGAACATTTCCCATCAACCACCACCCTCTGTCTTCTTACAGCTAGCCAATTTCTGATCCAAACTGCTAAATCACCCTCAATCCCATGCCTCTGAATTTTCTGCAATAGCCTACCGTAGGGTACCTTATCAAACGCTTTACTGAAATCCATATACGCCACATCAACCGCTTTACCCTCATGCACCTGTTTGGTCACCTTCTCAAAGAACTCAATAAGATTTGTGAGGCACAACCTACCCTTCACAAAAATCCTCTTTCTTATAATTCTTTCCAACACTTTACCCTCAACCGAAGTAAGGCTCACTGGTCTATAATTACCAGGGTTGTCTCTACTCCCCTTCTTGAACAAGGGGACAACATTTGCTATCCTCCAGTCTTCTGGCACTATTCTTGTAGACAATGATGACATAAAGATCAAAGCCAAAGGCTCTGCAATCTCATCCCTAACTTTCTGGAGAATCCTAGGGTAAATCCCACCCTGCCCAGGGGACTTATCTATTTTCGCACTTTCCAGAATTGCTAATACCTCCTCCTTATGAACCTCAATCCTGTCTAGTCTAATAGCCTGTATCTCAGCATTCTCTTCAACAACATTGTCTTTTTCATGTGTGAATACTGACGAAAAATATTCATTTAGCGCCTCTCCTGTATCTTCGGACTCCACGCACAACTTCCCACGACTGTCCTTGACTGGCCCTAATCTTACTCTAGTCATTCTTTTATTCCTGACATACCTATAGAAAGCTTTAGGGTTCTCCTTGATCCTACCTGCCAAAGACTTCTCATGTCCCCTCCTGGTTATTCTTAGCTCTCTCTTTAGGTCCTTCCTGACTAATTTGTAACTCTCAAGCGCCCTAACTGAGCCTTCATGCCTCATCTATACATGAGCCTCCTTCTTCCTCTTGACAAGAGATTCAACTTCTTTCGTAAACCACGATTCCCTCGTTCGACCACTTCCTCCCTGCCTGCCTGACAGGTACATATTTATCAGGGACACGCAGTAGCTGTTCCTTGAACAAGCTCCACATTTCAATTGTGCCCAGCCCTTGCAGTTTCCTTCCCCATCCTATGCATCCTAAATCTTGCCTAATCACCTCATAATTACCTTTCCCCCAGCTATAACCCTTGCCCTGTGGTATATACCTATCCCTTTCCATCGCTAAAGTAAACGTAACCGAATTGTGGTCACTATCACCGAAGTCGTCACCTACCCCCAATTCTAACACCTGGCCTGGTTCATTACCCTGTACCAAATGCAATGTGGCCTTGCCTCTTGTTGGCCTATCTACATACTGTGTCAGGAAATCCTCCTGCACACATTGAACAAAAACTGACCCATCTAAAGTACTTGAACTATAGTGTTTCCAGTCAATATTTGGAAAATTATAGTCCCCCATAACAACTACCCTGTTATTTTCGCTCCTATCCAGAATCATCTTTGCAATCCTTTCCTCTACATCTCTGGAACTTTTCAGAGACCTGTAGAAAACTCCTAACAGGGTGACCTCTCCTTTCCTGTTTCTAACCTCAGCTCATACTACCTCAGTAGACGAGTCCTCATCAAACGTCCTTTCTGTCACCATAATACTGTCCTTGACTAACAATGCCACACCTCCCCCTCTTTTACCACCTTCCCTGATCTTACTGAAACATCTAAATCCCGGAACCTGCAATAACCATTCCTGTCCCCTGCTCTATCCATGTCTCCGAAATGGCCCCAACATCGAAGTCCCAGGTACCAACCCATGCTGCAAGTTCACCCACCTTATTCTGGATGCTCCTGGCATTGAAGTGGACACACTTCAAACCACCTTCCTGCCTGCCGGTACATTCCTGCGACCTTGAAACCTTATTCATGACCTCACTACTCTCAACCTTATGTACACTGGAGCTACAATTCAGGTTCCCACCCCACTGCTGAATCAGTTTAAACCCTCCCGAAGAGCATTAGCAAATCTCCCCCCCCAGGATATTGGTGCCCCTCTGGTTCAGGTGTAGACCAAACGGTTTTAATACTGTAATTATAGCCCAACCGATATTGGATGTTGATTCTACATTATTCCTTTGCTTTTATAATTGAAATTCTTTTGTACAAAATGCGATGTCATCCTTGTTTTAATAGTTCTTTTTCATCTTGATCCCAATCTGTAAAGATTGATGGCCAAAAGTTAGATCATGTAACTTGTGTTTTTCAGATGTGAAGTCCATACCACAAGAGATTTTTATTCTTTCAAAAGATGGGAGCATCATTAGCAAACTCATTACTTAATGCTCAGTGGCTGCCTTTGAGTGCTGTATATTAAGCTGCAAGACTCTTCAGCTATTGCCATTGACCCCATCATGTGGTGCACAAGCTGTGTTAAATCCTGCAGGTCTCATTTTACATTGAAAGGGACTGTGAGAACCACCAATAAAATAAATGTTTTAAAATTAAATTGCTTACTTAAAGTGCAGGAGAATTAATTTATCTGAGACTTAAACAGACAACAGGTCTGGCAACATAGAGTCATAGATTTGTACAGCACACAAACAGACCCTTCAGTCCAACTTGTCCAATGCTGACCAGATATCCTAAATTAATCTAGTTTCACTTGTCAGCATTTGGCCCATATCCCTCTAAACCCTTCCTATCCATGTACCCATCCAGATGCTTTATAGGGCATGGAATATAGAACACTATAGCACAAGAATGGGCCCTTCAGCCCATGATGTTGTGCCGAACATGACGCCTAATAAACTAAGATAACAAGGTGTAAAGCTGGATAAACACAGCAGGCCAAGCAGCATCAGAGGAGCAGGAAGGCTGACGTTTCGGGCCGAGACCCTTCTTCTTCATCCAGCTATACACCTTGTTATCTC
>JAHRHZ010000249.1:14646881-14691128 GCA_024137785.1 Ginglymostoma cirratum
CTTGCATATTCATGTGCTTATCCAGAAGTCCCTTAAATGCCCTTATCTTGTCTGCCTCCACCACCATCCATGGCAGTGCGTTCCAGACTCCGACCACTTTCTGTGTAAAAAACTTTCCCCTCACATCTCCTTTGAACTTTCCTTCTCTCACCTTAAATGCATGCCCCACATTATTAGACATTTCAACTCTGGGAAATGTATCAGACTGTCAACTCTATCTGTGCTTCTCGTAATTTTATAGACTTCTATCAAGTCTAACCTCAGCCTTCACTGCTCCAGAGAAAACAACCTGAGTTTCTCTAGCCTTTCCTTACAGTTCATACCCTCTAATCCAGGCAGCATCCTGGTAAAGGAGATAATAGGTACTGCAGATGCTGGAGAATCCGAGATAACAAGGTGTGGAGCTGGAATGAACACAGCAGGCCAAGCAGCATCGTAGGAGCAGGGAAGCTTGACATTTTGGGCCTAGACCCTTCATCAGAAATGGGGGAGGGGAAGAGGGTTCTGAAATAAATAGGGAGAGAGGGGGAGGCGGATAGAAGATGGATAGAGGAGAGGATAGGTAGAGAGGAGGCAGACAAGTCAAAGAGGCGGGGATAGAGCCAGTCAAGGTGAGTGTAGGTGGGGGGGTAGAGAGGAGATAGGTCAGTCCAGGGAGGACGGACAGGTCAAGGGGGCGGGATGATGTTAGTCGATAGGAGATGGGGGTGGGGCTTGAGGTGGGAGGAGGGGATAGGTGAGAGGAAGGACAGGTTAGGGAGGTGGAGATGAGCTGGGTTGGTTTTGGGATGCAGTTGGGGGAGGGGAGACTTTGAAGCTTGTGAAATCCACATTGATACCATTGGGCTGCAGGGTTCCCAGGCTGAATATGATTTGCTGTTCCTGCAGCCTTCGGGTGGCATCACTGTGGCATTGCAGGAGGCCCAGGATGGACATGTTGTTTGACGAATGGGAGGGAGAGTTGAAATGGTTCGTGACTGGGAGGTGCAGTTGTTTGTTGCGAACTGAGCGCAGGTGTTCTGCAAAGCGGTCCCCAAGCCTCCGCGTGGTTTCCCTGATGGAGAGGAGGCCACAACGGGTACAGCGGATGCAGTATACCACATTGGCAGATGTGCAGGTGAACATCTGCTTGATGTGGAAAGTCTTCTTGGGGCCTGGGATTGGGGTGAGGGAGGAGGTGTGGGGGCAGGTGTAGCACTTCCTGTGGTTGCAGGGAAAAGTGCCGGGTGTGGTGGGGCTGGAGGGGAGTGTGGAGCGGACAAGGGAGTCATGGAGGGAGTGGTCCCTCTGGAAAGCAGACAAGGGTGGGGAGGGAAAAATGTCTTTGGTGGTGGGGTCGGATTGCAGATAGCGGAAGTGTCAGAGGATGATGCCTTGGATCCGAAAGTTGGTGGGGTGGTACGTGAGGACGAGGGGGATTCTGTTTTGGTTATTATTGCGGGGACGGGGTGTAAGGAATGAGTTGCGGGAAATGCGGGAGACACGGTCGAGGGCGTTCTCGACCACTGCGGGGGGGACGTTGCGGTCCTTGAAGAATGAGGACATCTGAGATGTACGGGAGTGGAATGCCTCATCCTGGGAGCAGATGCGGCAGAGGCGAAGGAATTGGGAATAGGGGATGGTATCTTTGCAGGAAGGTGGGTGGGAGGAGGTATATTCCAGGTAGCTGTGGGAGTTAGTGGGCTTGAAATGGACATCGGTTTCTAGGTGGTTACCCGAGATGGAGACAGAGAGGTCCAGGAAGGAGAGAGAAGTGTTGGAGATGGTCCAGGTGAACTTTAGGTTGGGGTGGAAGGTGTTGGTGAAGTGGATGAACTGTTCGAGCTCCTCGTGGGAGCACGATGCGGCGCTGATACAGTCATCAATGTAACGGAGGAAGAGGTGGGGTTTAGGGCCAGTGTAGGTACGGAAGAGGGATTGTTCCACGTAACCTACAATGAGGCAGGCAGAGGTTGGGCCCATGCGGGTACCCATGGCCACCCCCTTTGTCTGTAGGAAGTGGGAAGAATTGAAAGAGAAGTTGTTGAGGGTGAGGACGAGTTCAGCTAAGCGGATGAGGGTGTCAGTGGAGGGGGATTAGTCAGTTCTGCGGGACAGGAAGAAGCAGAGGGCCTTTAGGCCATCTGCATGGGAAATACAGGTGGAAAGGGACTGGACGTCCATCATGAAAATGAGGTGATGGGGACCGAGGAATTGGAAGTTCTGGAGAAGGTGGAGGCCGTGGGTGGTGTCACGGATGTAGGTAGGGAGTTCCTGGACTAAGGGGGTGAAAATGGAGTCTAGGTAGGTGGAGATGAGTTCGGTGGGGCAGGAGCAGGCGGAGACAATGGGTCGACCAGGGCATTCAGGTTTGTGGATTTTGGGAAGGAGATAGAAGCGGGCGGTGCGGGGCTGAGGAACGATCAGGTTGGAGGCTTCAAAATCTCCCCTCCCCCAACCACATCCCAAAACCAGCCCAGCTCGTCCCCGCCTCCCTAACCTGTTCTTCCTCTCACCTATCCCCTCCTCCCACCTCAAGCCCCACCCCCATCTCCTATCGACTAACCTCATCCCGCCCCCTTGACCTGTCCGTCCTCCCTGGACTGACATATGTCCTCCCTACCCCCCCACCTACACTCACCTTTACTGGCTCCATCCCCGCCTCTTTGACTTGTCTGCCTCCTCTCCACCTATCCTCTCCTCTATCCATCTTCTATCTGCCTCCCCCTCTCTCCCTATTTATTTCAGAACCCTCTTCCCCTCCCCCATTTCTGAAGAAGGGTCTAGGCCCGAAACGTCAGTTTTCCTGCTCCTATGATGCTGCTTGGCCTGCTGTGTTCATCCAGCTCTGCACCTTGTTATCTAGCATCCAGGTAAACCTCATCTGCATCCTTTCCAAAGCCTCCACATCTTTCCTGTCATGTGGTAACCAGAACTGAATGCAATACTTTAAGTGTCACCTCACCAAAGTCTTATCAAGCTGCAACATGACACCCTGACTCTTGTACTCAATTCCCCAATCATTAAAGGCGAACATGCCATACATCTTCTTTAACACCCTGTCTACTTATGTGGCCACTTTCAGGGAGCTGTGGACTTGAACCCAAATGTTATAATTGGACCAGCCTCCACCACTTTCTCTCCTTTGGACAGAAAGCAGAGGCAAAGTTTTAGGACCAGTGACCTTTTGTCAGAACTCAGTTTAAGTTATCTGAAAGTCAATTGTGAGCCATTTACTGTTCTTTCCTGTCAGTCTGATGATAAAGTGATCAACTTAAATATCTTCTTTAAAAATCACATCCCAGTTTCTGTCCCCTCTTGAAAATTGCAATTATTCTACCATTGATTTGCATCCATGTGTTAAGCTGAACCAGGAAAGCATGCCTCCTGGTTCTCAGATAGAAAACGTTTCCCCTGTAAGCTTTAAACTCTAAAACCTGAAGCGAGTGGGGTTCCTTACTGTGATGTAACAAATATTAACATTGAAGAACCTCAATGAAGATGAGTTACATAGAAAATAGAACATAGAACAGTACAGCACAGTACAGGCCCTTTGGCCCACGATGTTGTGCTGAACCTTTACCCTAATCCTAAGATCTATCTAACTTCCACCCTTACCTTATACCATCATCTATATGCCTATCTAATAGCTGCTTAAATGCCCCTAATGAGGCCAACTCCACCACCCTCTCCGGCAATGCATTCCACACCCTTACCACTCTCTGACTAAAGAACCTACCTCTGACGTCTCCCCTATATCTACCTCCACTCACTTTAAAACTATGCCCCCTCGTAATAGCTACCTCCACCCTAGGAAAAAGTCTCTGGCTGTCTACTCTATCTATACCTCTGATCATTTTGTACACCTCTTTCAAGTCACCTCTCATCCTTTGTTGGTCTAAAGAGAAAAGCCCTAGCTCTCTCACCCTTTCCTCGTAAGACCTTCCCTCCATTCCAGGCAACATCCTGGTAAATGTCCTCTGCACCTTTTCCAACGCATCCACATTTTTCCTCTCAGGAGGTGACCAGAAGTGGACACAATACTCCAGATGCGGCCGAACCAGGCTTTTGTATAGCTGGAGCATAACTTCACGGCTCTTGAACTCGATCCCTCTATTAATGAAAGCTAACACACCATACGCCTTCTTAACAACTCTATCCAATGGTATCCAAAATCCAAAGTTCCAAAGGTATCTCGTTTGGATGTCAGGCAGATTACAGTGCACAATTTTCATTTTGCATGTCACTGAGAGGATTTAAAAGCAATGAGGATGGTGCCAACAAGCAGCATATCAGAACTGAGCAGGTATACCATTCAGACTGAACACACTGTTGCTCTAATAGAGAAGGAGTGATCAAGTATAGGTTTTTAAAATCAAGAATGGATTTGTTCAGGTTGACAGCAATGAGAATAGCTTGAATTTATATAGTGATGTAAAGTAATAAAACAGCCTAAAATGCTTCACAGGGGCATGGTCAAACAAAATGATATATCGGTGCGAGTGGGGCAATATTAAGCACTTTTTAAAGGAGAAAAATGGAGGAGAGAGGCAGAGACGTCAGGGAAGGGAATTCAAACATTTCCAGAAGGCACAGCCACCAATGGTAGGACGATTAAAATTGTTAATGCACAAGAGGAGTAATTGGAGGAATGTAGGTACTTGTGGAGCTGGAGGAGGTCACAGACTAGGTGGAGGTGAAATCTCATCTGCATCCTCTCCAAAACCTCCACATCTTTCCTGTAATGTAGTAACCAGAACCGAATGCAATATTCTAAGTGTCGCCTAACCAAAGTCTTATAAAGCTGCAACATGACATCCTGACTTGAAAACAAAGACGGAAATTTTAAAATTGAGGCATTGTGTAACCAGGAGATAATGTAGATCACTAAGGACAGGAATGAGGAGAGACCACAACTTGACATGAATTAGAATATGGGCTGCAGGATTTTGGATGACTTGAAGCTTACAGTGTGTTAAAGCTGGAAGCCAGACAGAAGTGCATTTGAATGACAAAGTCCAGAATGACAAAGAAAAAATGTTCCTGCTTCAGGAGGCAGGGGAGGTAAAACTAAGGGCTGTAAACTTTAGACAATGTTTGCAATAATATTTGCAATCATACTCAAGAGGACAACTTAGATGGTCAGGGATGGACAGTAAACACTAGCCCTGCTATTGACAGCCAAATCGCATGTTTGAATAAAAGAAATTCAAGAAACTCAACACCATTTATCACCTGAACAGTCGCTCCTTTCAAGATGAATTTCAGCAACTCACTAAGAGTCCTCCAACAGCTAACTCACAATCGAGAAGGAAAAGAGCAGTGGGCAAAAGAGAACAGCACCCATCTTCAAGTGCCCAGCATCCTGCCTTGGAATTATGTCACTGTTCCTTCATTGCGTCTGAGTCAAAATCCTGGAACTCTCTGCCTAACTTCACTGTCTAACTATAACCAAAAGATTGCAGCAGTTCAAGAAGGTCCACTAGCTTCTCCAGGACACTTAGAGATGGGCAATAAATGTTGGCCCAGTCAGTCATGCCCAAGCCCCGTTAATTAATAAACTTATTAAATAAAGACCTGTTCAATATTCAAACTTGGGTTTGATAAATGATAAGTGATATTTATGGTGCAAAAGAATGAGGAAATAATTATCTCCACCTAGAGAGAATCTAATTATCTTTCCTTAACATTCATTGACATTACCATGGTTAAATCTCTTCACTCTCTAAATCCTGGAAATGACCATTGTCCAGACACTGAACTGGGCTAGCCATATAAATTCCATGGTGACACAAGTAGCTCAGAGGCTAGGAATTCTGAGGCAAGTAACTCAGCTTCTGACCCTTCAAAGCCTGTCCACCACCTTACAAGACACAAGTTAAGAGTGTGATAGAATATTCTTCACTTGCCTGCATGAATACAGCTCCAACCACACTCAAAGGCTTCTCACTATCCAGGACAAAACAGCCCACTTAATTGGTATGCCATCCACGGTCTTCAACACGCACTCCATCTAGG
Organism: Ginglymostoma cirratum; assembly: GCA_024137785.1. Classification (NCBI taxonomy): domain Eukaryota; kingdom Metazoa; phylum Chordata; class Chondrichthyes; order Orectolobiformes; family Ginglymostomatidae; genus Ginglymostoma; species Ginglymostoma cirratum. The sequence goes on from JAHRHZ010000249.1 coordinate 14,652,879, forward strand.
ATCAGCATCCACAGGCAGCAGCATGTACCATCTGCAAGATGCATGGCAACAACTCAGTAATACTCCTTTGACAACACCTTGTACAGAAAAAAATATTGGCAGCTTACATGTGGTAACCCCACCACTGCACATTCCCCTCCAAGTCACAAAATACCCTGACTTGTGATCACTATTCTTTAACTGGCACTGGATCAAAAACCTGGGATCTCCTTCCTAACAGCATTGAGGATGTTCCTATAACACACTGCAGCAGTACAATAAGATAAATCATTCAGGTAAAAAGAGATGGCACTATGAGCTGGGCTTGCCTCTATCAGCTATGTACCAAGAAAAAATTAAAACAGAAGTGCTGTGAATGTAGTGGCTCAGTGGTTAGCACTGCTGCCTCATAGCTCAGGGACCCGGGCTCGATTCCAGCCTCCAGTGACTGTCTGTGTGGAGTTAGCGCATTCTCCCCGTGTCTGCATGGGTTTCTGCTGCGTGTTCTAGTTTCCTCCCACAGTCCAAAGGTGTTCAGGTTAGGTGGATTGGCCATGCTAAATTGATCATAATGTCCAGGAATGTGCAGGCTAGGTGGGTTAGCCATGGGGAATGCAGAGTTACAGGGGTCGGGGGGTGGGTTTGGGTGGAATGCTCTTCGGAGGATCAGTGTGGATTTGATGGGCCAAATGGCCTGCTTCCACACTGTAGGGATTCTATGATTCTATGAAAATGAAAAAGGTTGGAGACATTCAGCAAGTACAAAAAATGAGCAATGGAACAAGTTTCATCTGACCAATAATGGTTTTCTGTGATATTTCCAATGTGTTGACATACCAGAACTACCTAGAGTATAAAGCGATAGAAATGTGATAGTTGGGCATCAGTATAAGTGGAGCTGATAATGATATTCTTGAATGTGGGAATTAGCAAAGGCTAGCACAAATTAATATCAAACATGTGTAACTTATAAAAGTGAGAGCAATAGCAGACATGGAAATTGATGTCAGCTTCCCAGCAAACTGAGCATTCACACGCATAAATCCATTTGTGGAGCCTGTCGACACCTTTGGGAAAATGATATATGATCCCACTTCTGTCTAGGTACTCGTGGATCAGTGCAAGGGAACAATTAACACAGCAGCAGCACAATTTTAATAATCGATTGCAGGTAATTTAGGTATACACAATAACAAGTTAATAGGTACTGAGGACAGATATTAGCAATAACCCTTTGGCAAATGGACAAACATGTTGAAACTAACCTTTGGAATAGATAAACTAAACCTGTAAATGTTAACATCTGGTGTGGAGAACACCATCTGCTCGGTATAAGGTAAGATGATATTGTGAAGCTGTCAAATCTCGTCATTTGGTAGGATAGGAACCTGTGTACTGCTGAAATGAGACACATTTTTCTGAAGCTTTTCAAAGAACTGTTCTCCTAAAGAGAAAGGAGCAAGCTGTTTGGTGACTCTCTGGTAAGTGGTTAAGATCTCTTCTATTCCTAAATTTTAACGTGGTTCACAATTTGGTGTTAAAGTTAATAACATATAAAAGGTAACATATCTAATAATGTAACTAATTATTTAAAACTCATTAATGATAGCAGATCATGTGCTGTGTCAAGGCTGCAGCATGTGGGAGCTCCTTGATACCATTGTGATTCAAGTCAAGCATGTCATGGAATCCAACTTATCCATGCCGACCAAGTTCCCCAAACTAAACCAGCTCCATTTGCTTGCACTTGGCCCATATCCCTCCAAACCTTTCCCATTCGTGTACCTGTCCAAATGTCTTTTAAATGTTGTAACTGTACTGCATCTACCACTTCCTCTGGCAGTGCATTCCACATATGAATCATACACTGTGTGGAAAAAGTAACCCCTCAGGTCCCTTTTAAACCTTTCTCCTCTCACCTTAAAAAATATATCCCCTAGTTTGGAACTTCCACCCTAGGGAAAAGACCTGGCTGCAGTAAGTGTTTAAAGTCCAAATAGCTTCAGCTCAGTGTCTATGAGTTGGAGGTTGAAATCCTCCCTCTCATCCCCGCCTCCTTCACCTGACACAACCTGTCCATCTTCTCTTCCACCTATCCGCTCCTCCCACCCATCCGACTGACCAATCCCACCACTCCCTACCTGCACTCACCTGCACATCCCACCTACCTTCCTCAGCCCTATGCCTCCTCTCTCTATTTCTTTTCCAGATCCCTCCCTCCTTCCCATTTCTGGGATTTGGGATAGTCAGCATGGATTTCGAATGAGAAATCATGTTCGCCCAACTTGTTGAAGATTTTTAAAGATGTTTCCAGCAAAATTATGAAAGGGAGCCAATGGACGTAATTTCTTAGCTTTTCAGAAGACTTTTTATCTCCTCTGGAAATTGGTTGGAAAGATTAAAGTACTTGGGATTGGAGGTGATGTACTGGCATGGATTAATAATGGGTTAATAGACAGAAAACAGACAATGGGGGCAAGTGGGTCATTCTCATGTTGACAGGTTGTGACTAATTGGGGTACCACAGGGGTCAGTACTTGGGTCCCAGCTGTTCATAATATGTATCAATTCTTTAAAGCTGTGGACGAAATGTAATATTTCCAAATTTATGGATATTACATCACTGAGTGAGAACGAATGCTGTCGATAGCCACTTCAGGAGGATTTGGACAGGCTTACTGAATGTGCAAGAACTTGGAATTTAATGTGGAAAGGTATGAGGTTAACCACTTTCATAGGTGAAACAGATGCATAGGGTATTTCTTAAATGTCAAACGGCTGGAAAGATGTACAAAAGAACCAGGGTGCCCTTGTTGATAAGTTACTTAAGTCATCAACATGCAGGTGCAGCAAGCTATTTGGAAGGCTAGTAGAATATTAGTCTTTGGTACAAGAGGTTTTGAGTACAGGAGTCATGAAGTTTTGCTTCAATTGCACCAGAGCTTATTTAGCCCATGCCTGGAATACTGTGCAATGTTAGCCTCATTATCTCAGGACAGCTATTATTGCCATAGAGGCAGGGCAACAAAGATTGCCCAGACTTGTTCCCAGGAAGGCAGACTCTCCTGTGTAGTGAGATTGGTCCAACAGGTCTGTATTCTTTACTATCTCAAAGAATGAGAGGTAATCTTATTGAAAAACTAACAAAAATACTGAAAGGGATAGTTGAGAAATCTAGAACCAGGGCACACTTTAAAGATAAGGGAATGCCGCTTAGGACCAAGATAAGGGAACTTTTGTTTATTCAATAGGTTGAAAACCTTTGGATTTCTCCACTACAGAGGGCTGGGGAGGCTCAGTGTTTGGGTATGTTTAAGATAGAAATGTCTTTTCCTCCATTATTGGATTAACCTGAAGTAGATTATGCCGGTTAAAGGGAAGTGACACGAAGGTAACAGGTCTAGATGTTAAATTTCTATCCCGTGTTGCGGGGAAAGCAAAAGGACCCTTACCCAACCATCCAACCGTACCCTGAAAACGATTCCCTCATTCAGCCAGTAATACCCCTCATGATCGATGTTTGAACCCACCCCTAAATCTTACTATCCACAAAACACAATCACTGACAACTGCAAACTTTCCAATACTCCTTTGTGGTTAATTCTCATTACACAGTCCACAGGAGGACACAGGTACGCATAAACCTCAGGAGAAGGGAAAGATTTTGAATGAATATTTCTTGTCAGATTTTACTGCTGAGAAAGAAATGGAGGCTAGAGAGCTCAGGGAAATAAATATTGACATTTTGAAAACAGTTCACTTCACAGAAGAGGAAGTGCTGGAGATCTTAGAAAACATAAAGGTGGGTAAATTACCAGGACCTGATCAAGTGTACCCCAGGACATTATGGGGAGTTAGGGAAGAAATTGCAGGGCGCCTTACAAAGATATTAATATCATCTATAAACACTGGTGAGGTGCTGGAGGACTGGAGGGTGGCTAATGTTGTGCCTTTATTTAACAAAAGCTATAGGGAGAAGCTTGGGAACTATAGACCTGTGAGTCTGACGTCAGTGGAGAGGTAAGTCGTTTGAGGTGATTCTGATACATTGAATTTATATGCATTTGGAGAAGCAATGACTGATTAGGGATAGTCAGCATGGTTTTGTGTGAGGGAAATTGTGTCTCACAAACTTGATTCAGTTTTTGGAAGAAGTAACCAAAAAGATTGATGAGGGCAGAGCAGTACATATTGTTTACATGGACTTTAGTAAAGCTTTTGACCAGGGTCCGCATGGTAGACTAATTAGTAAAATTAGATTACGTGGGATTCAGGGAGAGCTCTCCAATTGGATACAAAATTGGCTTTATGATAGGAGACCCAGGGTGGTGGAGGAGAGTTGTTTTTCAGACTGGAGGCCTGTGACCACAGGGATCACTACTGGGTCCACTTTTGTTTGTCATCGAGATAAATGATTTTGATCAAGAATTTAGGAGGCACAGTTAGTAAGTTTGCAGATGACACCAAAATCGATGGTATAGTGGATTGTGAAGAATGCTATCGAAGATTTCAAAGACATCTTGATCGATTGGATTAATGGGTTGAGGAGTGGTAGATGGATTTTAATTTTGATAAATGTGAGGTATTGCATTTTGGTAAAACAAACAAGGGCAGGACTTATACTGTTAATGGTGAGGCTCTGGGGTGCATTGTCGAACAAAGATTCCTAGGCACGCAGATGCATAGTTCATTGAAAGTGAGTGGCAGGTAGACAAGAAGGCATTTGGCATGCTTGCCTTCATTGCTTAGACCTTTGAGCATAGGAGTTAGGACGTCATGTTGAAGTTGTATATGGGTGAGGCCTCTTCTGGAGTACTGTGTACAGTTCTGGTCACACTGCTATAGGAAGGATATTATTAAACTGGAGAGGGTTCAGAAAAGATGAACCGGGATGTTGCCAAGAATGGAGGGTTTGAGTTATAAAGATAGATTGGGATGTTTTTCACTGGAGCGTAGAAGGTTGAGGGGTGGCCTTATAGAGGCTTATAAAACCATGAAATGCATAGATAAGGTGAAAAGCAAAGGTGGGGGCCAGAATAGGACTGGAACAAGGAATGTTCCACATACCCGACTTGTTCCAGTCCTATTCCGGCCCCTACCCACAACACTTTCTCCGATATATCAATGATATCATCAGTGCTGCTTCCCTCTCTCAGCTGGAATTGGAAAAGTTCATCAATTTTGCTTCCAAATTCCACCCTGCCCTCACTTCCATCTGGTCTGTCTCTGACTCCTCCATTCACTTCCTTGATATATCTGTTTCCATTTCTAGGGATGGACTGGCTACTAGTATCCATTACAAACCCACCAACTCCCACAGTTACCCGGACAATACATCCTCGCACCCAGCTTCCTGTAAAGACTCCATTCAATTCTCGCAGTTCCTCCGTCTCCATCGTAAATGTTCCAATGAGGCCAACTTCAACAAGAGACCCTCCAAAATGTCCAAGTTTTCCTCTAGCCAAGGATTCCCCAGCACTGTTATTGACAGGGCCCTGAACCCGGTCCAACCCATCTCCCACACTTCCGCCTTCACCCCCTGTCTTCCGTCCAGCAACAGCGATAGGGTTCCCCTTGTCCTTGCCTACCATCCCACCAGCATCCACATCCAGAAGATCATCAGAAGTCATTTCCACCACCTCCAGCGAGATGCCATGACAAGACACATATTCCCCTCCCCTCCCTTGTCTGCCTTCCACAGGGACCGTTCCCTCCAAGGCACCCTGGTCCACACTTCCTTCACCCCCAACACCTCCCCACAGCCCTACGGCATCTTCCCCTGTAACCAGCGATGGTGTAACACCTGCCCGTTTACCTCCTCCCTCCTCAGTATCCAAGGGCCCAAACACACCTTCCAAGTGAAGCAGCACTTCACCTGCATTTCCCAGAATCTAGTCTACTACATTCACTGCTCACAATGTGGTCTCCTGAATGATGGGGAAACTTCGCAGAACATCTACGTTCTGCCCACAAACAGGACCCTAAGCTTCCAGTCGCCTGCCACGCTAACATACCACCCTGTTCCCTGACCAACATCTCTGCCTCAGGCTTGCTGCAGTGTTCTAGCGAAGCCCAACACAAGCTGGAAGAACAACACCTCATTTGCTGCTTGGGGACCCTGTAGCCCTCCAGACTCAATATCGAGTTCAATAATTTTAGGGCCTGAACTCTCCCATGTCCCAGCCCCCCACCCCACACACCAGGCCTTGTTATCACACAGTCTGCCAGTATACACTACCTATTGTTAGTCACTAACAGTCTCCATTAACAGCTATTCACCTCCCAGCCAGATTGTTATCAACTCCTTTGTCTGTCCAATGTTCTTCCCTCTCTTTGGGCTCTATCCCCACCTGTCATTTATTCCTTACCCCCTCATCCTACCCTATCATCTACATATAAACTGTCATTTTCCAACCTACAACCAATTCTGAGAAAGGGTCACCAGACCCGAAATGTTAACATTGATTTCTTTTCACAGATATTGCCAGACCTGCTGAGCTTTTCCAGCTATTACTGTTTTTGTTCCTGATGTACAGCATCCGCATTTCCTTCAGTTTTTATGTTTGACTAATCCTCTGAAAGTGGAATCTCCCATCACGATTGCTCTTCCATTCTTCTTCCTTCTAGCCTATATGGCTGAGTTACCTGTTCTTCTATGGGCTCAGTTCTGGCTGCAATGTCCCGAGGAACCATCACCTTCACTAGTTTAAAAAGCAGAACACTGATCAGCTAGCACAATAGACTGCGGGGACCCTGGCACCACCTGTCTGGTTTTCTCTCACTTAATCCCTCTTTGCCTTTATGCCTCTATTCTGTAATGTGAACACCTTCCTAGATTTGCTATTAACGTCATCCTCTGCTTCGCTGATGTGACTCCATTCAGTGCTTAAGTTCTGAACCACAGAGCTGAACCTTGCGCAGCTGGGGACACGCTCTGCATACGACATGTTTCTCTGGAACATATGGTATGTCCTTGACCTCACACATTTTGCAGAACGTACATTTCATTTGCTCCAGCTAACCAGCCATCCCAGAACTCTGAAAACCACTTGTCATCCTTAAAGTAAGCATGAACCTACCATGAAAACCAAACAAACTATTTCTCAGAAAGAAAATGACTGGATACTTAAACACAAACTGAACACTCAACTTTCATTTTAAAGGTTAGAAATACTGGTTAAACCTATATACTGATCAACTGTTTTCCCTGTGCTTATCACACCATGTTGTCATTGGCCACAATGCAGGTGGCCCTCTCTGTCCCCATCTCATTTCCTCTCCCACTTACCTCTTGCCCTGGAAACTTATATCACGTGGTAAACCTTAATCAAAGGATCTCTTTTACCCTCAGCACTGAATTGTACTTTGTCACAAACTCACAAATTCCCAGTTACTCACTCTGTCTCCATTTCAATCCAGCGAAGCCTCCTTCACTCTGACCATATGGCTCAAAATTTAACATTTTAACATCCTGGTTGATATACTTTGTGGGGGTCCCATCCTGACTTCAGACTGTAATGTTCCATTGCCATACTTAACATATTTAAGATTATAAATATTTTAAATGCCGCCTTCCTGACATTTTTTGAAGGATTGTACTCTCTTCTAGAAATATCGTACTGTCAGCCCTGTGAACTTTAATTTTACAGGTCTGCTGGGCAGTCACACACCAAATTACCCTGTTGACTCTTCGCCTTTCAAATTGCTTGCAGTGTGAAATCAATTCTGACCTTATGGGGCTGATTGTAATTGATTCATAAATATCACACACATCTTACATCTACACCTCACCAGATGCATTCCCAAATGTCTTTTCTCATTGGATCTTCAATTGTTGATCTGAATTTCGATCTGCATTTGCTGAGGTTATCAGTGCAATTAACTATTCGTTACACATTAACTTCAATGTAACGTGTTATTGAACTAGACATAGTAGGAGCTGTCAATGCTGGAGAATCTGAGATAACAAGGTGTAGAGCTGGATGAACACAGCAGGCCAAGCAGCATCAGAGGAGCAGGAAAGCTGACATTTCGGGTCTGGACTCTTCTTCAGAAATCAATATTGAACTATGTGGCTTTAGGAACATCAAACTGTTCAAGTAACAAAATCTGTGTAGTGATTTGGATCTAATGATAAAGTCCCAGAGACAGTGCTGTATTAATCAGAAGTTTCCTGCCTCACAAGACCCACAAGCTTTAATTCAAAGGCTCTGTTTGTGGCAGTTTTGGTTTAGTCAAAAAATCCTAAATGATTTAGGACTTGCCTCTTAAGTTCAGACTGATTCTTATCTACTATCTAAACTGATCATGCAGCACATTTACATCAAACTATTTATGCCGCATTCAGAAGCCCTAACTACATAAGAAAGCTTGCTGAAAATATTAAAAACTTCCATTTTGGACTGTTTTCAAGTACTCACAGCAGAAACTGCAGAGCATTTTATGCCTGAAAATCTGCCTGTTACCACCAGCTGAGAATGGCGAATGGGTTTCCTTTCTTGGTCAGTCATAATAAAGGCTTAAGTTCTCATTAGCACAGGGCCACACCTTACTGTAGTTGCCTATTTTTAACTGTAAGCAATAAAGAGCCAATGACTAGGCTGTTCTGATTTAATGAAAGAAGAAATTTATTGCATTGAGAAAAATAATACAGACATGATGTCAAGTATGCTGCCTTTGTGAGTCACTTGGACCCTTACATAGACAGATACACAGTTGCAAATGAATAATGTTCAATAAAAAGGTTGTTTAGAGGTTTTAGGGTGCCTTTAAGATATGAGGTTTTGACCTGAGACCACGGGTGATTAGTCAGTTTCTTGGATCGTCGACAGTAACAAATATTGCAGTTAGGTTTTAACTTCACATTTCTCTGATGTTTCTATTCAATCAGTGTTGTTACCGGATACTTTTCTTCTTGAGAGAAAAACCTTTTCCTTTGTGTTCACTTCTACGTTTTGTATTCTGTCTCATCTGATTTGCCACAATGAACTCCTTGAAATAGTATCTTCTTTGTATTTTCCATGACTGCTGAACTCGTGTTTTCTAGCATTAGTAATTGAAAGTGAAGGTCCATTTTCCTGTTCTCAGGAAGGGCCACTCAATCTGAAATGTCAATTCTGATTTCTCTCCACAGATGCTGCCAGAACTGCTGAGCTTTTCCAGCGATTTCTGTTTTTGTTTCTAATTCACAGCATTGGCAGTTCTTTCGGTTTTTCCATTTTCCACATTTGATAATGGTGTAAATATTAGGATCAGATCTCAGTTATGTTTCCATGACATAGCATAATTCCAGATTGATAACACAAATCACTAACTATCCGAGTGAGGAGAGATGAATTGGCTCCCTTCTTTAATTTCTTTGCCAAATGAGGGACAGGCCTTAGATTACAAAACTCAATGCAGTCATTACCTATACTTTTGTTAGGATCACAAAAATAAATCCATTTCCACCACCTGCAAGTTCCCCTCCAAGATACTCACCAACCTGACTTGGAAATATTTCACCGTTCCTTCACTGTCACTGTGTCAAAATCCAGGAAATCCCTCACTAATAGCTTTGTGGGTCTACCTGCAGAAAACGGACTGCAGCGATTCAAGAAGGCAACTCACCACCACCTTCTCAAGGTCAACTAGTGATGGGCAAAAAATGCTGACCCAGCCATTGACGCCCATGTCACATAAGTGAATTTTAAAAATGTCAAGGTTACCGCTCTGCACTTGGAGTTTGAAGACAATATAAGCAACATTTTCAATAATACATTTCATATTGAAATCCTTCTGAAGAATGAAGTAACCTTTTGAGTAGTCTACAAACAAACTGGCTTTTGAAGTCTGCTCATAAGTAACCATTAGCCTTGAGGTCCCCATGGAAACAACACAACTTGATTATTGTACATATATAGATATGTATGTTCCTTAAAATGGTGAAGTTAAAATGTCATAGACGTATTCAATTATGTTGAAAGCAATAAGGCTTGCATTAAATTCACATGAGAATGTGCACTCATATTATGCTTTTCATCTCTGACGACAGTTTACATTATGCTCCCAGCCCCTTAAATTTCCACAATTTTCAGACTCATTGAGTGACAGCGTTACAGAGTCTTTATACAGCTGTGCTGTATAGTTAGCTCTGATGGACAAGTTAAAATGTACTCCGCTACAAACTTCTAAAAGGAATAAAAAGTTGCCCTTCAACATATTTCTTTTTAAAAATGTTAATGCCATAAAGCCTTAAAGAAGGAAATAAAATTGCCAACTAGTTTGTGTAGAGAGATGGATTGGAGTCGGAAATGTGAACACTAAGAGGGGTTCAACAACGGTCTTTGACTTTGAGACCTCCTGACTCTTGCCCAGAGATCTTCAAAACAGCTGAATCTTATTACTGGGCCTGAAATGTTTAAAGAACCTACCTGTTTGGAGATGAGAGTGGTGGCAGAGAATGGAGAGATTTGGAGTAACTTTATTTTGTGAGTTAATTTTTCAATTCTTAAAAACTTCAGAAAATCAGTTGTGAGATCCTTACTGGAACAGCCAATATGTATTTGTTCTCCTCCTCTTTGTGCCTTCATCGCTGTGAGAATATTTAAGTAAAACTTTCTGTGGATTCTTTTGAACCTTTTCTATCTTCTCTCCAAAATATCAAAATTAATGAGTTCCTGCTACCAACGCGATATTTGAAGTACAAAACATGTCAGAGTTGCCTTTAAATAACAACAGAAATCCCTAACTCAATCCTCAGCATGAGAAAGATCACTGTCAACATAGAAACACAAGTTTTCAGGAGCGGAACACTTATTGGCTACTCAATGTGCATTCCTTTACAGACATGATGTTCAGCAACAATTGAATAGGAGTTGGAGCAGAAGTGGAAGATCTGGAGGATTAGTCTGGATTAGTCTGGAGGATTGAGCTGCACCCCCGTTTCCAATTCCATGAGGGAAAATAATTTTGCAAAAAACTGAAAGAACTGCGGAATCTGGAAATCAAAAAACAGAAAATGCTGGAAAAACAGGTCTGGCAGCATATGTGGAGAGAAAGCAGAGTTAACATTTCAGGTCTAGTTACTGGAAACTTTCTCTGCACAGAATAATTTTGCAATGGGCTTTAAATCTTTATTTAATAAGGAGAATTCAAGTGTCAATTTTTGTGGCAAATTGGAGGCGGAAGTCTCAAGAACAGTTTTATGATCATCCCAAATGCATCCTAACTGAGTGGCAATTCAAAAGCAGATTTCAGGCTACAACCTTATAGGGTTTCCAAAACATACTTAGAAAGAAACATACTCACAGTAACAGGATGGTAAGGCAATGTTTTAATGCAATTAGCTTCGAGGTTATTATGCACAGATAATTCTCAAGTTTATTTTCCCGATAATTCCAAACAAGGATCAAATTATTGTCTTAAGATAACTGCAGAAAATCTCTTCTTATGGCACACAGTCTATAGTTGAAATTCTGATCTGCAGTTGTGTGAATTTTTAAGTGCCTCTTACTTCCATTCTACAATGTGTTCCTACCTCATCTTGTCTTTGTTGAAACCTCATCCATGATTTTCATACCTCTAGACTTTGCTGTGCTAATGTCCTGCTGACCAGGTTTCCAAACCCACTGTCCATAATGTCAAGATCAACCAGAATTCTACTGTCCATGGTATAACTGCTATGAAGTACTGGTTGTCCATTATCCCAATATCTCAGTGCATCCTAGCTTTGATGTCCAACACATTGTGGGGTTCATCTGCTTCACAATGGAGGCTGGAATCACTTGTCTTGTTTGCAATACTGTCTCTCCTCATATTATATCAGCATCCCTAAAATGTGAAGGTGCAGGAAATCCATGTTTTATGAACCATTGCTATTAGCTCACCCCACCTTCTCTAATAGAGCTGGACAAATAAGAGATGGATGTCAGGGATAACAAGGTGTGGAGCTGGATGAACACAGCAGGCCAAGCAGCATCATAGGAGCAGGAAAGCTTGACATTTCAGGCCTAGGCCCTTTCCTGCTCCTATGATGCTGCTTGGCCTGCTGTGTTCATCCAGCTCCACACCTTGTTATCTCGGATTCTCCAGCATCTGCAGTACCTTTTATCTCAAGAGATGGATGTCAGTTTTGTTTCACACTAGACAATGCGCCTAACCTCTGATCCAAGATCGGTGCCCAGGGTTACTGAATCCCTTTAGATTGTGCATTTCTCTGACAGATCCCAATTAGTATTATGTCAGGATGCTGTCAGGATGACTGACTCAAATAAAACAAAGAACTGTGGATGCTGAAAACCTGAAACAAAAACAGAAATTATTGGAGAAAATCAGCAGGTGTGGAAAGAAAACAGAGTTAAGGCTTCAAGTCCAGCAACCCTCCTTCAGAACAAATTGCATTTATTTCATTGGGGTCTTACAGGAAAGGCTGATGAACTCAGGGCATGTATGGGAACATGGGACTGGGATGTCATAGCTGTGATAGAAACGTAGCTGAGGGATAGAAAGGACTAGAAGCTCAGTGCTCGAGGTTTTAGATGCCATAGGAAGGATAGAAAGGGAGGCAAGAAAGATGGGGAGTGGCATTTTTGATTAAGGAAAACATTATTACTGTACTTAGCAAAGATATTTCTGAGAGATTGTCCAGTGAAGCTATATTGTAGCTCTTAGAACTAAGGAAGGCATTAAAAACAGAAATTGCTGGAAAAGCTCAGCATGTCTGGCCGTATCTGTGGATAGAAACCAGTATTAACATTTCGGGTCAAGTGATCTTTCCTCAGAACTCGACCTGAAACATTAACTGCAGTTTCTCTCTACAGGTGCTGCCAGACGTGCTGGGCATTTCCAGTAATTTCTGTTTTGTTCTGATTTACAGCATCCATAGTTCTTTCAGTTTTTAATGTGAAAGGAATGGTCATCTGGATGGGATTGTACTATGGCTCCCCCCGCATAGTCAGAGGGAAATTGAGCAACAAATATGTAGAGGGATCTCAGATATTTGTAAGAATTATAGGGTTGTAATATTAGGGGAATTTAATTTTCCAAACATTGTCTGGGACTACCATAGCGTTAAGGGCTTGGATGGTGAAGAATTTGTTAAAAGTGTTCAAGACAATTTTCTATTCACTTTGTAAATTTACCAACTAGACAAGGAGCAAACTTAACCTTCTTGGAAATAAGGCAGAGCAAGTGACTGAAGTGTTAGCAAGGGAACACATTGGAACTACTGATCATAATTCTATTTGTTTTAAAATAGTTATGGGAAAGGATGGGCATTTCATAAAAGTTAAAGTTCCTAATTGAAGTCAAATTTTAATTGTTTGAATCAGAAACTTTCAAAATTTGATTGCAGTAGACTGTTCACAGGTAAAGGGACAACTGACAAGTGGGAGTCCATCAGAAGTGTGGTAACAAGAGTTCAGAGGCGTTATGTTCCTGTTAAAGTGAAGGGTAAAGCTGGTAACAGTAGTGAATGATGGATGAATAAAGATATGAGGTCCTAGTCAAGAATAAGAAAAGGTCATACATTTCAAATGAATCTCTTTCAGGGTATAAAGAGTGTCGGGGCATTCTTAAGAGGGAAACTGTGAGGGCAAAACGAGATATGACATAGCCTTGGCAGATAAGGTTAAGGATAATCTTAATAAGAGATTCTACAAGTATATTAAGAGCAAAAGAGTAACTGGGAAGTGAATAGGGCCCCTTGAGGAGCAACGAGGTTGTCTTTGTGTTGAACTTCAGGAGATAGGAGAGATATTAAATGAATATTTCAGGTCAGTTTTTACTGTGGAGAAAGAAATTGAGGCTGGAGAACTCAGGGAAATAAATATTAATGTTTTTAAAGAATATCACAGAATATAATGTACTGGAGGTCTTAGAAAACTTGAAGGTAGATAAATCTCCGAGACCTGATCAAGTGTACCCCAGGGCATTGTGGGAAACTAGGGAAAAATTATGGTGTCCCTAGCAGAGACATTTTTCTCAAGTATAACCACTGGCAAAGTACCGGAGGATTGGAGGGTGGTTAATGTTTTGCCTTTATTTAAGAATGGCTGTAAGGAGAAGCCTGGGAACCATGAACCCATGAGTCTGCCATCAGTGGTGAGTAAGTTATTGCGGAATTTGCATTCATTTGGAGAGGCAAGGACTTATTAGGGATAGTCAGCATGGTTTTGTGCGAGGGAAATCATGTCTCACAAATTTGATTGGGTTATTTGAGGATGTAAGAAAAAAGATTGATGAAGGTATAGTGGTAGATGTTGTTTACATGGACTTTAGTAAAACCTTTCATAACGTTCCACACAGCAGACTAATTAGTAAAGTTATATCGTATGGGATTCAGGGTGAACTTGCCAATTGGATACAAAATTGGCTTTATGGTAGGATGCAGAGGGTGATAGTGGACGGTTGTTTTTCAGAATTGAGGCCTATGACCAGTAGTGTTCCTCAGGGATCGGTACTGAGTCCACATTTCATTGTCATTTATAGAAACAATTTGGATGAAACTTGGGAGGCACGGTTAGTAAGTTTGCAGATGACACCAAAATTGATGGTATGGTGGACAGTGAAGAAGGCTATCTAACATTTCAAAGACATCTTGATCGATTGGGTCAATAGGCTGAGGAATGGCAGATGGTATTTAATTTGGATAATTGTGAGGTATTGCATTTTAATAAAACAAACATGGGCAGGACTTATATAATTAACGGTCAGGTTCCAGGTGGTATTGTAGAGCAGAGAGACTGAGGAGTTCAGGTACATAATTCTTTGAATTTTGCATCACAAGTAGACAGATTGGTTAAGAAGACACTTAGCGCACTTCCCTTCATTGCTCAGGCCTTTGAGTATAGGAGTTTCGATGCCATGTTGAGGTTGTGTAGGACATTGGTGAGGCCTATTCTGAAGTACTGTTTGCAGTTCTGGTCGCACTGTGATTGGAAGAATATTATTAAATTGGAGAGGGTTCATAAAAGATTTACTGGGATATTGCCAGGAATGGAAGGTTTGAGTTATAAAGGTGGGCTGGATAGGTTGGGACGTTTTCACTGAAGCAATGGAGGTTGAGGGGTGATCTTATAGAAATTCATAAAATCATGAGGGGCATAGGTAAGGTAAATAGCAAGGGTCTTTTTTCTAGAGTGGGGCAGTTCAAAACTAGGGGACATATTATTAAGATGGGAGGAGAAAGATTTAAAAAGGACATGAGGTGTAAGTCTTTAACACACAGCATGTCTTTTATGTGTAATGTACTGCCAGAGGAAGTGGTGGATGCAGATTGTTACAACATTTGAAAGACGTTTGGATAAATACGTAAATAGGAAATATTAAGGGGAATATGGGCCAAACGCAGGCAAGTGGGACTGGTTTGGTTTGAGTGCATGGTCAGCGTGGACTCGTTAGACCGAAGGATCGGTTTCCATGCTATATGACTCCATGACTCTACAGATTACTGTTTAGTTTGAGTGCCTTTTACAACTTGCAGCAGTTCTTAACATTTGGCACGTAAATGTCACATGATGTCCATTTGATTGTTACTGATCAAAATTAAATCAAACGCATTTCTGGAACAGCAGCTGTTGCCAAAGTAACTGAAAGTTACCAAATAAGATGGGCCAAGGGTTGTGAGGATGACAATTTAATTAACGTGGGTTTGCAAGAGATGGATAGTAAAACCACATGCACAAAGTAAAAGGCAGATGACTTGCCACTATAAATAACAGCTGCTGGCGTTTTCATTCTGAAGTCGTGTCTAGTCTATTGACATAGCTGATAAACAACACAAATTCATCATCTGCTGCAAACATTATCAGCAATTTGAGAAATATCATAGAGGGGCTATGGATTCTGAACCTGAAAAGCAAAGTAAAATGACAAGCAAATCTGAAAATAAAGTGATTCGTGAGTTACCCAAATGGCCTTCTGGGCTTTTCTTCTTACTATTTCGTCACAGTTTCCTGGTAAATGAATTTGGAGTTTAAGAACATGACACTTTTCTTTACAAATTATTACATTTCTGTGAATTGTCACTTTGTAAATTGGATTTAACTATTAGGTGGAAATCCTAGTTCAGTATTTCATTCCGGGCAGGCATTTTAGGATGGACCACTTAACTGCATTAAGTTTACCCTATAAAAAACAGGCCATTTGGCCCAAAGAGTCGATATTCCACACAACCCTCTTTCTCTTTCCCACCCCTTTCATCACGATTCATCAGCCTAACCTTGCATTCCTTTCTCTCCCACATACCCACCTAATTTGTCTCAGTTATAAAAATGCAAATTAGGAGCAGAAGGTGGCGGGTCCACTCCTTGAACCCATTCTGCCATTCAGTCAGGTCATCTGATTATCTCACGATCCCACCCACTCCAATAACCTTTCACCCCTTCACTTATCAAGATTGTAGCTATCTTTACCTGAAAAGTATTTAGAGACTCTGCTCAAACACAAAGACTCACAACTTCTTGTAAGAAAGAAATACTTTTCATTTCTGTTTTAAAAGGCAACCCCTTACTTTGACAAAAAAATCAAAATCAACATTTTAAAACAAGAATTTCTGGTTTTAGATTCTCCCACAATAGGAAAAATCCTTTCCAGAACCAGCTGTCAACATGTCTCATGATTTTATATGTTTCAACCAAGTTACCTTTTACTCATGTTCATTTCAGCCTTAGTCTGCCTAAACCTTCCTCTGACTACAACCATTCTGGGTGTTAGTTCAGTAAACCTTCTCTGAGCTGCTTCCAATGCACTTATATCCTTCCTTAAAGAACAAGACCGATAATGCAACAGCACTCCAGATGTTGTGAAACCATTTCCCTGTACATCTGAAGCATATCCTCCGTGTGTTCCCTGCAGTTTCAAAGAATGAATCTTACCTCACTGAATTTTACAAATTCTTACAGGGTTTGATAGGATCAACATGAATAAGTTGGCTTCCCTGGTTGGAATCTAAAACCAGGGCATTGAATCTCAAAATAAGGAGTAGGACATCTAAAACTGAGCTGTAGCGGAATTTCTTCATTCAGAGAGTGGTGAACCTTTGTAACTCGATAAAGCAAACAGCAGTGAAAGTACATTTTTTAATTCATTTGTGAGATATGTGTGTCACTGGTTGGCCAGCATTTATTATCTGTCCCCAGTTCTCCTTGAAAAGGTGGTGCTGAACTGCCTTTTTGATCCACTGCAGTGCACACACTGTGGGTTGACTCACAGTGCCCTCAGGAAGGGAATTCCACCCAGCGACAGCAAAGGAACAGCTATATACTTCCAAGTTTGTTTTCCTTTATTCATTCACACTATGAGGGCAAGCAGCATTTATTACCGATCCTTAATTGCCCAGAGGGCAATTCAGAGTCAACCACATTGCTGTGGGTCTTGAGTCACATGTAGGCCAGACCAGGTAAGGATGGCAGTTTCCTTCTCGAGAAGGCATCAGTGGATCAGATGGGTTTTTTCCGACAATCAACAATGGATTCACAGTCATCATCAGATTCTTAATTCCAGATATTTTATTGAATTCAAACTCCACCGTCTGCCATGGTGGGGTTTGAACCCGTGTCCCCAGAACATTATCTGGTTTTCTGGAATAACTGCCCAGAGATAATACCACTAGGCCATCGCCTCCTCTGCAGGTGAGGGTGGCTTGGTGAACTTGCAGGCGGTGGTGTTCCCATATTCTGCCCTTGACCTTCCAGGTGGAAATGGTCATGGGGTTGAAGCAGGCTCAGGACAGAAATCAACAGATTTCTGAACTCTAATGACATTAAAGCACAGGGAGAAAATATGGGAAAGTCAGTGCGATTTGCCTCAACTTCTCCTTCCATATTCTAACCATTCTCTGGGTGAAGAGGTTTCTCCTGAATTTCTCGTTGGAATTATTGGTGTCTATTTCAGTCTCCCCTACAAGTGGAAACATCTTCAATATATCTGCTGTATCATAATTATGGCACAGAGTGGTGAAGGACGATGGAAGGATGGGTATGTCTTATTAGGATAATCTCCAAACAACTAAGTCCCAGGCAGTTTGGTCATAATTTATGAGCCTTTTAATTGTTCATACATTGCAAGACTCCAATTTTTCTATCTTGCCAGATTGAATTCAAGTGTTTGATTGCTTGCTGCCTTATTTTGGTGGCTACTACCTCTCCCTTTTGAAAATAAATCAACTTATTCTATGATCAGCATTTTAGCACAGACATAAACAATTAGACTGATAGGATTGTACAGTAGAGAAAGAAGCTATTCATTACGTTGTGCCTGTATCTGTTCTTAAGAAGAACTTGCAAGACTCCACTGTTCTCTCCCCTTGGCACAAGGGAAATAAACAACCACTTTCAGTGTTGGAAGGCCACAAAAAGGCTCACACCAACCAACCCGACCTGCAGGCTGCCATCCACTTTAATTCCCCTTCCCACGCACCTGGCGACATGTCCATCCTTGGCCTCCTCCATTGTCAGAATGAGGCCGAATGTAAACTGGAGGAACAACACCTGATGTTACGCCTTGGGAGCTGACAGCTCAAAGGCCACAATATTGACTTCAAAGCTGAATCCAGCTTCAAAATCCTCCCACCCCCGGCCTTATCCCACGTCTAGCCTTCCCTTTCCTCCTTGCATCCCTGACCTGACCTAATCTTTCAATCTTTCTACAGACCTATCCTCTCCACCCTTCCCACCACAACAACCTCTGACCTGCATCCACCTATCACCACCCCACCTACCCTTCCCCAGGCTCACTCCCCTCCCTCTGTTTACTTCTGGGCTTCCCCTCCCCTTCCAAAGTCCTGATGAAGGGTTTTGGCCCAAAACTTTGACTTTCCTGCTCCTCGGATGCTGTTTGGCCTGCTGTGCTTTTCCAGCTTCACATCTGTTGACATTAGCAAAATGGTTTCTGAAATAATTAAGACAACAACAACTTTTGAAGAGGACAGGAGAATAAATTGTCTTTTCTAATCAGGGTCACCCATCCACTGTCAAAACATTGGGAAAGGCTTGTGGTCAGTGACCCACGACCTCCAACATGGTTACAGAAATATTGACCTCTTTTCACGAGCGTGAATAAAAATTGGAAAAGTGGAAGCTGAGTTTAGACCTAGCTGGGCTCTGCAATTTACAAACTGCAGAGCTAGAATATACAGTTCTAAAATGTCATTGGACTTGAACGTTAACTCTACTTTCTTCCCAAAGATGGTGTCGTACCTGCTGAGTTTCTCCAGCTATTTCTGTTTTTGAAATAGACAGTTTTCATGCAGCCAGGCCTTGGGCAATCAACTTCTCAGCCTGGAGCTTCCTGGCCAGTTGCTAAAGGCCACATTGTTTCAGAATGAGCTGTTGTTTACACCTCCAGTGAACCTGCTCTATTGGAAGAATGCTGTGCAGACTTGATAACATCCAGCTCAGTAGGAAGCCCGAGCCATAGTGTAACAAGGACAGCACTTGACAGCTGAAGGCTCAAACCATGTTCCATGACCTCCAAATGTGGAAATCAACCACCTCATTGGATCTTCCTGCCCTTCCTGATGTGAGAATTGGAAACAGGCTGCAGATCCTTCAAGAAGTGTGCAAAGAGGGAGATAAAAAGGGCAACCTAGAGCCCCAGCCCTCTTTGCTTTTTACAACCTCTTCAACAGATTCTCCAGAGAGACCACTGTGGTGACACAACCAGAAGACCAGAACCTAGATGACAGGGGAAGCTCAAATCGATGACTGCAGATCCTAAAACATCAGCCAACTCTCAAAGACTGAGGAACAGCCTGTCCCAGCCTTACTGAATGAGCATTAACAGTCCTTTCAGACAAACAGTTCAAATCCACTAGTACGGACCTGTGGCTAGTGTAGCAAATCCTCAGGGTAGATAGTTTTTTTTAGATTCATTTGTGAGATTTGGGAATTTTTAGCTGGCCAGCATTTATTGCCCTTGAGAAGATGGTGGCGAGCTGTGTTCTTGAACTGTTGCAGTCTACCTGCTGTGGGTTGACCCACAATGCCTTTAGAGAGGGGAATTCCAGGATTTTGACTCAGCAACAGTGAACGAACGGCGATATATTACCAAATCACAATGGTGACAGGCTTGGAAGGGAACTTGAAGATGTTGGCGTTCCTATGTATCTGCTGCCCTTGCCCTTCTAGATGGAAGTAGTTATGGGTTTAGAAAGTATTGTCTGAGGATCTTTAGAGAATTTCTGAAGTATATCTGGTAGAGAGTAGACACTGCTGCTAATGCGCATCAGTGGCGGAGGGACTGGTGGGGGATCCAGTGATAACAACTTCATCAAATGTCAGGGGGCAGCAGTTAGATTGTTATTGGTGATGGTAATAGCCTGGCATTTAGGTGACACAAATGTTATTTGCCACTTATCAGCCCAAGCCTGGATATTCTCCAGATTTTGTTGCATTTGAACAAGGACTGCTTCAATATCTGAGGAATCGTGAATGGAGCTGAACTCAGTGCAATGATCAGCAAACACCACCATTTCTGACCTTATGATGGACGGCAGGTCATTGATGAAGCTGCTGAAGATGGTGGGGCCAAGGGCATTACCCTGAGGAACTCCTGCAGAGATGTCCTGGAGCGGAGATGATTGACCTCCAACAATCACAACCATCTTCCTATGTGTCAGGTATGGCTCTAACCACCAGAGAATTTGCCCCCCGATAGCCATTGATCCCAGTTTTGCTAGAGCTCCTTGATGTCACACTTGGTCGAATGTGGTCTTGATGTCAAGGGCTGTCACTCTCGCCTCACCTCTTGAATTCAGCTCTTTTGTCCATGTTTGAACCAAGGCTGTAATTAGGTCAGGAGATGAATAGCCCTGGCAGAACCCAAACTGGGCGTCCCTGAGCTAGTTATTGCTGAGCAAGTGCTGCTTGATAACACTGTTGATGACATCTTCCATTCCTTTACTGACAATCAAGAGTAGACTGATGGGGCAGTAATTGGCAGGGTTGGATTTGTCCTCCTTTTTATGTATAGGACATACTTGGGCAATTTTCCACATTGTCGGTAGATTCCAGTGTTGTAACTGTACTGGAACAGCTTGGCTAGGGGAGCGGCAAGTTCTGGAGCACAAGTCATCAGTACTATTGCCAGAATGTTGTCAGAGCCCATAGCCTTTGCAATATCCAGTGTCTCCAACTGTTTCTTGATATCACGTGGAGTGAATCGAATTGGCTGGAGGACTGGTATCTGTAATGCTGGGGACCACTGGAGGAGGTTGAGATGGATCATCCACTCGGCACTTCTGGTTGAAGATTGCTGTGAATACTTATCTTTTGCACTGATGTGCTGGGCTCTTCCATCATTGAGGATGGGGATATTTGTGGAGCCTCCTTCTCCAGTGAGTTGTTTAATTGTCCACCACCATTCACAACTGGACACGACTAGAACATAGAACATAGAACATTACAGCGCAGTGCAGGCCCTTTGGCCCTCGATGTTGCGTCAACCTGTGAAACCAATCTGAGTACCATCTAACCTCCACTATTCCCTTATCATCCATATGTTTATCCAATGACCATTTAAATGCCCTTAAAGTTGACGAGTCTACTACTGTTGCAGGCAGGGCATTCCACGCCTTTACTACTCTCTGAGTAAAGAACCTACCTCTGACATCTGTCCTATATCTATCACCCACCAATTTTAAAGCTATGTCACCTCGTGCTAGCCGTCACCATCCGAGGAAAAAGGCTCTCACTGTCCACCCTATCTAATCCTCTGATCATCTTGTATGTCTCTATTAAGTCAACCTTAACCTTCTTCTCTCTAACGAAAACAGCCTCAAGTCCCTCAGCCTTTCCTCATAAGACCTTCCCTCCATACCAGGCAACATCCTGGTAAATCTCCTCTGCACCCTTTCCAATGCTTCCACATCCTTCCTATAACACGGCGACCAGAACTGTACGCAATACTCCAAGTGCGGCCGCACCAGAGTTTTGCACAGCTGCAACATGACCTTACGGCTCCGGAACTCAATCTCTCTATCAATAAAACCTAACACACTGTACGCCATGGCGGGATTGCAGAGCTTAGATCTGATCTGTTGGTCATGGGATTGCTTAGCTCTGTCTATCACTTGCTGTTTATGCTGTTTGGTGTCCCGTTTGGTAGCTTCACCAGGTTGATGCCTCATTTTCAAGTGTGCCTCCCGGCATGCTCTTCTGCACTCTCCATTGAATCAGTGTTGATCCCCTGGCTTGATGGTAACGGTTGAGTGGGGGATATGCCGGGCCATGAGGTTACAGATTGTGCTGGAGTACAATTCTGCGACTGTTGATGGTCCACAGCGCCTCATGAATGCCCAGTCTTGAGTTTCTAGATCTGTGCAAAGTCTGTCCCATTTAACGTGGTGATAGTGTCACACAGCACGATGGAGGTTATTCTCAATGTGAAGTCGGGACTTCGTCTCCACAAGGTCTGTGCAATGGTCACTCTTATCGATACTGTCATGGACAGATACCAGTGCAGCTGGCAGATTGGCAAGCATGAGGTCAAGTCTGTTTTTTCCTTCTTGTTGGTTTCTTCATCACCTGCCATAGACCCAGTCTAGCAGCTATGTCCTTTAGGACCTGGCCAGCTTGATCAACATTGCTGCTGTGGAGCTACTGTTGATGGGAGACATTGAAATCCCCCACCCAGAGTACACTTTACGTCCTTGTGACCTCAGCACTTACTCCAAGTGTAGTTCAACATAGACGAGTACTGATTCATCAGCTGAGGGAGGACGTATGTAGTAATCAGCAGGAGGTTTCCTTCCCTATGTTCAGTCTGAAGCCATGAGAGTTCATGGGGCCCAGGGTCAATCTTGAGGTCTCCCAGGACAATTCCCACCTGATTGTGTACCACTGTACTGCCACGTCTGCTGGGTCTGTCCTGCTGGTGGGCCAGAACATATTCAAGAATAGTGATAATTATTTTCTAGGATGTTGTGTGTAAGGTATATTTCTGTGAGCATGGCTATGTTGTTTACACTCGGCCTAAGTGTTAGTAAGGACTTTTTAAGGCTGACATAACTGCTTCTGTTGTTGTCATTTCTGGTGCCAAAGCTGATGCCAAGTACGTCATCCAATTTCATTTCTTTTTTGAGACTTTGTAGCGATTGATGAAAGCGAGTGGCTCGCTGAGAGTCAACTTCATTGTTTGGGTCGAGAGTCATATGTAAACTAGACCATGTGAGGATGGCAGACATCAGGGAGCTAGATGGTCTTTTTCCCCGACAATCAGCAATGGTTTCATGGTCTTCAGTTGTATTTAAATGATTTCTTTTAATTGAATTCAAATTTCACTATCCGCCACGGTGGGATTTGAACCCGAGTCACTGGAGAATTTGTTGGGTTTTTGGATTAAAAGTCGAGCAATAATACCACTCGTCCATTGCCTTCCCATCTCCACCTGCGTTAAAGTGCTCCTTTCCTTTAACTCAGCTGGAAATCACCAATCCTATTAGCTGCTTGAAATTGAATTTTGCCTATAATTATTACCTGCGAAGTGCTTTTATTTTACTATGTTGAAGGCAATTTATAAATGCAAGCTGCTATTGTGACCAGAGGGTATCACTAATACTGTGCGATTTGCTCACTTTTGTACTTAGTTTCTTGTTAACTGACTACAGCACAGCATTCATTGCTTTTGGTGTCTAAATACATGCAGTTCTGCTATTCATCCTGACATCTCCATTCCACATCAATTTCCTATGTGAAAATACTTGGTCTCTTGTTCACAAACTCTGCTTCATTTCTGTGAACTTTTAGTATTCATCTGTTCTCAACTGACAGAAATGGCTTTGCTTTTACATTGCAAATTACATTTTTTTCACATCAGATGGACATTTGGTTACATTCTGGACATTTCTTGCTGCCTGCAATTTACCACACTGTTTACAATCCATGATCTGCTGATAGCCAGTTTCCGGTTTGTCATGATACACCCAAATAGTTCACTAGTGCTTTTTCAGAGATGAAGACCTAGCTAGCTGTTAGATTAGGGTCTAATGTGCATTCCTGAGAATATAGTGGAGATAAGCTCAATTGTGGTCCTCAGAAAGTGATTGGATCATTAACTAAAGAGAAAAACTTTGTGGTGCTGTGGAGAAAAGGTGGATGAGTGGGATTAGCTGACATTGATCTAGTACAGACTGCTGAAGAGAATTTTAAGACACTTAGAGCATCTTATTGCAACTCAGACACACTTTGAAATTTCATGTTAAAATCAATGAAGTAGAGAGACTTGCTATATAACAAATGATGCACCCATGCTGCATGCAGCAAAACTCATTAATATTGGGGAATCTGTTCATCTTTCTGTGGCATCAGGTGTGAGGAATATCAACTAGGACAGGTGGGGATGTTTTTCTTGCTGGTTAAGGGGGTGAGGTCTAGTCAAGGGGAATGAGAATGTCAGGGGGCATGTCAGGAATCAGCAGGGGGATCAGACACTTTGGGAGGAATCAGACAATGGTGGGGAGAAGGAGCGGTCCATGGGCAGCTTGGCATTTCTGTTGTACAGTTATACAGGAGTCAGACATGGTTAGTCAATCTAAGCTTTCCTAGGTAAATATCCAGATCAGTTAGTAGGATTTCTCCTAAGTCTCTCAATCTAGTCAGTGATTATCACACAGGGTCCTGTGCAGCTGAGGTATTGCAGTTAACAGTTGAAACTTCTTAATGATTCCCACAGAATTGATGCATCAGAACCTCTGAGGGGTTTCTACTGGCTGTGTCTGGTCTTCAACCATTTGGAGACTAGAACATCTGGCCCTTAACTCTGGAATGACACAAATAACATACATTTACATTAAATGCTCCGTAATGAGGATCTTATTGGTAAGATTCTAAATCCATCAAAACCACACTTTGAATGATACAACATCTTTGTATTTGGATTACAATTTATTTCCAGAAACTCAACCTTGACAATATTTTTATTTTTCTTGCAGTCCATTTTAGATTATTTTTCTCTCAATGTGTCAGGTGGCATGGAATCAGCCTCAGGTCAAGCTGCCCTAGATTTGTTGGGAGGTTCTGCCCCAAGTTGGTACAGGTGTAATCCTTCATCTCATTTTGTCTCACTCCATTCACAAAGCCACAGGATGTCCACACAGTAATCTCACCCCCTGTACCCATAAACATAACATCACTGGGATTACAGTCAGCCATTCAATATTCAGGAAAATATAGTCTGAATCCAACTTCACACCACTCCATAACACAGTCCATTTAAAACTCAACCTTCTCAGTGTATCAGTAATTACAATCTATTTGTGCAATCTATTTTAGAATATGTTGCTTAAGGATCAGAAAGATAGTTGCTGATGGGGAAGGCCATTCAGCTCATCTAATTAATCATTCCGTTGAACTCGATAATCTCCTGATCACAGCATCTGCTTCTTGAAAAATTGGAGCAGTTTCTCAAGTTGCGTCAGGTGTGAATGCCCCTTGTGCGAAGAAATATTCATTCAACATCGACCATGAATTGGCCATTTTGTGGTTTAGACACGCCTCCCCTTTACCAAAATTTGCAGTTTACATAACAAGAACTAAAACTGATGTCTAAGTTTCACTGACTTTAAATCATGTCTTTATGCTGTGATACCAAGGTGCAGATATCATAAACAACATCTAAGACTCAGATATTTCCCTTGTGTCGCAGTAATCAAACTGAATACAATACTCAAAGCTGTGGACTAACCAGAACACTGCAGATCTTTAGATTTAAGTTGACCTGATGTACCATTGTTAGCTTTGCAAATAAAAAACAGAATCCCAGAAAAGTTATGGAACAGAATTCAGCCCATTCTGTCTGTAGAGGGTTTCTGTTAGAGCTTTTCAGTGAGTCTCACTCCCTTATCCTTTTACATCAGCTAATTCTTCAATTTGCTTGACAAAGCCACAACTGAATCACGACCATCACATGTTCAAGCAATACTTTCCAGATCTTACCCATTCATTGTGTAGAAAGATATTTCCTGATTTGGAAATATATTGTCGTTCCTTCACTATCGCTGGGTCAAAATGCTGAAATTCCCTCCCTTATGACATTATGGATCTATGGGCAGCAACGGATCAAGAAGACAGTTCACAAATCCCTTCTCAATGGAATCTAAGGGATTGGTAATAAATGCTGAGCCAGTCAGAAACACCCAATCCCATGAATTAATTAAAAACAACCCAGAACACTAGCAGCTGATGCTACATGTTCCCTTCCTTCTTATCATATTGGCCCACCACTTTCCCATCAATTCCATCCATCATCATGCTACATTTCTTCCTCCTTTTACAGTTGTAAGCATGAGGCTAGAAGCATGTACAAGTGATCGTAAATGATGGAGATGTGCTCAGGGTTGCATTACTCAGTTCATCCAGATTGATTCAGCTAAAACATTGCTTCAACATACAAAGGAGAGCTATTCTCAGGTGTGTTCAGTCTCACATGGCTCTCAATGGAGGCCAACTCTGTAGCTTTGCTCTTTTTCTGATTTCTTGATCAGCTGCAGCTAACTGGGTCTACGTTACAAGTATTTCTGCATATACACACATGCTGACTGATACATATGTTCACGCAGGCCTAGAGATCACCTTCTCTTTATCCTTTACCATCATTCTCTTCTGGACATACTTATCTTCTACTGCCTTCTCTTGTCTAGCAATAGTGGTTTCAACTAAACCCTTCCGTTTTTAATAGTTTACTGGAGAGCATGTGATTGATTCCCGGTACCTGGGGCAATATCCATCCCTCAATCAACATCACTAAAACAGTTTAATGGGCCATTACCACGTTACTCTCTGCCCGAGTTTGCTGCGTGCCGATTGCTTGTTGCGGGTCCTTTCTTATAAAAGTTACTATACCTGAACAAGTACTGAATTGACTTGAAAGAACTTTGGATATCCAGATGTGAGGAAATCCCTACATAAATATGTACACTTGTTTTTTTCCTCACTTTGATCAGCTTTCCTCCTTTTTAAAATGTTCCTTTCAGGGGATGTGGGGATCACTTGCTCTGTTAGCGTTAACTGCCCATTTCCCATTACCCTCAAAGTAAGTAGCTTGCTCAAGCCACTCAGAGGGCAATCAAAAATCAACCTCATTGCTGAGGGTTTGGAATCATGCATAGGCCAAGTGAGGATGAAGATATCCCTTTTTAAAGGACATTAGTGAACTGGATAGCTTTTTAATAAAAGTAAGTGATAGTTTTGTGGTCGCCATTACTGAGATTATCTTTGATTAATTGAGTGTTAAATTCCCCTAGCTACCATGATGAGATTTGAACCCATGTCCTGCACAGTATAAGTTTGAGCCTCTGGTCCACCAAGGACAGTGATAACACTATTAGACTACATTCACCTTCATGCTATAAGCCATCATTGACATCCTTTTCTTGGAAGCTGTTCAGCAGTCCATCATTTCCAATTGTTATTACACATTTTATCAGAGCAGTCGTCAACACTCCAATTCCCTTGTCTTCTCTATTCTTCATCAATCTGCCATCATAGCACAACCTGAGCATCGCTCATACAAGTCTTCATTTGAGCAGCAGTTCACTCCCTATACATCAAATCTATAAACATAAGGCTTTCTGTCAGTAACATCCTTGCTACAAATTCATTGCATTGAATATAACACAACACACTTTGTTTTTTTTTTGCTGAACCATATATTTTAGTCAGATGAATATTTAACCCTTTCCCACTTATCTCAATTTTTATACAATATTAGTGAGCATAACACACTATTTTGTCATAAACTGATGTGTTGGTGTTTGCATTGATTAGATACCCTGATTGGCTTTGACAGTTCCTATGATACTTTCTTGATTAAAGGTGTTCAAATGGGTTCATTGCTAAATACTAACTAAATATGTCTTCTTATGGGAGAATCAAAACAAGGCACATCTTAAAATCGGAACTTGTCCATTTAAGGGAATAGCAAGAAATTCTTTTTGATTCAGATGAAAGTAGTGGAAATTTAACATCTTGTCACCCAAAAGGCTGCGGATGCAACAATTATAGGAGCTTAGGAGACTGAGATCATCCAATTTTTGGCAGGCAAGAACATTAAATGGTATGGAGCTATAGTGGGTAAATGGAGTTGAGATATAAAACGTAAAATATTTAATTGGATGGTAGAGCAAGCTCCAGGGGCTGACTGATCTACTTTTACATCTCTGTTTAGTTGAGGAGGGTGAATTCATGCCAGGATGCCAAATGCCAATGTGACAATACCTTTACTCTTTTGTCCAGGTTAGTTCTATGCTGGAACCTTTGTTTGTAGGCCTCACATTATGTAGTTCAACAACAACGACTTACATTTATATGGCATCTTTGATGTCCCAAAGCACTTCACCAATAAAGTCAGACACCATGTATTGGAAGTAGCTGTCGTTGCAGATGAATAAAAGCTTGAACTCTACATACCTTGCATTTGTTCACGAAAAGACTGAAGGTTGTGGAGACTGTCAATCTCTGACGCATTTTCATGGTAACGCCTGGACCGATCAGAGGCCACCTGCCTGATCTGAGAATTGACAAATTGACAGATAATTGTTCTTGCTGCACCTCCAAATGAATGGCCTAATCAATCTAGACCACCTTCTCATTGTTGGGTAAATTCTTGTCCTTTTTCTCACGTCTGTTTCTTGTGTTCTAGTCCTAATGAGTGCAAGATGAAAAGTCTCCTTTAAGTTCTGCGCTACCAAGTGATTATCGATAAAATTGAATTGAATGCAGGAGCCAATTGTAATATTTACAAATTTGCTGATGACACCAAACTGGGTAAGGTTTGAAGAGCGGACACAGAAGTGTCAAGAGTCTTGAACAGGCTAGACAATTGACTTGAACTTGGCAGAAGGAACAGAATGTGAAATCATTCACTTTTGTATAAAAAACAGAAAGTTTTTTTAAAGGGTAAGTCATGGGAGAGTGTGAAAGTCCAAAGGAATCTGGGTGCTCCTGTCCATGAGTTGTTAAAAGTTAGCAAGCAAATGAAGCAAGTAATTAGAAGGGCAAACAGTCTGCTAGCATTCATTTAATGGGGAACTGAATATAAAAGTAAAAGGTTATAGTTGTTTAGAGCTTTGGTCATATATAGCACCAGGGCTATTGGATGCAGTTTTAGCTCCCTTATCTAAGGATGGATATATTTTCCATAAAGGAAGTTCAACAAAGGTTCACCAGAGTAATCCCAGGGATGGTAGGATGTTTTATGAAGAGAAATTGAGGAAACTGCATCTGTATTCTCAAGAATTTTGAAGAGTGAGAGGTGACCTGCCCTGCATCACAGGAACAGCAGAAAAGACTGTGTTTAATGAACTGAAGGAAATTGCTTCCAACACTGCAGTTCACCAACAGTCTCTCACCGATTGTCAGTCTACATTATACAATAAAGTGCTGGCACAGGAGTCACTAATACTGGGATCAAATTATAAACTTAAACCTGGAGCTGGACAAACCAGCTGTGCTTGTCCAGCTCCATGTTTATCGACTCTGTCTTCAAGCATCTGCAGTCCTTACTGTCCCCTATAAACTTAAACCTGTTCTTAATCAGTTCTCTGTGGAGTAATACTTTTCATGTGTATTTTTAAGCACAATCTATTGGAGTTAACTACCTCATCAATAGAAGATTGCAATTGCATCAACTGTCTGTAGCTGTCTGTAATTCTATATATTAGCCTCTAAACCTGCAATACTTCAAGGCGTGGGGCTGGATGAACACAGCAGGCTGCTTGGCCTGCTGTGTTCATCCAGCCCAACGCTTTGTTAACTCGGATTCTCCAGCATCTGCAGTACCCTTTATCTCTGATACTTCAAGGAACTGTATGGATTGATCAGCCAATGTGACTTATTGATGGGTCTTACGTAGCTGCCAATGGTTTTCTCATATTTGAAAAAGAAATTAAGACTTGTATTTACCTTTCATAACTATAAGATGTCAGAAACAACTCCACAGCCAATGAATTAATTTTGGTGTGATCACTATTACAACAGGGAATGTGGTATTTTCGTACAGCAAACTCTCCCAAACAACAATGTAAAAGTGGCTACATAACCTGTATTTGTGGTGTTGATTTGACAATGAATCTTTCATGCCATGGAAGCCCTCGTATTCAATGTTGTGTTCTAAATGATGGGCCGTGCTGGATGAACATGCCAAATTTAAAATTAAGGTTAGATTCCAGTGCGCTGTACAACTTCTGGCTGTTGTCACTCTAAGAGCAGTCATGGTTTTAGGTATTTGGGTGGATATATATACTTGATCTGGTCAAACAGGAGTCTAACTCTGCAGCTGACTCAGAACTTGATTTGCTGATTCTTATGCACTGTGACTGGAGTTTACATGTTGGACTTTTAACAGAACATGAAGCAAGGTTTTCTGAAAAACAAATGAGACTGAAAATAAATTGGTCCTTGATTGAACTAAAGTCAACTGTCACATTACAATTTGGAACTTTCCTGGTCCATGGCACAGTTGCCATTTGCTGAAAGGTGTGGGATCAGGTTGAGTGGTCAGGACCCAGTGCGGGTATGATTCCAAAACTATGTTCCCAGAAGTTGCCTCAGAATCCCAATGCCTCCAGCATGATGTGAAATTTTCAATGTTAGAGTAGAGAGAAGAGAAAGTTAGACACATCTCTTTAACATCCCATTGAGCTTTAGGAGCTTATCAATGGGGCAGGAGGTTGAGAATAATGTTTTCAAACAGCAAATTGGCAAACAGCTTGGAGCATTTTTATCCTCAACCATTGAGTTCATTGCAAAGACATCAAAACATTAAGGGACCATGTAGCCATGTGGCCAAACTGAAGGTTTATAGACCAATTAGCCAACTTGAACTGGCCAACCAACATCAGGTTTCTTTTTACTCACCCATCTGATGTTGGTGATGCTGGCTGAGTCAGTAGTTATTGCCCATCCTTAGTTACCCTTGAGAAGTTGGTCCCAAGCTACCTTCTTCAACCGCTGCAGACCATGTGCTTTAAGTTGACCCATAATGCCCTTAGGAAGGGAAAAGATCAGAAATCACAAGTCACCAGGTTATAGTCCAACAGGTTCATTTGAAAACACAAGCTTTCAGGGCCTTGCTCCTTCTTCAGCTTGTCCACCCCAGTCCAACACCTGCATATCCACATCATGGCTTAGGAAGGGAATTCCAGGATTTTGACACAGTGACATGAAGGAACAGCTATATATTACCAAGTCAGGATGGTGAGTTGCTTGGACGGGAACTTGCAGGTGATGGTGTTCCCATATATCTGCTGCCCTTGTCCTTCTAGTTGAAAGTGGTCCTTGTTTTGGGAGGTGCTGCCTCAGGAGGCTTGGAGAATTTCTGTAGTGAGTCTTGTAGGTAGTACACACTGCTGCTAGTGAGTGTCGGTGGAGGGAGTGAATGTTAATGGTGATTTCTTATACAGGTAAGTAGCTGGTTAGGCCACTTTTATATACACAGCAATCATACAGTGGTCACACTAGAAGTGCTAGATTGACCTCAGTATTATGAAGGGGTTGGCAGGGTAGAATTTGAGAGGTAGGTTCCCCTGCATGACCAATCTGGAAGATTAGATCATAATCTCTGACTAAGGGTCTGATCATTTAAGACTGAGATGAAGAGAAACTTCTTCACTTAGTGAGTTGTGGATCTTTTAAGTACCCTAGCCTGGAAGGCTGTGGAGACTCCATTGTTGACTTTATTTAAAGCTGAGACAGATGGATCTTTGGTCTCTCAGGGAATCAAGGAATTGGCTAGGAAAATGGAATTGCAGCTGAAGGTGATTCATGATTCAATTGAAAGGCTCAGTCAGCAAAGCCCACATCCCTGAACGAAGAATAAAACCAGGCTGAATGAGACTGTATGGTTCAACCTGGGACAGGAAACCAGCCATGCAGATCCAGCACATGGTACAGACACCACAATGTGTATTCCAGACAAGCCAGAGAATCACAAAATTGTTTTGCAGAAGGAATCCATTCAACACATTGTACCAGTGATAGTGTGCCTCCTCTTGGGGTTTTAAAGGACTGATTAATTACACAGCAAAATAGAAATATAGAAGATAGGAGCAGGAGTAGACCATTTGACCACTTCAGCCCGCTTCCCCATTCAATATGATCATGATTGATCATTGAACTCAATATCGTAATCAGACCGTCCCCGTCACCCCGATCCCTTTAGCCACATGATCTGTCTTTCTCCTTCTGGAAAACACATATGTTTTCACCTCAACCGCTTTCTGTTGTAGTGAATTCCACAGGCTCACCACCCTCTGGATGAAGAAATTTCTCCTCATCTCAGTCCTAAAACGTTTACTCCTTATCCTTAAACTATGACCCCTGGTTCTGAACTCCCCCACTGTTGGGACCATCCTTCCTGCATCTAATCTCTCTAGTCCTGTTAGAATTTTATAGGTTTTTATATGAGATCACACTCATTCTTCTCAAGTCCAGTGAATACAATCCTAACCAACTCAATCTCTCCTCATATATTAGTTCTGACATCCGAGGCATCAAACCTTCCTTGCACTTCCTCTATAGCAAGAACAACCTTTCTCAGATAAGGCAAACAAAACTGTACACAATATTTCAGGAACCAAAATGGGAGTTTGCTGGAAAAGTCCAATGGGTCTGGCAGCACCTGTGAAGAAAACTTAGAGTTGATATTTTGGGTCTGGGGGCATCCTGAGGAAGAGTCACTGAACCTGAAACATTAGCTCTGGTTTCCCTTCACAGATGCTGCCAGACCTGCTGAGCCTTTCCAGCAACTTCTGCTTATGTTCTTGATTTGCGACATCTGCAGTTCTTTCGGTTTTTACAGATTTTTTCAATTTTGGCCTCACCAATGCCCTGTATAATTGCAGCAAGACATCCTTGCTCCTGTGTTTGAACCCACTCACTGTGAAGGCCAATGCACAGTTTACCTGCTTTACTGCATCTTATATCTCCGCGTTTAGTTTCAGCAAGGACAGCCTGGTCTCATCAAACATTTCCCTCTCTCAATTTACAGCCATTCCAGTAATAACCTGCCTTGTAGTGTTTTAGAGCTTGGATCACCGTCAGTATTTAAAGAGGAGATCAATAGATAGAGACATTTAGACAGATACATAAACAGTCAGCAAATAGACGTGCAGGCAGATGACATTAGTTTAGAATAGCCTCATGGTCAGCACAGACATGGTGGGCTGAATAGCTTGTTCCCGTGTTGTATTGTTCTATGTTCTCTTACAGATTTTGGTAACTTCAGGGAGTTGAGGGCTCCAAGAAGTCATCAGAGTGGAGGAGTTGAGGCCTTGGACAAATCAGCCATGATACAATAGAATGGTGGAGCAGGTTTGAGCAGACAAATGGCCTCCTCTTGCTCCTAACTCTTGTGTTCTTATGTTCTCATTCAGTATCCAATTTCAGGCAGTGGGTGGGCTCCTAAGGTTGGAGGGTTCATTGTTGGCCCTCTACCATTGAGGCATCAGCCCATACTAGCCAAAGTCCCAGTTACTGATTTGTGATGGAGAACACCTCAATGTAAAGGCTCCTGCAGAAGGGGAGAATGGTTTCACTGTGATTTCAAACAGCCAGAGTTGCCTGGCTATAATGAGGGTCAGCCCCTTGCAGGTTATAATGTACGTAATTTATGTATATGCCAGCCGCCATATCTGTTGCCCAGTGACTGAGCATTGGAGCTGGGGTAGGGGAATGGAGGTGTTGGTGAATGCTTCTCGTGATTCTTCACACCTGACCCCGTCCTCACTCATGCTCCAAACCCAGCAAAGTGACCTGGCCATCCACTGTGCTGACTGAATATCCCAGTCAGCCTAGAAACAAGACCTTGGTAGACCCTGTAATTATCAATGCTTGCCGTGAATTGACACACAGGCACAAAGCACCACTGTAATTTAAAATGGCTGAGTGTTGGGATCGTGGCAGGAATAGCATGGAGTCTGGTGATGTGAAATTGCACACATATTCAGTTCCAATCCAGTTCTTTAATAATTTAATATCCACAACAATCTCTGGCTTAGTTGAAGCTTGTAGTAAAACATTCCCCATGCTAGGATAACAATCTGTGTGAAAACATTATGTTAATATGCATAAATATTCCTGAATGAAATATAGCCAGAATTTTTCATTTATTTTAAGTCCAAGAAAATGTAGTTTTATGTAACTTGAGAAAAGCTCGTAAAGGGAAGTTATTTCTTTACAAATTTCCACAAATAACTCAGATATATTAAAAATAACATAGCTGCATGAGCTGATTGAAATAGTAGATTGTTTTTAATTTTCACCCACCCCCTTGTTTTTCAGCTCAATGAGCACTATTCAAAATCAGAAAGAAACAAATTTTCTACATGGAGAATCAGCGAGTTGGAGGGATCTGGTCACAAATTGATCATGTGGACATGTATTGCAAAGGTTCTGAGTCAGAAGAGAAAATCCCAGTCAGGGAACTGAGAAATGTAAATTCATTTCATTAAATAAATTGGAAATAATGGGCTCGTGTTGATATTAGAGACTTGGAAACTATCAGATGGCATAAAAATCTGTCTGATTTTAGAGTGTCCTTCATTGATGGAAACCTACTCCATTAGCTAGTCTGTGATTGATTTTAGAATATAGGAAAGGAGTCTGCTCTGTCATTCAATCTAATCATGGCTTATCATCTAACTCAGTATATTGTTCCCGCTTTCGCTCCATCCCATTACATCCCTTTAACCCTAAGAATGTTATCTGACTCCTTCTGGAAAAAGTTCAATATTTTGACTATGGAATAGTTGAACAAACCACCAGTTGTATTCACAGAGATGACTCACCACTATTTTCTTCAGGGCAATAAGTGCCAGAGAGTCCCACATCCTGTGAATAAATAATTGAACAATCAGTATTCAAATTAAGGTGTGAGTCTGGTAGTTAGGGAACTAACCATGGATGCTTTGGTTTGTTGAGGGTAGTATTAATCATTTGTTTTGATTTGCGCTAATCTCTCCCTGAAATTAAATGTTCAAATTTGGGAGTAAGCGTCAATTAACATTGACCTGACTCCAATTTAAAACATGTTCATCAAAAGCACGCAGTTGAATGTGCAGCTTAAGAAGGCATTCGGAATTTAAATGAGAGTCATTAGTCAAGTGAGATCAGAATTCAATTTGATTTCATATTAGTTTATATATCCCAGGTTATATCCATATTAGGTCCTTCAGCATGCACCGCTGCAAATTATCCATATTATTTACAATATCTCATAATTAATTAGGTGTCATATAATCACTGTAGATGTTTGTTGTAGCAAAAGATCAGAACTCCACAGATCTCAGATGCAGACTTGTAGTGTAAAAAAATGCATCAGTTTTAACATAATCCTAGTTACATCCATGTTTTAAGTTGCCTTTTCATGTACAGACAATGGTAAAACATGTGATAAAGGTGAAAACATATAAAATATTTGCAGAGATAAAAGGTACTGCAGATGCTGGAGAATCCGAGATAACAAGGCGTGGAGCTGGATGAACACAGCAGGCCAAGCAGCATCACAGGAGCAGGAAAACTTGACGTTTCGGGCCTAGACCCTTCATCAGAAATGGGGGAGGGGAAGAGGGTTCTGAAATAAATAGGGAGAGAGGGGGAGGCGGATAGAGGATGGATAGAGGAGAGGATAGGTGGAGAGGAGACAGACAAGTCGAGGAGGCGGGGATGGAGCCAGTAAAGGTGAGTGTAGGTGGGGGGGTAGGGAGGAGATAGATCAGTCCAGGGAGGACGGACAGGTCAAGGGGGCGGGATGAGGTTAGTAGATAGGAGATGGGGGTGGGGCTTGAGGTGGGAGGAGGGGATAGGTGAGAGGAATATGTGCAGGGCTATCAGGAAACAGTAGGACAGTTGACTAATTAGACAGCTCAATGAAAGAGCAGCCTTTCTGTGCTGTGTGATAGCATGATAGCTAAAGCGGTAATGTTGTTTAGTTTATCCCAGTCAGGGCCCAAAGTTACTAATCTCAGTTTCCCCTGGGTTAGGGAGGGAGAATCCACTCTGTTCACTAACTGGTGACAATAATCCGAGATTGAAAATATTAGCATCCAATGTAAAAGACGTGGTTACAGAACTTTTGGATAGTATAAATGGAATGGAGAAAGCCAGCAATCATTTATGAAAGGTGAATCATGCATAATAAATCTATTGGAGTTTTCTGAGGATGTAAGTAGTAGCATAGATAAAGGAGAACCACTGGATTTGGTGTATTTGGAATTTCAGAAAGCTTTAAAGAGGCCAGTTACAAAATTAAGGCACATAGAAATGAGGTACTATATTGGCATAGATTGAGAACTGGTTGACAGACTGGAAACAGTGTGGGAATCACGGAATCAAATATTTATTACAGCACAGAAGGAGGTCATTCAACCCATCATGCCTACACCTGCTTATCAAATGAGCATTATTACCTAATGCCAATCTCCTGCATTTTCTCTGGATCCCAGCGCACCACTTCTATCCAAATGATCAATGAATGCCCTCTTGAATGTTTCAGTTAAACCTGCCTCTACTATACTGCCAGGTAGTGTATTCCATATCCAAACTACACGCTGAGTGAAAAAGCTTTTACGTACATCACAAATGCTCCATTTGAATATCACTTTAAATCCATATCTGCTCATTCTTGGAATGGGGGAGGGGAAGAGGGTTCTGAAATAAATAGGGAGAGAGGGGGAGGTGGATAGAGGAGAGGATAGGTGGAGAGGAGGCTCTCTCCCTATTTATTTCAGAACCCTCTTCCCCTCCCCCATTTCTGATAAAGGGTTTAGGCCCGAAACGTGAAGTTTTCCTGCTCCTATGATGCTGCTTGACCTGCAGTGTTCATCCAGCCCCATGCTTGTTATCTCGGATTTTCCAGCATCTGCAGTACCTTTTATCTCTGCTCATTCTTGTCCCTTTTGTGAATGGGAACAGTTTCTTTCTACTTATTCTACTTACTCAACCTATTCATGATTTTGAAATCCAATTCCCACCACCCCCAGCCTGTATCCAACTATCACCATCCCACCTACCTTCCCCAGCCCCATCCCTCCTGTCTCTATTTATTTCTCAGATCCCTTCCCCCTCCCTATTTCTGAAGAAGGGTCCCAATCTGAACCACCGACTTTCCTACTCCTCTGATGCTGCCCGACCTGCTGTGTTTGTCCAGCTCCACACTGCGTTAGCTGATGGAAGATACCATGGTGCTTTAAGACCATGACAGTACAGAATTGCATAAGTGTTCCAATGCAGCAGGCCATTCGGCCCAGCATGCCTGAACCAGCTCATTAAATGAGCATTATAACTGGTGCAAATCTCCTATTTTCTCCCCAGACTCCTGCCCACTATTTTTATCCAAATAATCATTGGAGGGCTTAAGACCCTCAGAAGGAAGAGTTGGCAGTGGTGTAGAGATAATGTCATGAAACTAATAATGCAGGTTTCTCGGGGCATGGATTCAAATCCCACCAAGTGCGATATTCAAATCCAATAAAAAATTTGGAATAAAAATCTAGTCTGATGGCATTGTTGATTATCATAAAAGCACCCTCTGGTTCACTAATGTCCATTAGGGAAGGAAACTTGCCATCTTTACCTGGTCTGACCTACATATGGCTTCAGAGCCACAGCAATGTGGCTGACTCTGAAATGGCTGAGAAAGCTAATAGGGGATCAGCAGTAAATGCTGCCTTAGCCAGTGATGCCCACATTCCATGACCAAGAAACAAAAAAATCATTGCTATTCAGCAATTAATGCAGCTTTTTCATTCAATACGATTGTGGCTGGTCTGATAATCCACAACTCTACTTTTCTACCTTTTCCCCATAACCCTTGAATATTCTTCCATCAACAATCCTCTGTGGTAAAGAATTCCAGAGATTCATGATTTAAGGTTGAGGTGAGAAGTTTCTTCATCTAGAGAGTGGTAAGGCTGTGGAATTCTCTGCCACAGAAAATAGTTGAGTCCAAAACATTATATGTTTTCAAATAGCAGTTGGGTATAGTTCTTAGGGCTAGAAGAAACAAAGGGTAGTGGAGGAAGCAGGAACATGGTGCTGAGTTGGATGACTAGTCATGATCATGTTGAATGATGGAGCAGACTCGATGGGTTGAATGTCCTACTCTTGCTTCTATTTTGTGTTTCCCCTTTGCATGTTGTCCTCATTAATACTGATACCCTGTCTTTTGTCTGTGATTGTTCTGCCCTTTCTGATTGGAGGATAAATCAGCATAGTTTAAGACCTTGATAACAAGACGTGGGGCTGGATGAACACAGCAGGCCAAGCAGCATCATAGGAGCAGGAAAACTTGACGTTT
>JAHRHZ010000249.1:14691528-14750674 GCA_024137785.1 Ginglymostoma cirratum
TCTGATAAAGTTTAAGACTTTGTCTGTTCCGCCATGAATGTGCTCAAATGCTGACTCACAATCTCAGCACATGTCAATTGTTCTCACATGGAAACTTCACCTGTCTTGGTAGGTGTGCAATTTGGGGTCCCTTATGCCTAGATCATCCTTTAATTGTGTAATTCACAGGTTTCTGCAAGTTGACTTCATGATGTATGTACTGGTTTTATTCTATTTCATTACATATTGATCTTATTGATCGAATTGGGTCTTATTCATTTTGTTCCGTAATATAAAACTTGGGGGTCGAAGGGTGCCTTCAAAGCTTTAAAATTTCTGTTCTTCTTTTCTGCTTTTCAGAAAGTTTAAGTGTAGAACATATTTTGAAACAACCTCTGTGAACACAGTCTCAAACGTGTTAAGAGTGCAGTGATTTGTAATTACTCTGGTTTGTTCCACAAATCTGTTGCTATTTCATAATTCTGCCATTGAACATGAAATTCCAGCTTTGTTTCATATCTGCTGTCATTTGAACAGGAACTGTTAGGGGAAAAGGCTGCATCCATTTGGATTTGGGGAGGTGCCAGGAGATTAGAGGATTGCAAACATTACCTTGGTCAAAAAGGTTTGTAAGGATAATCCTCGCAGTTATAGGGCTGTCAGTTTGACCTTGTGGTGGGGAAGCATCTAGGAACAATTATTTGGGATAGAATTGTTTGTTGCATGAAAAGGTAGATTGTTCAGAAAGGTCAGCATGGATTTCTAAAGCAGAAACCATGTTTAACAAACTTGCCGGAGTTTATTTGATGAGGTAGTAGAAAGGGTTGATGAAGGTA
Organism: Ginglymostoma cirratum; assembly: GCA_024137785.1. NCBI lineage: Eukaryota > Metazoa > Chordata > Chondrichthyes > Orectolobiformes > Ginglymostomatidae > Ginglymostoma > Ginglymostoma cirratum. The sequence goes on from JAHRHZ010000249.1 coordinate 14,692,344, forward strand.
ACACTGACGATGCGTGCATAGACTCCTAAAAGATGTGGACACAGTGCCACAGGACAGACTTGTGAAGAAAACAGACTTATGAGAAACATCACAGGTCATGAGTAAAAGAGTCAGTAGCAGCATGGATACAAAATTGACTGAGTGATAGGGAACAGAGAGTAATATAATTTTGGGTTGGAAGAACATTTATAGTGGAACTCCCCAGTGTTCGTATAGGTCCTTCGCTTTTTTCTATATATAATAATGATTTGGATCCTGAAGTGCAGAGAACAATTTCAAAGTTTACAGATGACTTGAAACTTTGTGGAATTTTAAGTGTGAGGACAATGTGGATGTCTAAAAGGGCATTGGTGAAGTGGGCAGAAAAGGGCAGGTGAGATAAAATGAGAGAACTGTGAGGTGATGCATTTTGTTCAGAAGAACATTGAAAGTCAATAAAAAAAAGTTACACAATTCTAAAGGGGGTGCAGGAGCAGAAGGACCTGTGTGTTTATGTGCACAATTCGTTGAAAGTGGCAGGACATGTAGAGAGAGCAGTTAATACAGCACACAATGTTCTCGACTTTATTAATAAGGACACAGAGTACAAGAGCAAGGAGGTGATGCTGAGCTTGTGTAAGACACCTGTTATATCTCAGCTGGAGCATTGTGTAAAGTTTGGTGCAACATTATAAGAAAAATATGAAACATTGAGGAAAGTGGAGAAGTAATTTACAAGAATGGTTTCAGGAATGAGAAACATCAGATATAAGGATAGACTGAAAAAGTTGGGACTGTTTGAGAGAAGTTGCCTGAGAGAAGATTGGATACAGGTTTTCAAAATCATAATTTAAAATGCAATAAGATCTGTACAATATCAAGCCTAGGGCTGACAAGTGGCAAATTATCACATTATTGTGAATGCTCCATGCATTAAGATACAAAGAATTTAGGTTTGACTTCATAAACTTGTAAAGTATATTGACAAGGAATATAAACTCAAATAGCAAGAGCTTCTACAGGTTTATAAAAAAGAAAGAGAATGCTTAAAGTGAGTGCAGAACTCTTTGAGGACGTGACTGGAGAATAATTAGGAAAATTGGCAAACTCTAACAATCATAACCATTTCAGCACCTTAAACTATAAGGTATAGATTACACTGTAAGAGGTACTTTAATTAATATGAATAAAAACAGAAGTTGCTGGAAAAGCTCAGCAGATCTGGCAGCATCAGTGAAGAAAAAATTCAGAGTTAATGTTTCAGGTCCTCCAGAAGGATTTGAGGAAGGGTTACCGGACCCGAAACGTTAACTCTGATTTTTCCTTCACCGATGCTGCCAGACCTGCTGAGCTTTCCCAAAACTTCTGTTTTTGTTGTTGTTGTTGAGAAGCCAAGGGAGGTCTGGAGGTAAGGGGAGAAAGAGAGAGAGAGAGAGAGTTTCCATTTTCCTTAATATGTCACACAGTGTGACTCTAAGTGCCAATTATACAATTGGAATTCTGCAGCTACTCATCACTTTTAATGAGGTTACACACAATAGAGAAAATTATCAGTCTAACATCCTTTGTCCTTGAATCGAGTTGATGCAAAACCAAATTAAACCATTTGAGCAGGATAAAGAGAGAGAAATTATAAGTCTGTGAAAGTAAAACTTAGATCAATATCAAGGATTTACTCTTCACAAAGAATAATCAAAATGCATTGTAATGTAAGTGGAGAGGGAACATCAAACATGGAGTAAACAATAAGGATAAAAGGACAGGAGTGCTGTGGTATGCGCTATAAATATGTTAAACACATCTCTAGTGTATGAGTAAACAACTGAAAAATTCTAAGAAGTTCTTAAATCTTTGTGCGTACAATCAGAACCTTCCATCCAGAAGAAATTGAAGAATTTAAGCTCAAGGCAATGCCTACAAACATCAATGTCAATGCAAGCATGGGTTGTTGGATTTGGATTAATTTTGGATTTTACAGGTTCCACACCAGTCAGACAATGTCTATTCAAATAATGTGAGTAACGGTTGTGAGGGAACACTTTCACCTGCTGAGTCATATGGTTTTAAATTCAAGTCCCATCCCATAATCCTGATGACAAACTCTAGGCTGACACGCCATTGCAAGTGGGATGGAGTAGAATAGTAAGGAAGGAAGTCTTGCTACAATTGATGAAGGCTTGTTTGAGACTGCACTGAGAATACAGTGCACAAATTTGTTCTCCCTATTTAGAGAGGGACCCGGAGGATGTATCACTTACATTTGTAACAGCTCAGAGAAGGTGAGTTGGCTGATTCCTAGGATGAACGAGTTGTCTTATGAGGAAATTTTAGCAGGGTGGGCATGTACCCATTAGGGCTTAGAAGACTAGGAGGTGATGTCACTGAAATGTCTCAGATTTTAAGGGTATTGCCAAGGTTGACGCTGACCGGGCATTTACCTCAGGGAGGAATCTAGAACTTGGAGGCACCATTTAAAACCGAGGGTGTCCCAGTTAATGTGGAGATGAGGAGGAAATTATTTTTCTTGAAAGGTCATTCATCTTTGGAATTCTCTTCCACGGAAACTGGGTGCAAGTTGAATCATTGGGTATATTTAATACTACATTAAAGACTGAAATTTCATCGCCAAGAGAGACGAGGCTTATGGGCGGAAAAGAAAGCACTTAAATATTTAACTTAACGTTAGCTATGTTTCTGGATTAATAGTCCAGCAATAATCCAATTAGGCCATTGCTGCTGCATTTATTGGAAGCATTTTCTAATTGCACCACCGATATTGGCAAATAGTAAGAGTTGGAGCAATTTCTTCACAGCTTCTTGTTTTTACTTTTATCTTTACTTTTTAAGGGGTCTGTGGTGGGTCAGCTAGGGCTCCAGGAGTTCTGCGACAGCCTCTGGTAGCTCATTCTAGGTACTTACCACCCTCTGTGTAAAACAATTTGCCCCTCATATCTCCTTTAAGTTTTTCGTCTTTTACCTTAAACCTATGTCCCCTAACAATTGACATTTCTACCCTGGGAAAAAGTCTCCAACTATCTATTTTATCAATGTCTCTCACAATGTTGTGAACTTCAATCTGGTTGCCCCTCAACCTCTGACATTCAAGTGAAAGCAAACCACATTTATCGAATCTCTCCTCATAGCTAATACCCTCCATACCAGACAACATCCTGGTAAACCTTTTCCATACCCTCTTCAAAACCCGCACATTGTAGTGACCAGATGTTGAGCAATATTCCAAATGTGGTTCTACTGCAACATGACTTGCCAATTTTTATACTCTGTGTTCTGACTGATAAAGGCAAACATGCTGTATGCCTTCTTGATCACCTTATTCATTTATGTTGCCAATTTCAGGAAACTGTGGTTTGGTCTGCCTAGTTTCCTCTGTATGCTTCAGAGGTAGTAGGAACTGCAGATGCTGGAGAATCTGAGATAACAAGGTGTAGAGCTGGATGAACACAACAGGCCAAGCAGCATCAGAAGAGCAGGAAGGCTGACGTTTCAGGCCTAGACCCTTCTTCAGAAATGAAGAAGGGTCTAGGCCTGAAACATCAGCCTTCCTGCTCCTCTGATGTTGCTGGGCCTGCTGTGTTCATCCAGCTCTACACCTTGTTATCTCTCTTCCTCTGTATGCTGATGCTTCTAAGGGTTCTGCCTTTTAATATATACTTCCCTCCTGCTTTAGACCTTCCAAACTTCATCAGCATGCATTTGTATGGATTAAATTCCACCTGCCATTTCTCCGCCCAAGTCTCCAGCCTACCTATATCCTACGGTATTCTCTGGCAATTCTCCTCACTATCTTCAGCTCACTCAATTTAGTGTAATCTGCAAACTTACTAATCAGACTATCTGCATTCTTTTCCAAATCATTTATATATGTTACAACCAACAGGGACCCCAACACTGATCCTTGCCAAACATCACCGGCCACAGATCTTCAGACTATACACTATCCTACACTACAGATACTGTCAGACCTGCTGATCTTCTCTAGCACGTTCTGTTTTAGGTACACCTTCTATGTTATATCATTCCACAAATGAATGAACTGTGTGTAATATCTTGTAAGAACAACATATCGTATTATAGTAGCCACTGAAGCAGTCCAGTAATAGCATCCTTTGGGCAAAAACATGGGTTGATATGTGAAACCAGACGACAGAAGAAATTAAAAAAAAATAGACATTCTTCAATTACGTGCCCCAATGCTTCCAAGCCACAAAGACACTTGTGCCAAAGTACTCACATCCCTCCGAGCTGCCTCAATTCCTTCATTATACAACAGTAAGTTCTGCTATGTCCTCCTGCCTATGATTACACCATAACTGGAGCTACTTATACCAAAGATGTAAGCGGGTTTTATGGTTCCGTGGGCTCAGATTCTGTAACAGAAGCTGTTGGCCTTGGAAGAACCATTCACAACATGGCCAAGCATAGTGACAATCTACTAATTTATATCATATTCCCATGGCAGGAAGTTAGAGTAGGAGAAATTGCTGGTCATCACGTAATGATAAACATGTCTTGCTCTCGTGCCAGTGTAGAGCAGCAGTTCCTCATGAAAAAGTGCATGAAGGGGCCTGCATCATATACTGGATAAACACTGTTTACTGTTACATTTCACTTTGGAAAGTTTAATAGGAAATAAATGCATAAATGCAGTAAATTGTGAAATCCATAGACCGGGGGCTGAAACAAATTGTTAGAAATACATATCAATATCTGAACAAAACTGAAATATTTTGGACTACTTATCATCTCTGGATTGAGAGGACTTTTTAAGTTTATTTTTGAAAATGAAGCAATTAATTTAATGTGAGCCGTAAGCTTGCTGATAATCGAGTGACTCTGAAGAAGCAGCGAAGTAAATCTTTCACAGAGATAAAATATGTGCTGCATTGACTTAATTAGTGAGGAAGTCTGGCTTTGAAAGGATTAGAAGCCCCAAAGCTAATGATTGCCAAGCAGTCCGTTCTGGACTTGGTGATATGTTCTATGGAGCTAGACATTAGAGTAAAAAAGAAACTCCAGAAGCTGCAGTGTGTCTCCTGAAATCCTGTTCTCAATAGAAAATTTGTGTTTCCAAACACAAGTATTTGTGTGTACCTGGTAAAACCTGAAAAGCTGGACCTCAATCACATTCTGAAGATCAAATTCAAGTTGATTTAGGCCAGAATCAATCTATGACTGGCAGAAATTTGGCTTTGTTATAATCCCAGCTGATGTTATCACTGGAAACGTCAGATCCCAGGCTGAAATCTGGCTTGATAGATTATATTTTGCTCTGTTTTGTTTTAATGAGGTGGTCTTGCAATGAAATTAAACACATAATGCTGCAGACTTGGTTTTAACAATAAACAGAAGTTTACAATGCAAATGTAATGAAGATAAAATAGAACAAACCTAGCCCCCTACATTTACCACAATTTGAATGATTTTGAAACAAATAGTAAAAATATAATTGCATCTATCCCAACACCATCATTTTACAACAATCAAATACCAGGAAGAATTAATTGTCTTCTGTATCACATTTATAATGTTGACTTTACTGTTTCTTTCAATTTGCGGTCTTGAGAATTTTAATGCATTTTTCTTGATTGATCACAAAACTGAGCTTTGACTTTCTCAGCTTCAAATAGCCCCTGCAGGTTCCTAACCAAACATTCCTGGTTTGGATCTTTCATCTAAAACACTCAAACTGAGGCAACCTATTTGCTAACTTTTTTAAACTAATTTTCTCCAGGAGAAACTGTTTCATACATTTAACTTGAACCAGGGCCCCTCTGAACTGCAAAGGAAAATCTTTCTCAGCTCTGGATGTTTCTCTTAGCAAAATTTTTAAAAATCCTCATTCTTCTAACTCAAAGCAAGTTAATACTCGTCAATGAGTGGGCAAAAGTCTAAATAATGGAGTATAATGTGGAAAAATGCCAACTTGTTCACTTTCACAGGAAGAATATGAAAGCAGAGTATTACTTAAAGGGAGAATGACTGCAGAATTATAGGGAGCTGAGATTCTGAGAATCTCTGCTTGTAAAATTGTCTCAATGCAAACAAATTCCCTTTCTTATGCTTGTGATTCCCCTTCTCATATTCATTTCAAAAATAATGATGACTTCAAAAAATTGCAGAATCACAAAATTGCTATGGTGCTGAAAGAAACCATTTGGCCCATCATGTCTGCATGAACCTTTCAAATGAGCGTCATTACCAAATGGTAATCTCCTGCTTTTTCCCCATATCCTTTCACATTATTTCTATCTAAGTAGTTATCCAATACCCTCTTGAATGTCTCAATTGAACCTGAATCTGTCCACAGATTTCACACTTCTAGATAGTGCATTCCATCCCCTAAATACTTGATGTGCTTTCTCACACATCATATTTGCTCAGTTTGTGATCACTTTAAAACATGTTTTTGCTTATTTATGAGTTTCTCTCTCTCTTCATTCTTTTTAGTTTATTCATGCTTTTGAAAACCTTTCTCTGATCTTCTCTTAGCCTTCTTCTCTCTAAAGTAAACCATCCAAACAGTTTATCCTCACAACTGAAATTCGTCATCATTGAATCATTCATGTAAACTACTTCTGTAACCTGTCCAATGTGTTCACATCATTCTTATAATGTGACACCTAGAACTGAACACAATTCTCTAACTGAGGTCTAACAAGTGTCTTATACAAGTTCACCAGCCTCTCCTTCCTTGTGTATTCTATACCTCTATTAATAAACCCATGATACACTCTATGGTTTACTTACTGCTCACTTCACTTGCACCACCACCTTCAGTGATCATTATATACAGGTAAGTTAATCATTAAACCCTCTTATACACACAGATCAAAACTCACGTGCCATTATTTTAAAACTCAAACTCTAAAATAAATAATATTAATATATAGATCACACAACTTACTATACAGTTTCATTGACAGTATCCTTGATTTGGTTTCACCAATGCTCCGTACAGTTAAATCATTACACTCAATTCCTTTTGTAATAGACAGTTCAATCCTATTAATCTTTGTGATTATATGCTGCACCTGCATACTCACTTTTTATGGCTTGTGCAGAAGAACATCTAAATCCCAGTGTACCTCAGAATTCTGGAGCCATTTTTCAAGAAAGTTTTCATTCTTATTGCCAATTAAACAAGTGTACATTTTACCACACATTATAATGCATCTGCTCAATTTTTGCCCAATCACTCAACCAAACTATGTCTATCTGCAACTTCCTTATGCCTTCTTCACAACGTAATTCCTGCCTAATTTAGTGTCACCTGCAAATTTAGCTACAGTGCTTTCACTCCTCTTATTTAAGTCATTGATATGATTTAACATTCATTGAGGCCCCAGCACAAATCCCCATGGGCCAATGGGGCTCTTGTTATGGACCAGACCAAACAGTTTAAGAACGTAGCCGAGACCCTAACTTTTTCTGTTTATAAAGGTAAGTGTAGGTGTTGTGTTCTGGATGCAATTCAATTGGCCAAATGATTTGGCGTTAAGCAAAACACATTTTATTTTTATACTACAGTTAAAATACAGATGAAATAAAAAGAAAAGAAAAGAGTTGGCTTAACTGTAACTCTATTGAAACGCTTAACAAAATAATGTATATCTTAGCTACTACTAATTAAGTGTTCCAATACAGTAACATCCCATAAATACACCCTTGGCACAGCCAAATTCAATAAATTGTCTCACATGCAATTCTAACAACAGGAAGAGAACCCCAGCTTTTAGAGAAAACAAAGAGAGGAATAAAAGATTCCACAACCAACTTCAAGAGCCCAGCAACAGCTACAATAAACTAATTTAAAATTCTGGATCTGTGGGAGCTTAACCCCACTCATTCAGGCTGCTTCTACTGTTCCAATTTTTAAAAAAGCCCAAAGCCTCACAAGCTGTTTACTTTATTGGCTTTGGAGCAGACCATCTGGTGCCTCTGTCTCAACCTGTCATCATAAAAAAAAAGGAAAAATTACACCTGCTAAAGCCATAGTATTGTCACATTATGCTCAAAACACAGAAAGTTGCAAATAGGTAAAGTAGATAATCAGAAAGGCTTGTCCATCCTCAGCACCAGCCTCCTCCCCCATCTCTTCTTCTAACTCAAATTAAAACAGTCCCAGACAACAAAAGATGGGAATAACACCTAATGAGGCAAAACTGGCCTCATTAACAAAGAATTGTCACTTGTCAAATACTGTGGGACAGTGAAGAAAACCACAGATGTTGACACTTGGCAAATTTAAAGGTTAATGAATATTCAAAGCAGAAAATGTCACCTGGCAATGCAGAGACAGAAAGTCAACAGGTTACAACTCAAAACATTGACTCAATTCTCATTGAAAGCTTATGTCATGCTCTTCGATATTTGCCATGTATCGACAACCCATCGAGTGCCAGGAGTTTTGCCACCTGTACCATAACAGTTTTATCACCATGTCTATCTGTTCGCATCATAAAGAAATAGTCATCACTACAAAATGAATAAGGAGATGTTTCACTTATTCTGAAAGTGCTGATAAGAAACCATGTGCATTACAACTGCTGCTCAGAGACTTGCCAAAATTTCTAGACTACAATAAAACAGAAACTACAAAATTATTGGACGACATTCCCTCTGGACAGCACAATGTTTACACTGAGAGATAGTAGGAACTGCCGATGCTGGAGTCTGAGATAACAAGGTGTAGAGCTGGAGGAACACAGCAGGCCAAGCAGCATCAGAGGAGCAGGAAAGCTAACGTTTCAGGTCTGGACACTTCTTCAGAAACGGGATGTTTACATTGATGTGGTTATCAGAAAGAAATGGTATCAAATGGTTGACCACAACAAATTATAGCACATTTGTCATTATAAGGCATCTCAAGGTGTTTCACAGCAGCATGCTACACACCAAACTGTACAAAGCAATCTTTAGGCAGATAGCCTAAAGCTTGGTCAAAGGCGCAAGATTTACAAGGTCCCTTAAAAGGAGGAGGAAGAGGTAGAGACAGAAAGGGTTATGAAGGGAACTCTGGAGCTTCAGGCTTGAAAGCTAAAGACATCATATGACCAGAGGCACAAAGGCATTTCAGAAAAGCAGGTATTTGGCAAAATACTTTGAGAGACTGTAGTCTCACAGTCTCACATTTTTAGCACACTTGCGTTTGATTGAAAGCACCATAAAGTTCTTCACATTCATAACAGGCATAAAAGTTCCAGGTGTTTCAGATCATCCAGAGACACTGGAGAAGGATTATTTTAAAACAAAATATTTCCAACTTCAATCACTTCCACATTTGGCACGACTGAAATGTCACAGAAAATCCCACCTTCAACATTTTACACCATATAAAATCAGAGGAACAGAATCATTTGGCATTGGTGCCTTGGATATTAACCTCATTGAGTGAAATATTTTCCGTTAGACTTTATGACCCAATGCATAGTATAAAATGAACATAGTGAAAAAGACACAAATAGATCCCCAGATGATGATGAAAAACAGACACACAATGGTCAAAGTATCAAAGGCCTCAATTGTACAGGTGATTAGAAAATGGAAACAGTACATTTTCATGTGGACTGCTGTGTTAACCATGTGGGTAATGCCCTATTGCATTCCCCACCTACTGGCAACGGACACATGACTGTGAAGCTGGAAGATGTCTTTCCAAGAGAATCAATAACCATTCTAAATATTAGCAAAAGGGAATGAGAGTTCATATAAGTGTTATGGATAATATTTATAGACATATCTCTCGGGCCTGATGGTTTCCAAGCCAATTTATGTTAAGACATTTTAGATGGTTCTGTCATAATTTTGCACAGCTCTCTAAATTTAGAAGTTGCCCCCTTGGATTAGAAAATTAGAAAACTCATTCCATTATGTAAGAGGCTAGGAAGAGGGAATTGAGGTTATTGGAGGCCATTCTTTTTCTCTTGCTTCATGGGATGAGGATGACATTGACTGCACCTACAGTTATTGCCCAGCGTCACTCACAGTTGAAGAGGTGGTGATGAGCTGCCTTCATGAACCGCTGCAGTCAATCTGGTGGAGTTACACTAATGGTGTTATTAGGAAGGGAGTTCCAGAACTGTGGCCAGTGACAGGGAAGGAATGGTGATGCATTTCTATCTCAGGATGGTATCTAACTTGGAGAGAACTCTGTGGAGCTGATATTCTTATGTATTTGATACCCTTGTTTCTCCATGTAGTTGAGGCCCTGTGTTTGGAAGAAGTTGTCAAAGGAACCTTGGTGATTTGTTGCAGTGCATCCTGTAGACTGTACACATTGCTGCCACTGTGCCTTCATGGAGTGAGGAAGTGAACAATCAAGCTGATAGATGTGATGTGAGTCAAAGAAAATAGCTGTCTTGGATGATGTGAATCTTTTTCAGTCTTGCTGGAATCATAACCACCCAGGCAAATGGAAAGAATCCCATCACACTTCTTATATCTTGTAGATGTTAAGCTTTGAAGTGTCTGGAGGTGACCTCCTTTAATAGCCACAGTGTTTACAACTAGTCCAGTTCAGTTTCTGGTAAGCTTCAGGATGGTGATAATGCAGGATTCAGTAATGGTGATACCATTGAATGTCAAACGGCAGTGGTTAGATTTTCCCTAACTGGAAATGGTCATTGACTAGCGCTTATGCAGTGCAAATATTATTTGTCACTTATCAGCCCAATACTGGATATTGTCCGTGTTTTGCTTTATGTAGACATGGAATGCTTCAGTGTCTGAGCAGTTGTGAACATTGTTGAATATTGTGCATTCATCAGTCATCATTTCATTGGAGGGAAAGCTAAGGAGAGATTTGATAGCTTTCAGCGTCATGAGGGGTCTGGACAAAATGGATGGGGAGAAACACTTCCCAAAGATAAATGATTTGAGGATCAAAGGTCACAGTTTTCAAGTTCATTGCAAAGGAAACATGTGCAAGATGAGAGCAACATTTTCAAAAAGTAGGTATTTAAGGTATGAAAGGTGCTTTCTTGAAGTATGGTGGTGGAGGCAGACTTTAGTGAGGCATTCAAAAGGACATCGAGAGACTATTTCAATAAAAACAATGTTCAAGGTGAAGTGGGAAAAAAAGCACTATGTTAAAATCTCAGAGAGTCACTGGGCTGACATGATGGGCTGAATGGCCTCCTTCTGTCCTGTAATACTTCCGTGATTTTGTAGCTTCTGACTTTATGATGGCGGGAAGGTCTTGCTGAAGCAGCTGAAGATTGCTGGGCCTAGGACACTACCCTGAGGAACTCTTGTAGCAATATCCGGGGACTGATCAGATTTGTCTCCTGCACCACAACCATCATCCTGTGCACCAGATATCACTCCGACGAGCGGACAATTTTCCCCTGATGCCCATCGACTCCAGTTTTGCTTAGGCTCCTTGATGAGACACTTCTTCAATTACAGCCTTGATATCAAGGGCTGTCACTCTCGCCTCACCTCTGGAATTCAGCTCTTTAGTCCATATTTGGCTCAAACTGTAATAAAAGTCAAGGACTGAATAGCCCTGAGTGTAACCCAAATTGGGCGTCGGTGAGGAGCTTATTGGTGTGTAAGTGCTGCTTGATAGCACTGTGATGACCACTTCCATCACTTCATTAATGATTGAGAATGAACTGATAGGATGTAGCAATCAGTCCCCAGGCAATTTGTTTCCGTTCTGGAAGGAATACCCCTGAATGGTTTGATCTGAGGTAGGAGAGATGAGCTGGTTCCCCTTCTTAATTCAATCCTCTCTTCAGCGGTTGCAACAAGATTGACTCAAGTAGCTTATAGCTCAAATTGCTCATAGGCAATCTACGAACAAAGAACAACAAAGAACAATACAGCACAGGAACAGGCTGTTTGGCCCTCCAAATGTAACATATGCAATGCAAAAATATTTTTGGTTTAAGTGGGGAGGAGATAACCTAGTGGTATTATCACTGGACTGTTAATCCAGAGGCCCAGAGAGTGTTCTGGGGACCTGGGTTCGAATCCCACCACGGCAGATGGTGGAATTTGAATTCAATAAAATATCTGGAATTAAGAATCTAATGATGACCATGAATCCATTGTCGATTGTCAGGAAAAACCCATCTGGTTCACTGATGTCCTTCAGGGAAGGAAACTGCCAACCCTACCTGGTCTGGCCTACATGTGACTCCAGATCCACAGCAATGTGGTTGACTCTTAACTGCCATCTAGGCAATTAGGGATGGGAAATAAATGCTGCCTGACCATTGAAGCCCTCATCCTGTGGAAGAATATAAAATAAAGAACAATACAGCACAAGAATAAGCCCTTCAGCTCTCCAAGCCTGCGCCAGCACATTTTGCCCTTCCGTACTTAAAACTGTCTGAACTTACAGGATCCATATCATTCTATTCCTTTGCTTTGTATCTAAATGCACAAAGCATTCAAAACAAAATTAATGAGTTAATGGCACAAATAGAAAAATAGGGTATGATTTGGTTAGCTATTGTGAGACATGGCTACAAGGAGACGAGGTCTGGGAATTGAATATGCAAGGGCACTCAGCATTTCAAAGGGATAGACTGAAAGGAAAAGGAGGTGGTGTAGCTTTGCTGATGACAGAAGGGATCAACACTGTAATGGTAAATGACATAAACACAGGGGATCAAGAAGTAGAATCAGTCGGGGTAGAAATAAGAAATAGCAAAAGGGAAAAAATACTTGGTAGAGTAATCTATTGGTCCCCAAACAATAGTTCTGCAGTGGGGAACAATATTAACCATGAAATATTAGATGCTTGCAAGCAAGGTACTGTAATAATCATGGGTGATTTTAATATGCATAGATTGGAAGAATCAAATTGGCAAGGGTAGACTGGAGGCAGAGCTCATTGAATGTATTAGAGATTGTATCATGGAGCAGTATGTTGTGGAACCAACCAGGGAACAGGTCACAGTTTTGGTCCCCTTATTTAAGGAAAGATGTACTGACATTGGAAGCAATGTGTTCCAAGTGCTCACCATCCTTTGTGTGAAAAACCTGCCTCACATATCTCTTTTAAACTCCTCCCCCGCACCCAGCATCTGAACTTCTGTTGCCTCATAATTGACCCCTCTACACTAGGAAAAAGCCTCATACTTTCCTATCTATTTATACCATTCACAATCTTATGAACTTCTATCAGGTTGCCCCTTGACTTCCTGCATTCCAGATGCTGCCAGACCTGCTGAGCTTTTCCAGCAACTTTGTTTTTGTTCCTGATTTACAGCATCCGCAGTTCTTTCAGTTTTTATTTAGGATGTTAATGATGTTGCCTCAGTAGGGTTAGAAATTGCTGGAGAAACTATATGGGTCTGGCAGCATCTGTAGAGAGAAAGCAGAGTTAATGTTTCAAGTCCTGTGACCCTTCGACAGAACATCAGGCTGGAGGTTTAGAGGTTGTTTGAGTAAAAATATTTTTACCCAGAGAGTGGTGGGAACCTGGAATGCTCTGCCTGGGAGGATAATTGAGGCAAGAAACCTCGCAAACTTTTAAAAAAAAGTACTCAGATGAACACTTAAAATGTCATAAAACTCAAGTTTGAGGACCAAGTGCTGGAAAGTAGGCTTAGTATAGATAGGTCAGCCCAGACTCAATGGGCCAAATGACCTCTTTGGTACTCTATGACCCTGACTCTATGACACTCCACCAGCATGATGGCCTGCAGTCAATGTTTGAATGAATGAAGGAGAAACACACTTCATGCCACAAGGTCCTTCCTAAATAATATCCATGGATGTTTGCAAGAGGAGACAATATGCAGTATATAAACATTTTCAACACTTTCCCTGTGGAATTATTTTTTGAAGTACAGTTAAACACATAACTTAGCCATCGCTGCTAGTGGGAATGCTGCTGAACAATCAAATAATAAACAGCAAAGAACAATACAGCACAAGAGCAGGCCCTTCTGCCCACCTAGACTGCACTGACACATGATGCCTTTCTAAACTAAAAACTTTTGCCTCTACATGGTTTGTATCCCTCTATTCTATGCCTATTCACGTTTCGGGCAAGATACCTCCTAAATGTTGCTACTGTATCTGCTTCTACCACCTCCTCTGGCAATGCATTCCAGGCACTTACCACCCACTGGGTAAAAAGACTTGCCTCCCACATCTGTTAATCATTACCCCTTTTACCTTAAACCTATGTCCCCTAGTAATTGACATTTCTACCTTGGGAATAAGATTCAGACTATCCATTCTATCCATGTCTATCATAATTTAGTAAATTTCCATCAGGTCACCCCTTAGCCTCTGATGTTCAAGTGAAAACAAATCAAGTTTGTCCAATCTCTCCTCATAGCTATACTCTCCAACCCAGTCAACATCCTGGTAAACCGTTTCTGTATGCTCTCCAAAGCCTCCACATCCTTCTCTTATTGTGGTGACCAGAACTGTACGCAATACTCCAAATGTGGCCTGACTAAAGTTCTACGCAGCTGCAACATGACTTGCCAATTTTTATTCTCTGTGCCCCTACTGATGAAGACAAGCATGCCATTTGTTTTCTTGAACACTTTATCCACTCGCTTTGCCACTTTCAGAGAACTGTGGACGTGTATACTTAGATCCCTCTGCACATTAACCCGTCTAAGCTTTCTACCATTTGCCATATACTTCCATTCTGCATTAGACAATCCAAAATGATTCACCTCACATTTTTTCTGGATGAAATTTCACCTGCCATTTCTCTGTCCAAGACTCTAGCCTATCTATATTCTGTTATATCAACTGGCAATCCTACTCACTATCCACAGCTCCCCAATCTTCGTGTCATCTGCAAACTTACTAATGCGGCCACCTACATTCTCTTCCAAATAATTTATATAAATTAGAAACAACCGGCGTCCAAGCAGTTATCCCAGTGAAAAATTACTGGTCATTGATTTCCAATCAAAAAAGGACCCTTTCACCACTCTGCTCTGCCTTCTCTGACCAAGCCAGTTCTTGATCATCGATCATAGATCATAGAATCCTTACAGCATGAAAACAGGCCCTTCGGCCCAACAAGTCCACACCAAATCTCAGAGCATCCAACCCAGACCCATCACCCTAATCTACACAGCTCTGAACACTATGGGAAATTTAGCATGGCCAATCCAACTAACCTGCACATCTTTGGACAGTGGGAGGAAATCGAAGCACCCAGAGGAAACCCACGCAGACACAGGGACAATGTGCAAACTCCACATAGACATGCGCCTAGGATATTCACCTTACCAGATCACTGCAGATCCCATGTGATTTCACGTTCTGTCACTGTGGGGTGAATTGTTTTATATCGAACAATGGTTGAGAAGGGAATATTGGTGAGAACACTGAATGTTTCTTTTCAGGAGTGCTCTGGGATTTTTAACATTGCCCCAAATAAATGGATATCCAGAAAGGGCTGATTGTAGTGAACTGGGACCATTGCTTTTTGTCATTGAACTAAATGATTTGGATGTGAATATAAGAGTTATAGTTAGTAATCTTGCAGATGACACCAAAATTGGTAGTATAGTGGACAGTGAAGAAAGTTATCTCAGAGTATAATGGGACCTTGATCAGATGGGCCAATGGGCTGAGGAGTGGCAGATAGATTTTAATTTTGATAAATGTGAGGTGCTGTATTTTGGGAACACAAATCAGGACAGAGCTTGTATATCCACTGGTAATGTCCTAGGGAGTGTTGCCAAACGAAGAAGCTTTGGGGTTGCAAGTTCACAGTTCCTTGCAAGTGGAGTTGCAGGTAGACAAGGTCATGAAGAAGGTGTTTGGTACACTTGCCTTTATTGGTCAGTGCATTGAGTACTGGATTTGGAATGTCATATTGTGGCTGTGCAGGACATTGGTTAGGCCACTTTTGGAATACCGCGTGTAATTCTGGTCTCCCTACAATAGGAAGGATGTTGTGAAACTTGAAAGGATTCAGAAAAGATTTACAAGGATGTTGCCAGGGTTGAAGGGTTTGACCTATAGGAAGAGGCTGAATAGGCTGGGGCTATTTTCACTGCTGCGTCGGAGGCTGAGAAGTGACCTTATAGAGATTTATAAAATCTTGAGGGGCACGGATAGGATAAATAGCCAAGGTCCTTTTCCCAGGGGTGGGGGAATCCAAAACAAGAGGGCATAGGTTTAAGATGAGAGTAGAAAGATTTAAAAGGGACCTAAGGGGCAACTTTTTCATGCAGAGGATGGTGTGTGTATGGAATGAGCTGCCAGAGGACATGGTGAAGACTGGTACAATTACAACATTTAAAAGGCATCTGGATGGGGACATGAAATGGAAGGGTTGAGAAGTATTTGGGCCAAATGCTGTCAAATATGACTAGATTAGTTTAGGGTATCTCACCAGCATGGGCAAGTTGGACCGAAGGGCCTGTTTCCATTCTGTACCTCTCTGTACTGTTAGAGTCAGAGAGTCATACAGTATGACTCTCTGACTCGAACTGAAGGAAATTGCTTCCAACTGCACAATTCTCTAAACAGTTTTACTGGATTGTCAGTCTCCATTATGCTACAACATTTTGAAACTGGAGTTCCTGGTACAAGAATCAAAGTGTGAGCTCAAATCTGTTCTTCTTAGTTTTTCAGTGAGTAATTTTTATTCCCTATTTTGATGCAGTGTCTGTTGAATCTAACTACTTCAATGATAAGAGATGTAATTGCATCAGCTGTCTGTGGCCAAGTGTGTAATTTGACATAAAAACAGAAGTTGCTGGAAAAGCTCAGCAGCTCTGGCAGCTTCTGTGAAGAAAAAGAAATCAGAGTTAACATTTCGGGTCCGGTGTGGAGGTGCCAGTGTTGGAATGGAGTGGACAAAGTCAGAAGCCACACGACATCAGGTTAGAGTCCAACTGGTTTATTTGAAATCACATGCTTTCGGAGCACTGCTCTAGTGAAGTGGACAATGAAGCAGTGCTCTGAAAGATTGTGATTTTAAATAAACCTGTTGGACTATAATCTGGTGGCGTGTAACTTCTAACTTTGTAATTGGATACGTCAACCTCCATGTCTACAGCCTCTGGGGCACTGTCTGTAAGTGATCAGCCAGCTTGGCTCATGTATGGGATTCCTTTACAGCCTTTGGTTTCCTTAACCTTAAAGAATGAAACACTTGAATTTATGTAGCTACTTTCACGACCACTGGATTCCCCAAAGTATGGCAGACAAATTAAAGCACAGCCATTGTTGTCATTCAGAAAACACAGCAGCTAATTTCCAGACAGCAAACCCCCAGAAACAGCAACATTTTGTGCAGATAACCTGCTTTTCATGATGTTGACTAAAGGATAAAAATTGACTCTGTCACTGTGCGCAACTCAGACAGTGCCTTTCACAGTGTAGTACTCCCGTCAATGCTGCACTGTCACTCGAGATCACTCAGATTTGAAACCCATAGCCCAATGTTTCGCAAACTGTGGGCTCCAATCTCCAAGGCAGAAGTGGAGTGACCCCTTTAGATTTCTCAGGTTTTTTTTAATACCAAATGCGCTTCGACTGACTGACCTTTGTGGCCTGAATCCTGTCCTGAAGAGCCCAACGGAAAGGTAGGTGCTATTTTCTTAAAGATTCTTTGGGTGAAACAGTTCCCCTCATCCCTGCTTTCTCAGGTGTCTCAGCACCTCCCTTATACCAATCCCATCACCATTATTATAAACCCCACTGCCACAGGTCTCTCACCCATTCCCCGAATCCCCAGCCCCTTTCTCCCACAGGTCTGGACTTCGTAAGCACCAAAAATATGGTGACAATAGGGAAGCATTTGGGAAGCTCAGCCCGCACCTTGCAAATCTGCACTGACACCCTCTCCTGTTGCACAACCAAGACCAGACACCACATGCTTCCTAACAAATCCTCAGCCCCCGCCCAATCCCTGCCACTAGACCTGAAGCTCTCTCTCCTCTCCCCTTCATCCTCCCCCCAACGGGATGCTAGACCTCACTTCCTTCCCCCGCCACCTGACCCGACATTTCACTCTTGCCTTTTGGAGCCGGCTACTGCACATGCTCCCCCCTCCATCGAGCACTCTCCTATGACACTTCCCCCAACCCCCGCTGAATCCAATATATCCTGTTCACCCCATCATGCCTGAAATGTTCCAGCATTTGCTTTGCCACATTGTCACCTTGTGGCCTGGCACCATATCTACCTGCCATCTTAGTAAATGGGCACCTGACATACCTGGCACCCTACTCTTACCCACCTGACACCCTACTTACCTGAAATATTACCATCCCCACCAGGCACATTGCTCAGCTGGCACCCTGCTCTTGCCCCTAACCACCTGGTACCCTATGTACCCAGCATGTTACCCCTATCCTGCTACCTTCCTGGCTGCCTAAGCACACCTGTACCTTACGTACTTACATTTGTAAGTTGTCACATTTGCTGCCTGTGATGCTGGACCTTTAAATCACAGGATAAGGCACTGACTGCTGTGAAAAAGTGGGAGTGATTCTCTACAGAACATGCTGGGTCCTGATGTCCTTATGGCCTCTCCTCGGTGATAGTCAGCTGGAATGGTAGGGACGGCAGGTTTCATTCACTGAACTTTCTGGGCTTTTACAAAAATCTGATGGATTGATGATAACCACACTGAGATGAGCTTTTAATTCCATATTTATCAATTAAAATTGAATTTAGTTCCATCAGTTGCTGTGGCTGGTTTTGAACTCGTGCTGTATCAGTATTATTGGCAGTCACTCTCTAACAAGTCTGAATATCTGACTTCAAAATTCCATGTCATTGGTCATGGGCTCTGTGGGTCCTTTTGTGGCTGATGAACCCAATCCTAGAGCCTCATCTCCCACCACACATTTAGCAGGTGCTTCCGGGAGGTCGGATTGATCCTTGACCTTAAGATTTCCTCTCTCCGTCACCTTTTCCATATTTCCTCTTGCCAATGAATGTCTTCAAAGAGCTATGTCCCTTTATACTGGAGGTTCCTCCAAAATTGTTTATTCTGAATGGGGGTCTACCACACATTGATGTGTATGTTGTTTTTCTTGAGCAAAGACTCCGAGGAGTCTTTGAAACACTTTCTTTCTCACCCTCTCATTTGAGTGCCTCCCTTGAGCTGGATGAAAATGATCTCTTTTGGTGATCAGAACTCAGGCATCTTCAGCAAATGGTCGGCCCAGTGGAGTTGGCTTTGGATGATCATGACCTCAACGCTGGTGCTGTTAGCTGCTTCAAGGAAGCTGATGCCAGTAGCCCTGTTCTCCCAACTTGTGTAGAGAAGCCATCTCAGACAGCATTAATAGTACATCTCAAGGCTCTTGAGCTGGCGTCTACACAAAGTCTATGTTTCAGACCCGTATAGAAGAGGGTGACTGTCTTATCAACAAGGATCTTGGTATCAGCAATGACATCACAGTCGTTGAGGACTCTCACCCTTAGGTGGCTGAAGGTGATACTCACAGATTGGATGTGATGTTGATTCTCTGCATTGATGCCAACCTTAGATGGAAGGTAACTACCCAGGTAAGGGAAATGTTTCAAGTTTATGTGGATTTCTCCATTGATCTGGATGGAGGAATGGTCTGGATGGAGTCAAGGGATTGAATTGCCTACTCCTGCTCTTAATTCTTATGTTCTTAATCCCGGACTTTCCAAATGCAGATTAACTCTGTCCTTCAGAATTGCGTCCAATAGTTTTCCCGCCACTGAAGTTACATTGACTGGCCTGCAATTTCCTGGCTTATTCCTTCCCCTCTGCTTGAATAATGGTGCAGTAAGTTATTGGCTGCCCTCCAGGCCAGTGGTACCTCTCCTGTAGCTGCAGACGAATTAGAAGGTTTTTTCAAACGGCTCTACTATTTCCTTTCTTGACTCACTCAACAAGCCTGGGATAATTTCATCTAGCCTGGAGATTTATCGATGTTTAAGCCTGCCAGACCAGAGAACTGCATCATTGTCTGTACTAATTTCTTTAATTGCATCACAGACACTCTCCCTGACCTCTACGCCCGCATCGTCCCTCTCACTGGTGAACACTGAATCAAAGTATTCATTTAGAACCTTACCTACTTCCTTTGGCTCCACCCACAAATTACTGCTGTCGTCCTTAATGGGCCCGACTCTTTCTCTTGTTCTCCTTTTACTCTTAATGTACCTATAAAACAACTTAGGATGTTCATTTATTTATCTGCCAGTCTCCTTTCATGTCCCCTTTTAGCCTTTCTAGTCATCTTTTTAAGGTCCTCTTGCACATTTTGTACTCCTCATGGGTTCCTATGGTTTTGAGCCCTTGGTATCGGCCTTAACCCTCCCTTTTTTTTAACCGATGTCACAAATAATAGACCTTTTTTGTATCACAGGATACTTTTAGTATAGCACATGCAAGTACTATTCACTTCATCATATTTGTGTCACTATTGACTGTAAGCTTCTACTCTAAACCATTTCTCTTTGTATTATTTTATGTAGTTCTTCAGATGACGGCTGAATTCCCTTTTACTTCATGTTATAGTCTCCAGCTCAATAGACACTTGGTAGTAAAACATTTCTCATGTTCTAATAACCCATTGTAAAAACATTACTGTAATTCCACACAAAACACGTTTGGAAGTTTTGCTGAATAAAGTCTATCTGCAAGTCTTTATTTAGCTGATTTCCAACATAATTAAGTTTTATATAATATGGCAAATGTTTTGAAACAAATGAACTATTTTCAATTTCTGTTAAATAACTTAAACTATTAAAGAATGACACAGATTCATTTATAGGTTAAAAAGTGTCTGTTTGTTGTTATTTTTCAAATACCTTCTTGATTTTTCAGCTCAGTGGGTTCAATTTCTTTCCGAGTAAATGTGAAACCATCGGCGCCGCTTCGTGCTCCCATGAGGAGCTCGAACAGTTCATCCACCCTCATCAGTTCATCCAACACCTTCCACCCCAACCTGAAGTTCACCTGGACCATCTCCAACACTTCTCTCTCCTTCCTGGACCTCTCTGTCTCCATCTCGGGCAACCACCTAGAGACAGATGTCCATTTCAAGCCCACTGACTCCCACAGCTACCTGGAATACACCTCCTCCCACCCACCCTCCTGCAAAAATGCCATCCCCTATTCCCAATTCCTTCGCCTCCGCCACATTTGCTCCCAGGATGAGACATTCCACTCCCGTACATCTCAAATGTCCTCATTCTTCAAGGACCGCAACTTCCCCCCAACAGTGGTTGAGAACGCCCTCGACCGTGTCTCCCGCATTTCCCGGAACACATTCCTCACGCCCCGTCCCCGCAACAATAACCAAAAAAGAATCCCCCTCGTCCTCACGTACCACCCCACCAACCTCCGGATCCAACGCATCATCCTCCAACACTTCCGCCATCTGCAATCAGACCCCACCACCAAAGACATTTTTCCCTCCCCACCCTTATCTGCCTTCCGGAGGGACCACTCCCTCCACGACTCCCTTGTCCGCTCCACACTCCCCTCCAGCCCCACCACACCCGGCACTTTTCCCTGCAACCGCAGGAAGTGCTACACCTGCCCCCACATCTCCTCCCTCACCCCAATCCCAGGCCCCAAGAAGACTTTCCACATCAGGCAGATGTTCACCTGCACATCTGCCAATGTGGTATACTGCATCCGCTGTACCCGTTGTGGCTTCCTCTACATCGGGGAAACCAAGCGGAGGCTTGGGGATCGCTTTGCAGAACACCTGCGCTCAGTTCGCAACAAACAACTGCACATCCCAGTCGCGAACCATTTCAACTCCCCCTCCCATTCCTCAGACAACCTGTCCATCCTGGGCCTCCTGCAATGCCACAGTGATGCCACCCGAAGGCTGCAGGAACAGCAAATCATATTCAGCCTGGGAACCCTGCAGCCCAATGGTATCAATGTGGATTTCACAAGCTTCAAAATCTCCCCTCCCCCAACCGCATCCCAAAACCAGCCCAGCTCATCTCCACCTCCCTAACCTGTTTTTCCTCTCACCTATCCCCTCCTCCCACCTCAAGCCCCACCCCCATCTCCTAGCTACTAACATCATCCCGCCCCCTTGACCTGTCCGCCCTCCCTGGACTGACCTATCTCCTCCCTACCCCCCCACCTACACTCACCTTTACTGGCTCCATCCCCACCTCTTCAACTTGTCTGCCTCCTCTCCACCTATCCTCTCCTCTATCCATCCTCTATCCGCCTCCCCCTCTCTCCCTATTTATTTCAGAACCCTCTTCCCCTCCCCCATTTCTGATGAAGGGTCTAGGCCCAAACGTCAAGTTTTCCTGCTCCTGTGATGCTGCTTGGCCTGCTGTGTTCATCCAGCCCCACGCCTTGTTATCCCGTGAAACCGGAGGGTACTGTCTTGGGTTTGGTCATTCTACTCTCTGTCTGAAGAGCAGCGGTGTATGCTAATGTATCAGTAACATTACTGGGCCAGGAGTCTAGACTAAAAGCAAAGTTGCTGGAAAAGGTCAGCAGGTTTGGCAGCATCTTGTGGAGAGAAATCAGAGTTAACATTTTTGGTCCAGTGATCCTTCCTTCGAACTTTGAGATTTCTGGTGGTCATGAAAAGTGTTTTTCTTTATAGAAGCGGGTGAATTTTTTTCAGGCAATCTTGTGGCTTCATGGTTATGGGCGTCATTCTCTTTTTATTCCAAGTTAATTTCATTCATTCAATTATGAATCAGTAGATTCTCACTGACTCAGGCCAGGTGTCTAGATTGCTGAGGAAGGGTCATCGGACCCGAAACGTTAACTCAGTTTTTTTCCTTCACAGATGCTGCCAGACCTGCTGAGCTTTTCCAGCAATTTCTGTTTGTGTTTCAAAGTGCTTTACAGTCAATTGAGTTTTCTTTTTAAGTATAGTCACTGCTGTATGAATTGTGCAGCTAATACATACACACCAAACTCCTGCAAACAGCAACATGATGGCGACCAGATGATCTGTGTTTTTTTGAGATCTTGATTTAGAATAAACATTGGCAAGGACACCAGGGATAAGCTCCTTTCTCTTCTTCAAATGGTGCCAAGGCACCTTCTGATCCAGCTCAGCAGGAAGATGGGGCCTTAGTTTGATGTCTCTTTCAAAAAAAAAGGGACATCTAACATTGCAACACTCTACATCAAAGTGCAAGCATTGAGTTTTATGCTCGAGATTTTGCGCGGGAATTGAACGTGGAACTTTGTGCATACTACTGACTGAGCCAGAGCTGACACTTCAGGATTAAAATCTCCCATCCTTGCCCTGCAGTCCTGGCCTATATGTTACTCCAGACCCACAGCAAGGCGACACTTAACTGCCCTTTGAAGTAGCCTCATCTGACAAAATATTGCACTGTCAAAGGTGGTTCATCATTTTCTTATTGAGGGCAGGCATGGATGGCCAATAATTGCTGTGCAATTGCTATGCAGCATCCACATAATTAAGAATTAGGGCCCTCAGTAAATAGCATTTTACAGTATCATAGAGAACTCATTAATTATTTGGCATAACATCATCTTCCTTCACTGTCCAGAAAAGCATAAACAGTTATTAACAGCCTCGGTCAAGGCAAGAACGAGATAAAGGTCACGAGGATTGTGCCCCCAGTATTAAGATCATTACATTCCTGTTTCCCAGCAAAGAGTTTCCTAAAACATTGGCTAGAGAGCAGGATGTGGCCAAGACATGCTACTGAGATCAGTGCTCTCTGTGCAATCGATCTGTTCATCCCTTGATATCAGTGAACTGCTCTCAATGGTCATGGCTTATAAATTAAATCCTCTCTATTTGACAAATCTAAACAGTTGCTTCTTAATAAGATTAAATTGGAAAAAAACTCTTTATATTCCTTGTGCTTGGCCGTTTATTTTAAAAATTCATGGCTGCCAAACCCAAAATCTTTTGCAATGATTTAAAAAATTGCAAATACATTAGAGTAAATGAAATTACTCATCTGGGTAGTATCTTGACTGTGTTTTAAATCTTCTGTGGTTCTCCTGTTTGGCAGTGCTAACACCATTAAAGTGATATAAGGCTTTTTACAGCAAGCCAGACTCAGGGTTGCCAATTCTAGCAACTTCATCAGATAATCTCTCACCTCCAACTGCCCCTATATGCTGAGATAACAAGGTGTAGAGCTGGATGAACACAGCAGGCCAAGCAGCATCAGAGGAGCAGGAAACTGACGTTTCGGTGTCTAGACCCTTCCTCGGGTCTGGGCCCGAAACGTCAGCTTTCCTGCTGATCTGACGCTGCTTGGCCTGCTGTGTTCATCCAGCTCTACACCTTGTTATCTCAGATTCTCTAGCATCTGCAGTTCCTACTGTCTCTGCCCCTATATGCTCCTTTATTTCTGCTCCCAGAATGCTCATAGCTGCATCTAGGATATTAATCCTTAATTCTTTTGAAGCTTGACAGGTCACAAAGAGAGTAAGCAGAACATAACAACTTCGCTCTGCTTTTATTTCTTTATTCATTCACGGGATGAGGGCATCACTGGCTAAGAAGCATTTATTGCCCATCCCTAATTGCTCAGAAGGTAGTTAAAAGTCAACCACATTGCTGTGAGTCTGGAGTCACGTGTAGGCCAGACCAGGTAAGGATAGCAGTTTCCTTCCCTAAAGGACGTTAGTGAACCATATGTTGTTTTTTTCCCCGACAATCAACAATGGATTCACGGTCATCATTAGATTCTTAATTCCAGATATTTTGAATTCAAACTCCACCATCTGCCGTGGTGGAATTCGAACCCAGCTCCCCAGAATGTTACCTAGGTCTCTGGATTCATAGTCTTAACGATAACATCACTAGGCCATCGCCTCCCCTTTTCAGTTAGCATATAGTGTCCTTGCCAGCATGGTGAAAGATTTGGTCATTTTAGTCCCACTTCTCAGCTTTTTTCCTCAATCCTTGAAATTTGTCCTCTTCATGTACATGTCCAATTTCTTTTTGAATCTGCTTCCACCACTCGTTCTGGACTTCCAGTCTTCAATGTGAAAAAAATCTCATCACCTTTGTTGTTTCAATTATTTGCACCCTGTGCTCTCCAATTAAAGGGCCGATCTTTTTCTGTATCTTTGATTTCCCTTCCTTTTCAGTTTCTTGTTTCTTCTGCTCAGGGTTCATGATCTCCCTTTTCAAAATATTCCAGAATATTCTTCCAAATGCGGGATGCTGACATGTGTAATAATCATGAACTCACAGTTGATGATTGTGAGAAAGGATATCCCATTTACATTCCTGATATGAAAACATTCTATAACATCAAAGGTGGACAATCTGTCCATATCCACCTTTCAGTGGAACATTAAACCAAGGCCCTATAACCATCTGAAGTAGATATGGAAGATACCATGGAGAGACCAAGAACTGCAGATGCTGGAGTCAGAGACAACACAGTGTGGAGCTGGAGGAACACAGCAGGCCAGGCAGCATCAGAGGAGCAGGAAAGTCAATGTTTCAAGTCGGGACACTTCTTCAGAATTGGGGAGGGGGAAGGGACCTTGTGAGAGGATGGGTTTGGCTAAGGAAAGGTAGGTGGGATGGTGATAGGTGGATTCAGGTGGTGGTGGGGTTTGGTCAGCAGGAAGGGTAGGACGGATAGGTGGGAGAGAAGATGGGCAGGTTGTGTCAGGTCAAGGAGATGAGGATGAGAGGGGGTTTGGATGTGGGATGAGGCCGGGGTTGGGGAGATTTTGAAACTGGGGAATTCTATGTTCAGGTTATCAGGGTGTAGGCTCCCAAGGCGGAATATGAAGTGTTGTTCCTTCAGTTTGCGTGTGGCATCATTGCGGTACTGGAAGAGGCCCAGGATGGGGAGAGAGGGGGAGGAAGAGTTAAAATAGTTAGCAACCAGAAGGTATTGTCGATTATCATGTACAGAGCGCAGATGCTCCACAAAAATGGTCCCCAAGTCTGTGCTTGGTCTCACTGATGTAGATGGCTGACGTCCCACAACCACGACCATCTTCATATGTGTCAGGTATGACTCCAAGCAGCAGAGAGTTTGCTACCTGGTCCCCATTGATTTCAGTTTTGCGAGGGATCCTTGATGCGGCACTCGGTCAAATGCAACCTTGGTGTCCTTGAGTTTAAAGGCTGACATATCCCCAGAGCTGGATAATCTACAGCACGTTCCCCACTTCTGATGTTGGGCAGACAGGTCTGTAATTCACTGTTTTATCCCTCCCTTCCTTTTTAAATAGTAGGATTAGATTTGGCTCCCTCCAACCTGTAGGAAATGCACCAGAGTCTACAGAATTTTGAAAGAGTTGGGTTCAAGTCAAGTGACCCTGACCTACACAGGAAATCCAGGTACGATCTTTGCAAAGCCATCATGGAAGCCAAGAGACAATACCCACATGAGAGTCCCAGAATAACCACATGAATGCATGTCGATTGTGACAAGGTTTACACCAGGTAATGAGCTACACAGCAAAGTCGAGTAGAATTGCTGACAACAATGCAATGCTCATTCTGAACAGAAGGTTAATGAAATGGTGTCACTTGCCCCGAAAGCCTCAGGTGCACCTGTACCCATAGTCACCACTGCAGACATCGGATCCGACTTATTGAGAGCGAACTCAAGGAAAGCAACAGGCCCAGATGGAATCTCCAGCTGTGCACTCGGATCCAGCATGAACCAGCTGGTGGGAGTATTCACTGACACCTTTAACATCTGCTCACTACAATGTGAGGTTCCCACCTGCCTCAAGAAGATCACTATCATCTCTTTGCCAAAGGAATATCAGGCAACGTACCTTAATGACTACTGCCCGGTGGCTCTGACATACATCATTATGAAGTGCTTCGAAAGGTTAGTAATGGCACTCATTAACTCCAGCCTCCCAGACTGCCTTGGGGACCGCTTTGCAGAACACCTGCGCTCAGTTCGCACTAAACAACTGCACCTCCCAGTCGCGAACCATTTCAACTCCCCCTCCCATTCCTCAGATGACATGTCCATCCTGGGCCTCCTGCAGTGCCACAACGATGCCACCCGAAGGTTGCAGGAACAGCACCTTATATTTCACTTGGGAACCCTGCAGCCCAATGGTATCAATGTGAACTTCACAAGCTTCAAAATCTCTCCTCCTCTTACCGCATCCCAAAACCAGCACAGCTCGTCACCGCCTCCCTAACCTGTCCTTTTTCCCACCTATCCCCTTCTCCCACCTCAAGACCCACACCCAGCTCTTACTTACTAGCCTCATCCCACCCCCTTGACCTGTCCGTCCTCCCTGGACTGACCTTTCCCCTCCCTAACTCCCCACCTACACTCACCTTTACTGGCTCCATCCCTGCCTCTTTGACCTGTCTGCCTCCTCTCCACCTATCTTCTCCTCTATCCATCTTCCATCCACCTCCTCCCTCTCCCTATTTATTTCAGAACCCCCTTCCCCTCCACCATTTCTGAAGAAGGGTCTAGGCCCAAAACGTCAGCTTTCCTGCTCCTCTGATGCTGCTTGGCCTGCTGTGTTCATCCAGCTCCACACCATGTTATCTCAGATTCTCCAGCATCTGCAGTTCCTACTATCTCTGACAATAAATGGGTCTTTCTCTGAGTGGCAGTACATTGCTTTTAGCTCAGTTACCCCATTCCCTCACCAAGACATAGCATTTCACTTGATCTATTTTCCCCTCTTAAGAATGTAATAGTGCATATTCTGCACTGAAGGCCTTAGGTCAATACAACCTATTATTGAGATGCTGTCATACCCTGCCTCATCATGTTCTGAATGCAAGGTCAACTAAAGGCCCCACTATCGCAAACTTCAGCTTCAATATTCAAGTCATCAAGCACTAATCTAACACTTGGCACAAACTTTTGAGAGGGAAAACATAAACCACCTATTTATGCAGCAGAATTACTGTTAATTTTTTAAAAAAGCCTCGAATGCAGTGGATTTAAGTTAAAATTTAGTGAGAATCAGGGTGCAGCTATGCAAGTGGTCAAAATGAGGAATGGTTTTTAGAATTCATCCAGAACTACTTTGCAATGTGTTTCTTTTCTAACAGGAAAAATAAAAACAAATTGATTTTAATTCTGGAGTGGGGTGAATAACTGATAGAGGAATAGATAAATAATGGAGAAATGGCAACAACAACTCAACAGTGTATGAATCACAAAGGTAATGAAGTGTCAAAGGTAAGAGTGGTGCTGGACTGAAACAAAGGCAAAATTAAGTAAGATCAAAGGGGTGCAAATCATGTGGGTGGAATCATTTGCAAGTACATTGACAGAAGAATAGTTTGACAGCTTCAAATACGAGATTCAGAAAATAAAAAATATATATTCCAATAGAATGAAAGGTGGGTGTATCCAAGAGTAGATTTTGATGAATAAATAGAGAGGTTTAATTTAAATTAGAATTTGAAATGAATTATCACTCCTAAAAGAAAGAAATACGCATTTATATTGTATTTTCTCACATGTCTAAAGCATTTCATACACTTTTTGTTATATGCCAGCCAGCGAAACAAGCAGTTAACTGTTTGTGGTGGCATTGGTTAGGATCTGAATCCTGGCACAGAGATCAGGGAACTCTCTGCAGTGCTTTAGCTAACATGATGCACTCTGTATCATCCACTGGAACCATTGACACGGACTGGTTGGAAATATGTTACGTACCCTTTGGCAGCTCACACACTTTAACTCCCTAAACCAGGAGGCTTGAAAGCTTTGGGCCAAGTCATTTGCAGTCATCACTGCTCCAGAGACAGCTCACACCTTACCTCACTAGCAGAAGCTTCTGGATAAAGCGCAGGGCTGGAGTGGACAGAAGGATGGAGTGAGTGATGAACTTGAATAAGAGAAGTAGCCCTCATCAGAAGTAGTTCCCAGAAGTGCTGCAGGACTATGACGCAAGCTGCTCTTCCCAGGTCAGCACTTTTTTCACTTTATTGTTGACGAATGTTCATTAAATTGTACCCAAGGCAAAAAGGTTTGAAGGAGGCTTAGCAAAGGGCAGTTTATATTCTGACCAGGGCGTTGGGATCGTTGTTAATGTCTACATGCAACTGATACGTCTTTTAAGTGGTCACCAGAGCTGCCTGACAGATCAACTGCCTGAATACAATATGGAATGTATCTAGAAATGCTGGAACTGTTCAGAACTGTTGCTTGCAGTAACTCTCATTGGGGATCTGTTGTCGTGGTGTGCTATACTCTTCTGTCTTGCACCATCAGCAAACACTCATTGTAGCTCATCTGCAATCCACCCGGGAGGGGTTTTAAATTTATCCTTGTTTGTACCGTCCTCTTTGCTGTACAGAGGACAGCTCACTGATGTTCAGTTTGGGTTCCGCTAGTGCCTCTCAACTCCTGACCTTGTTACAGCCTCAGTACCAACATGGACAAAAGAGCTGAATTTCAAAGATGAGGTGAAAGTGACAGCTCTTGACATCAGGTTGCATTTAACCCAATGTGACATCAGGGAGCCCTAGCAAATCTTGAGGCGATGGGACATAGCATGAAATCTCACTGCTGGTTGAATCATACCTGGCATGTAGGAAGATGATTGTGGTTATAGAGTTATACAGCACAGAAACAGAGTCTCCAGTCCAACTTGTCCATACCAAATAGATAGCCTAAAGTGATCTAGTCCCATTTGATAGCATTTGGCCCATATTCCTCGAAACCATTCTTATTAATGTACCCACACAACACCCTGACGTGAAAATATATCGCCTTCTTTCCATGTCACTTGGTGAAAATCCCAGAGGTCTTTCCCTGATGACTTTCTGGATCAACTTATAGCACATAGACTGTAGTGGCTCAAAAATGCAGCTCCCCACCACCTTCTGGAAGGCAGCTAGGGATGGGCAAAAATGATGGTCCAGCCAACAACACCTGCCTCTTATGGACAAATAAAAAAAGATAAAATTTCTGTAGCTTTTCATCCGTGGTCAAATTGCCATATTACTGTCATTTTCTTTTCAGGGTGTCACTTCTTAACCTTAAATTACACCCATTTTTCTTCCCAATAAGTCGGTGAATTGAGAACAAATTTGAACCTTACCTCATCAGGATGACCTTTTCTAACAATCCAACAGGTTCTCCATACCCTATAGAACTGACAGCTGGATAATGTCATTAACATTACAATGGAGTTTGAATCCATGGCATTTTGATTCAACTGTGATACTTCACATCAATTGACTCAGTAATTATCTCGAAACATAGCGTTTACCAGGACTGTCTCACCTTAGAATAACTGATAAAGGAAATTTAACCTAAAAAAACATTGCAAGAGGTTTCTAAAAGACAGGTGAAAAAAAAAACACAATGGATACCTGCTGACAATTTCAAAACCCCTGCGCTTTGAATTTGAGGGAGATGGAACAAAAGGGAAACAGTTCTGTGTCCAACGACAGCTTGCTGTGTTGATCACCACTGAGCAGCCAAGATGTCCATTATAGGTCAATGAGCAGATCCAAGGCACCATTCAATGGCCTCAGTGTAAAAAGAAAGATATTTGCATTCTTTTTCATTACAGTGCGCTGCTGGGAACATTGTGTTCTGAAGAGTGCTCAGTCTGATTGACTCAAAAGACTCATTAAAAGCTCAGCAACTCAGTCGTGGTTAATGAACATGTATAATATTTATATAGGGTACTGTCCCTGGATAATATTTCTGCTCGTGCCCAAAGGCTTTGTGATGATTTCTGCTTCACCACAAAGGAATTTGAAACAGCTGCTTGCCATGGTGCAGAGTATATCCCTCGCAATAATAGCCTCAATAAGATTGTTATTTTAACTATGATTAGTTTATTCATCATTTGCATGTTTTTGAAATTTCTGATCTTCGATTTACATATCACGTTTTGAATATTGTAGAAAGAAGGCACATTTTGTCAAAGGTTTTTGTCCTTCACGCGTCAGGACTATTTGCAAAAGCACCAATTAGGGGGCAAACCTGCTTGTATGTTTATATCCCAAAGACTGGAGAATCATATAAAACAGCAAATCCCTTCAGCTGTTCACAGCAATCAAGGTATTGAACATTCCCAATTGTATTTGCAAAGTTTAAAAATTTGCATCCAACATTCAAAGTGATTCCATAATTAGGTATTTGCCAGATAATCCTAAATGTGTGAAGAGTTGCACTGACAACCAAATTTAGGATAATCAGTCAGACTCATTGCGTGCATAGGAAGTTTCATGTTTTAATGCATAGGGCCTTGTTCTTTGCAGACAGAAAGAACATATGCACATGCTGAACATAATGGGTGTGTGATATTTCGCAATTCATTTCTCAAAGCCTGAGCAATCAAATTCAACTTGTCTGGTTTACGATTTAATTAAAAATTGGTAGTCAATTGTCAATCATCATTAACTTCATGGCAATTTCTTTACTAATCAGAGTCTACTGTTCAGTGATTCTCATCTCATGCAATATACATTTTGGTTTTTCTCCTTAAATCTGTATTTCAAGCAAACTGTCCTGGTGAGCACAAGACAAAAAGCTACAACAAATTGTGTCTTCTTTCAACAGTTTTCAAGTTCTGTAGGAGAGACTGGCTGGTTATATAGCATTTTGTTGGAAACATTACTTTAACTGGCTATGGAAGAGTCCATTTCTCAAAGACAGATTCATTCTGATTTAATCATTTGTTCATGGGATATGGACATCACTGGCAAGAATAGCATTTATTACCAATCGTGAATTGTCCTTGAGAGGCAACAGGCAGTGAGATGCCTTCTTGAACTGTTGATGTCCATGTGTAGGTACACCATGATTGCACACAGTATCACAGTACCTCAGAACCACAAGAGGAAAAGGAAGCCATTTGGCCCATCATGTCTGCACCAGCTCTTCAAAAGAGCAACGTCATTCAGTGACTTTCTGTGCCTTTTCCTCATATTGCATTTTATTTAAGTAATCAACCAACACCCTCTTGATTACTTCAATTGAACCTCCCTCCAGCACACTTTCAGCTAGTGCATTTCATACCCTAATTACTCACTGAGTGAAAGAGATAGGGTTACATTTGTTCTTTTTGCAAATCATTTTAAATCTGCACCCTCTCATTCTTGATCTTTTTGCAAGTAGGAACTTCCTTTGAATGCCAAGGTTTGTGAGATGGAAAGTGAGGACAAGGAGATCCCTGAGGAGCTGATGGTGTGAGAACTGAAACATGAGAAACGGATCAGTTACTGTTGAAGACCCTGTTAATCAGGGTGGGAAGGTCCTTCAGTTGAGGAAAAATCAAAAAGCACTCGGCTTTTCATCAGACCGGGGCAGCATGGTGGCACAGTACTTCTGCCTCACAGCGCCAGGGACCCAGGTTCAATTCCACCCTCGGGCGACTGTCTATGTGGCATTTGCACATTCTCTCTGTGTCTGTGTGGGTTTCCTCCAGATACTTTGGTTTCCTCCCACAGTCCAAGATATGCAGGTTACATGTATTGGCCACACTAAACATGGTGTCCGGGGATGTGCGGCCTAGCTGGGTTACCTATGGTAAATGTGAGGTTACAGGAATAAGGTGGGTCTGGGTAGGATGCTCTTCAGAGAGTCAAAGCAAACTCAATGAGCCAAATGGCCTCTATCCACACTGTAGGGATTTAATGAAAACAGATGTGATGGAAAAGTAGAATTTGGAAGAATGGAAAGGAGGCCTTACAGAAAGCAATGTTTGAGAGAATGTAGTCAAGGTGCTGTAGGAGTCTGTAAGTATATAATGAATATTAGTAGACAGCCTATCACCAGAAATGGAGATAGAGAAGTCAATGAAGGGAAGAGACAGAGATGGACGATATGAAGGTGAGATACGGGTGACAATTGGAAACAAAGTTGAAGAAGATTTACAATTCCAGGCAAGAAGAAGAACCAGCATCAATGCAGTCTTCAGTATGCCAGAAATATATTTGCAGATAGTACCTGGAACAAAGAATATTCTACAAAATAGCAGGCATAACTTGACTTATATGGGTACTGAAAGCAATATCTTTTATTTGGAGGAAGTGAGAGATGTTCAATGAGAAAACACATTTAGCCAGACAGAGGAGGGTGGTGCATGGGGGTTGGTTGGTTCTCGGTTCAAGAAAGAAACACAGAGCTCTCAGATCATCCTGATGGGATGCATGTCCGTGACGAAGAGGAGGCGGTTAGGCCAAGAAACTGGAAATTGTTGGAGAGCATTAAAATAGCCATGGATGTCAGTGGAAAGAGAAAGGATGTGGGGGCAAAGTCAGGATAGGAAGAAATATGCTTGTCGAGCCAGGGACAGACTGAAATAAAGGGTGGCAGACCAGGACAGTTCTGTTTTTGGATTTTGAGAAGGAGGTAGACATGGTTGTTTGAGGTCAGTGAGTAAAGTGGGAAGACATGGAGAGAAAATTTCCAAAGTACATGAGTTCAGTGATGGAGCTGGAAACAATGGTTTGATGTGCAGTGCTGGAGTCATGCCCACATTATGGGAGCTTGCTGTGTACACATTGGATGTTGCATTCTCTACAATATAACAATAACTGCACTCAAAAAATACTTAATTGGCTGTAAAGCATTTTGACAATCTGTGGAAGGCATTATAAAACAAAAGTTCTTTTCTGTGATGTACTTATTTTAAGAATCAGTCAAATATGTTTAATCACACTACTTGATTGTAGTGATTTATGGTAGGTTATGTCTGGAGGTTTAAGCCTACAGAATCTTGGTTTAACTTTGCCACAACAAAACTGGTGCACAATTCAGCCCTTTCTGGCCATATTTTGTCAATAGTGGCACTCCAGTGTTACACCTTACCGGGGTAACGCACTGGAAATTAAGGCTCAGTATTTCCAGAGTTATCAAAAAAGTTAAAGATGTTATAAACATACAAAACAATCCCTCAATTAACCTGCCTTTTAGCCCCAGATTGACAGATATGATAGATCCTAAATAAACATTATGGACCATCAACATATAACTGTACTAGTTAAAACTCTAACTCTTTATAAAATTCCTTCTACACACACATAAGACAAAAAATACCAAAGAACGCTGAAAATCAGAAACAACATCAGAAATTGCTAGAAAAATTCAGCAGGTCTGGCAACATCTGTGGAGAGAAAGCAGAGTTAACATTTCAGGCCCTGTCGCCCTTCTTCAGAACTGATTGTAGCTATGTACATTGGGGAAGCAAAGTGCAGACTGGGTGACAATGTTGCAGAATGCCTACATTCTGTGCACAAAAATGACCCTGAGCTTCCAGTTGCATGCCATTCTAACATACCACCGTATTCCTCGGCCAATATCTCTGTCTCAGGCTTGCTGCAGTGCTCCAGTGAAGCTCAGTGCAAGCTAGAAGAATAACACCTCATTTCCTGCTTGAGGAACCCTGCGGCCTTCTGGACTCAATATGGAGTCCAATAATTTTAGGGCCTGAGCATCTTCTCCCATCTGTTTACCCCAGATCCCACACACCATGCCTTGTCATCATACGGGCTGCCACCACAAATTGTCATTGTCAGCCACTAATAGCTCCCAATAGGAGCAATTGATTCTCCCAGGCTGACCTTTACCCACTCCTGTGTCTGCCCAACTGTGTTTCTCTCTGTCCAGGCTCCATCTCCACCTATTATTTACTCCTTACCCCTTCCCCCACCCCATCCTCAGCACACACACCAACCTTTTCGCAGCTACAATCCATTCTGAGAAAGGATGACTGGACCCAAAATGTTAACTCCTTCTCTCCACAGATGTTGTCAGGCCTGCTGAGGTTTTCAAGCAATTTCTGATTTTGTTTCACATAAACAAAAAAAATTAATGTTATGGGTGGTCCCTGTCTACTGGGGTCACTGAGATGATTTTCTTGGCTTGTCAGGACCCTTTGCTCCTTGATCTTCCTTCTTTGGGTACTTTCATTTGCTTGTAGGAGGCTCAGGACAACTGATTCACAATTTATAAAGTCTCTGACTTACTCGTTAGAAGCCAGAGCATACAGCAACTGCTGAGGAAATATAAATTGGCTTTCTTCAGGCTCTAGGCGTATTTTTTATTGCAGAGGTGAAGACGGCACCTTCCTTTCTGGAGATCTGAAGGCTCTGCTATCGTATTCATACCCATGAGCTCTTCAGCTACCTGACAGCCAATCACATAGTTGTTGGCAAGCAGAACGCCTTTGTCATCGACAATTGGCCACCAATCCACAGACCAATCAGCTACTTGTTGCAGGACAAATCTCATTTTGTGCACACTCTTTGGTCCTAGCTGATCTAAAATCAGAATGCTCCCCCCTCCAACCCGCTTGAACAAATAGCAAGGTAAATAGCACTCACAGGAAGAGCTGACAACTTTTTATTTAAAGTACAACAATCCCTCCCACAATCCTGGGTTTTATAAAACAGTAGTTTTCCTATTTCAGTTCACAATCAAACATACAGCAAAGTAAGAAGATATGGTTTTTACACCAGACTATTTTCATTCTAAATATTTATGAGACAGCGAATGATGTTTGCAGATCAATAGAAAGGAAATGCATTCTCTCATAAAGTTTTTCAAATATCATGCAGTGATTTTGATTAAAAATCGGAGCTTGAAAAGGGGTTGAATGATCAATGGAACCATGACATTAATCAGTTTTAATTATACCGTAAATCTTTTATTCATTTTCTGATCAGCCACAGAGGAGCTTGAAAACCACTGGCTTCATGAAGAAAGACCACTCGCACAATGTCAGAAGTAAAAAATGCTTTGGAAAATTAATACCATATAATTCAGGGAATTAATCTGGCCTCTCTGTTCTGGAGAACACAAGTGTTTGTGTATACATGAGGCAGAATCTGTAGATAACTACATATCTTCCAGTGGTCAAAGTGATTAAAATTTTATTTTACAGGTAGTAAATGCCAAACTGCATATGTTTATGATGTCTTATAAAGCATGAATATAACAATGAATATGCAGCCAATAACCACTTGTTCCCATAAAAATTGTTAATTTTAACAATTCATTTGCTTTGCATGGAACTCAAAGTCTGAATTGGGCATTACCAAATAAAGGTGCAAAATCCAGCAGAGTCATCACCAACATGAAAGACATGCTGAACATGTCCATTATTATTCCCACTAATGTCATGGCTCTATTCAATGCCAGGAATCAGTGGACACATCGAGTCACCGAGATCTACAATGCAGACAAAGAATCTTCAGTCTGTTGTGTATGCACCAGTCAAAAACAACCACCTAGTTTTCCAGAACTTGGCCCATAGCCTTGTCTGCCTGAGCATCGCAAGTATATATCAAAATACTTCTTAAGTGTCAATGGGTTTCTGCCTCTACCACCCTTACAGGCAATGAGTTCCAAATTCCTATCCACCCACGAGGGAAAAAAAATTTCCACACATTTCCTCTGTTTCAAGTGATGTACGAACCTAGAGTATAAATTCAGGAGTAAACCATTTACTCTGTGAACCTGCTCCATCATTTACTAAGATCCTGGATGATCCATTTCTGTTATTGGGAGACAGTGGACTTCTGAGATTGATGCGCTATTCTGTGCTCTGTGCAGGTGGTGAGACCACTTTACCTGATCAGCTGCCTGCAGTCACAGATCAGAGTCTCAAATTGTTCATACGTGCCTGTAAATCATAGCTACGTATCTTGTCGTTCACGTTCACTGCATATCATCAAGGTGACAACTGCTCGAGACAGATCCTAAGTTACCACATAGGCTGACTTTATTTGACAATTGAAAAATAGCCCTCTAATACAACGGAATGTTCAGTCCTGGCAATGATTGTCACTTTTATCAAAGTGAAATGTGACTCTCTAGTGGTTGCATTGTGATCTGTGATGGCTTCTTCAATCATTATAGATGTCAGATCAGTCTTTCTGGGAGTCAACCCAAGGAAAGTGGCAGGACCAGACAGTCTCCCCAGCTGAGCACTCAGATCCTGTGCAGACCAGCTGGTGGAGGTATTCACCGACATCTTCAACCTCTCCCTCCTACAGGCTGCTTCAAGAAGACCATCATCAGCCCCATACCCCAGTGTGCCTTAATGACAACCGCGCAGTGGCTCTGACTTCAGTAATCATGAAGTGCTTCGAGAGGCTGGTCATGGCCCACATCAACTCCAGTCTCCCGACCTGTCTTGATCCCCTACAGTTTGCCTACTGGCATAACAGGTCCACAGCCGATGCCATATCCTTAGCCCTGCACTCATCTCTGGAACATCAGGACAACAAAGCCACTTATGTCAGACTCCAGCTCATTGACTACAGTTCCACCTCCAACACCATTATCCCCTCCAGACTGATCTCAAAACTCTGTGACCTTGGTCTCGGCTCTGCCCTCTGCAACTAGATCCTCAGCTTTCCGACCCACAGACCGTAATCAGTGAGGATGGGTAACTGCACCTCCTCCACAATAACACTCAACACTGGATCCCCCCAAGGATGTATCCTCAGCCCTCTACTGTACTCCCTGGACACTCGTGACTGTGTTGCCAAATTCTGAACAAATGCCATCTACAAGTTCATTGACAACACCACCGTAGTGGGACGGATATCTAACAACGATGAGTCAAAATACAGAAGGGAGATAGAGGGCTTGGTGACGTGGTGCAATAAATACAATCTGTCACCCAATGTCAGCAAAACTAAAGAACTGATCATTGACTTCAGAAAGAAACAAGGAGAAC
The DNA here is from genome assembly GCA_024137785.1 of Ginglymostoma cirratum. Lineage (NCBI taxonomy): Eukaryota > Metazoa > Chordata > Chondrichthyes > Orectolobiformes > Ginglymostomatidae > Ginglymostoma > Ginglymostoma cirratum. The sequence goes on from JAHRHZ010000249.1 coordinate 14,729,890, forward strand.
ATGCCCCCATCAACACCAACGGAACTGAGATTGAGAGGGTGGACAGCATCAAGTTCCTCGGACTGATGATAACCAAAGACCTGTCATGGATTTCCCACATTGATGCAATGGTCAAGAAGGCACAACAGCATGTCTTCTTCCTCAGGCAGCTCAGGAAGTAACAACCCTCGCCAACTTCTACAGACACACCATAGAAAGCAGACTGTCCGGGTGCATAACGGCCTGGTGTGGCAACTGCCCTGCCCAGGACCATAAGAAACTACAGAAGGTAGTGTGCACAGCCCAGACCATCATGGACGCCAAACTTCCATCCATGGACTCTAACGGCATAGCTCATTGCTGCGGAAAGGCTGCCAACATCATCAAAGACCCGTCACATCCTGGTAATGATCTTCTACAACTTCTTCTGTCAGGCAGAAGATACAGAAGCCTGAACACACACACAAGCAGGTTCAGGAACAGCTTCTTCCCGGCCATTATTAGACTGATGAATAAACTCTGTAACCTCAAATAATGCTGATCTTGCCAATGTTGACCTCGCCTAATGCACGCCCTGTGCAACGTAACTTGTATACCTTAGTCTAAGTCTTTTTGATCTGTATAACCTTACTTACTATGATCGTCTTGTCAACAAAGCCTTTCACTGTACTTCAGTACACGTGATAATGAATCCATTGAACAATCAATCAGTGTTTCCACATCCATAGAATCCAGACCATGCACATTTTTTTCCACTTCAAGAAGATTGCTCACCATTTCATGCTGTGTATCAATACTCTTCTGGAGCAGTAGAAATGCCAAACAACATACACATCCATCTGTATCATCCAAATGAAATCCAGAATGCAAGTAGAAAACTGTCACTTTCATCCAGCTTTTCCCGTCAATAACCATCCCTTGCAAGAAGGGTAGCAAATGCCTTTGCCTTCACAAGTTGTGGTAAAATTACTTCACTGATTGGCATGGGGTAGCCTTTTTCAAAGATTTACTAACATCATTTGGAGCTTTGTAGACTTTCAGTCTTCCAGGTTTTTACACTGCTAGCGTGCAGCTAGTTCAGTCTGTAGGAGCCTACCTCTTTCATAATTATTCCCTTCTGTGCTATCTCACCTATTTTGTCTTTCAGGTCTGGAATTGAGAAGCAATGGAATGCTCTTCAGCAAATGCTGTGTCGGTCTCACACCTTCACTCTGCTTCAAAATAACTCTCACCAGGAAGATAACCAAGACCTGTGAAGATGTCATTGTCTTGGTAGCCTGCAAGATGCTGCAAATCTCTTCTGGCCCATTTAAGGTTACTATTCCAAGCTTTAGAATAAAGGAACAAAGAAAATTACAGTACAGGAACAGGCCCTTCAACCCTCCAAGTCTGCAACGACATGCTGCCCGTCACAACTGAAATCCCCTACCCTTCCGGGAACCGTATCCCACTATTCCCATCCTATCCGTGTATTTGTCAAGACGCCCTTTAAAAGTGACTATTGTATCTGCTTCCACTACCTCCCCCAGCAGTGAGTTCCAGGCACCAACCTCCCTCTGTGTAAAAAACTTGCCTCGTACGTCACCTTTAAACCTTGCCCCTCGCACCTTAAACCCATGGCCCCTGGTAACTGACTCCTCCACCCTGGGAAAAAGCTTTTGGCTGTCCACTCTGTCCATGCCCTTTGTAATCTTGTAGACTTCTAATCAGGTTGCCCCTCAACCTCTATTGTTCCAGTGAGAACAACGCAAGTTGTTTAGAGATAAAAGGTACTGCAGATGCTTGAGAATCCGAGATAACAAGTTTTCTGATGAAGGGTCTAGGCCCGAAACGTCAAGCTTTCCTGCTCCTATGATGCCGATGGCCTGCTGTGTTCATCCAGCCCCACACCTTGTTATCCCAAGTTGTTTAGACTTGCTTCAGCTAAGATGAGTGGATTTTGATTAACATCTACCATCTGGAACTATAGATCTTCATTATTCCCATTGCATTGGACTCTCGGCTTAATTTGTATTCTTGGCATGAGTTTCATTCCATCATATAACCTCAACATTATTTTTGAAGGCTTCATCTTTGGGTCACCCTTAATCCATGTAGCACCATTGTCTCTCTGACACTCCATGTTTACTTGATGCTCTTGTTCGTCACTTTAACAATCACATTTATTAACTTTATAGCCAACAATACCACCCATTTTTATAGTGTAGAGCAATGCATCAGAATAATGGGCTGATATCCAAGCACGTTCCCTCTCAATAATCCACAATTCTAGTTTAGCCAGCAGAATTGAACACTGAGGAATTTAGCAACATTATTAGCTTTACCTGTAGTAAAGGCCTTCAAGGATGTTTCTTTGCTCTAAATTGAAATACCATCATGGGAATATAGAAACAACAGTTGACTATTAAGAGAGAAAGCAAGTTGACTATTTAGCCCTTCAAGCCAATTCCACTAATGGCTGATCCACTACCTAGTTCCATAATTGCCTTTAGGGGAGGCAGTGACAAAGTGATGATGACATTGGACTGCTAATTCAGAACCCCCAGCTAATGTTCTGGGAGACATGGGTTCACACTCCACCATGACCGGAAGGCAAAGTTTGAGTTCAATAAAATCTGAAGTAACAAACGAAGAAGCTAGCCTAACGGCAACCACATAGAGTCACAGAGGTTGATAGCACAGAAGAAGACCCTTTGGCTCAACATGTCTGCACCAGTCAAAAACAACTACCCAACTATTCTAATCCCATACTCTGGCACTTAGCCCACAGACTTGTAGACCTTATCATTGCAAGTGCACGTCTAAATACTTCTTCAATATAATGAGGATCTCTGCCTCTACCACCCTTAAAGGCAGTGAGTTGCAGATTCCCACCACCCACTAGATGTTCCTCCAATCTCCTGTATACTTTCTGCCCCTTACTTTAAAGCTATGCCATCTGGTTCCGTCCATCAGGGGAAAGTATATTCTCGTCTAACCTATCTATGGCCCTCATACCTTTATACATGTAAGTATTGACAATTGTTGTAAAAACTGATCTGTTACTCCTCCCACCGCTTCTCCCACCTCACTGACCAACCCCCCACCATTGCCTACCTGCACTCACCTATCGCCATCCCACCTACCTCTCATCCCAGCCTCCTTGACCTGCCCGTCTTCTCTCCCACATATCCGGTTCTCCCACCTCACTGACCAACACCCACCATTACCTACCTGCACTCACTATCGCCATCCCACCTACCTTCCCCAGCCCTAACACCACCCCCATTCATTTCAGAGCTCCCTACCCCTCTCCCATTTCTGAAGAAGGGTCCCGATCTGAGACGTCAGCTTTCCTGTTCCTCTGATGCTGCCTGGCCTGCTGTGTTCCTCCAGCTCCACACTGTGTTATCTCTGTTACTCTAATGTCCTTTACAGAAGGAAATCTGTCTTCCTTACCTTATCTGCCTGACATGTGACTGTAGACCACCAGTAAAGTGGTTGATTCTTAACTGCTCTCTGAAATTGCCTGGCAAGCCGCTGACTGAGATTAATTAGGGATAGGAAAAGAATGCTGGTCCAACTCGCAATGCATACATCCCATGAAGGTTTCCTTTGTTTAAAAAAATCATTAGTTAAAACTTAATTGCTTAATAAATTAATACCTTTGCATTAGAAAAATTAATCTCATGTTTAAAATTATTAATTGATCCAAGTGTTAATTTCTGTTTTTGGAAGCAAGTATCAAACTTCTATAATGTTTTCTATGTAGAATTATTTCCTAACTTCATTCCTGAAAATTCTAGCTCTAATTTTTTTGGAACTGCCTCCTCATCCTAGGATATTATTTTCCTCTCAAAGTTCAGATATGTGAGACAGGACACTTCCCAACACTGTAATCTCAATTTCTGGAAGTTAGCTCATTCTCACAAAATTCTCACCTGGAAGAGACTGGATTAATGACCAACCTATTCATCAGAGAAGTCAGACATCTGTTTTGCCAGATGATTCAATATGATCATCTCTATGGGCTTAGTTAACATAAGTTGTGAAATAGAATCCATTATGGCTGCCTATCCAACCTTCAAAATGCATCAACGGATTCAGCTCTTTTGGGATTGTTAATCAGTTGTCAAGGGGCATAGTATGCTGGGTTTTACTGATGAGCTTATAATGTGTTTATCATTTTTAAAGCCATTTTAAAATACTTTTTGTTGATTTGGACAGGTTAATAGGTGCCGAGAGGATTTTTTTTTGAAGGTGCAAGAGTAGTTGTAAATAACTACGAACATTTAACTATTTTGTAAGCTTTTAAGTGGAGACATGTTTTTCAAGGGAATTTTAAATAGTTCCTTGTTTATTCTGAAGCTTCAGGAGCATTTCAAAGACTTTCAGGTGTAATTATATCCTTCACTGGTTTTGTACTTAGTGGGTACTGGAAATGTGCTTCAAAGGCTTAACGAATGTCATGACCTGCAAAAATTATCAATGTCAATATCAAACCACAGCACTAACGAACATTGGATTATCAATACAGTTGAATGCAGAGAAAAGATTTTAATGTATCTGAACATTTTCAAATTTTTTGTCGATTTACTAATTAATTTACTTTTAAGAACAGCTTCTTATGATCAGTCACTGCACTAAAAACATATTCAACATAGTTAAAATAGAGTGGTCTCTCTAATTTCAAATGGACATGCAAGGCTCCAGAAGACTTGACAGGGTACATGCGGTATGGTTGTTTCCACTTAGGGCAAAGCCCAGAACCAGAAGGCATAATCTCAGGGTAAGGGTTACACATTGAAGACACAGATAAGAAGGTATTTCTTCTCTCAGAGGGTAGGGATTCTGTAGAATTCTTTTTGCATAGAGAGCTGTACGGGTTGGGTCATTAATTATATTCAAGACTGAGAGATTGACAGCAAGGGAATGTTGGCATATGTGGAAAAGGCAGGAAAGTAGGCTTAAAGATTACCGGGTTGATGACCACATTGAATGGTGGAGCAGACTGGATGGGCTGAATGGCCTATTTCAGATCTTATGTCTTACAGTATTATGGCCCTAGTTCCGATCAGAGCAAAACAAAAAGCTTCAACTTCCAATCTCCTGTTAGCAATGCCTAAGTTCTGTACTGTTGAACATTTATTTCACTAACTTTTAAAACATATCCAATCATAACCATTAAAGTCGATGACATCTTTTAAACAAACTTGTCCTGACTCAACAGCAAGTTCCCATCAAGGTTCATGGACTGATTTATCTGGTGTTGATCACAGAGTATTCAGGAGCCCACTTGTCTTAAGGAAAATACCATCTTTAGGGAAAATTATATCTGGACAAGGCATTTCAATAACAAAGTTGAAGCTGATCCTTTTAAAAGTATCTGCCTGGATATTGGGAGTGGTTGTAATTGATACCATGTTAAGTGGGTTGTAGGAGCAAGGGTTTCCTATTGGTATGTGCGCATGGATCACTGAATGTGGCAGGGCAGATTGAGAAAGCTCTTGATAGAATGCATGTGCTTTGTAAAATGAGGCATCAAGTGCAAAAGCTGAACGTGAATACAATGCTTTTTCAACAGCAGCTGGAGTATTTTGCCCAGTTCTGAGTTAAACACTTAAGGAAGAATTTGAAGGTAGGTGCAGGAAAGATTCCTAAGAATGATTCTGTGGATGAGGAACTTCATTTATCTGCGGAGACTGGTGAACCAAGGGCTGTTCTCCTTACTGAAGCTTGAGAGAAGATTTAATATGGGTATTCACACTCAGCAGGGGTGGGGGGTGGGTGCGGTGTCCCCTACAGACTGAATAAGGAAAGACTGCATCTAAAAGTGAGATTTAAAGTGATCGGCTAAAGGTTCAGAGGTGAAATGTGGAAAAGATTTTTTCATGCAGGAAATGGCGAGGATCTGGAATGCACCGTCTGTATGGTGGAGGCAGAAACATTGAAGGCCTCTAAAAGGAAATTGGATAATTATCAGGAGAGAAAAATATTAGTTGAGCAGTGGGGTAAAGACAGGATAATGGGACCAACTAAGTTGCTCACACAGAAAGCCAGCAGATCCTGGATGGGTTGAGTGGCCTAATCTGCGCTGTAGGTTTGGATTTCCTGCTGTCCCTCTGATGGGCTTTAAGGCAGGCATCCCATAGTACACCTGCCTGCCATCAACTGGCCTTAAATTTCACATAAGCAAGGCTCGAGACAGCCTGTCTGGCTTTGGGCTTACTGGGTTCCTTATGTGGTTAATTAATGCCCAGTTAAGGGCCGTATCCTGCTGTCAGTGTTTTACCCATGGCAGGGAAGCCCATATCATTTGGGAACATCAGTAGCTTTAACTGTGCAGGATGGTGCCATGCAAGGTGACAGGACTTCCTTTGGTGGCTTTCCTGGCACACTCATGATTGTAAACCCCACACAGACCCAGTCACAGACTTACTGGTTTTGAGACACTGTGCCTGTGGCAGACTCGGCTAACAACTATCACAATGTTAATACAATTCACATAATTTGCTACAGAAACAGAGGGTTGCATTAGTCCTTTGCATCCACCTATCAGCCTACCTGACCTCACAGCTCCAATTGTGTGACACCTGACCCAGGGATCCTCGGCACGATGGCTCTTCTGTAGTCCCTTCCATTTTTCCCACATGGCGCTAATGGGGCAATGGCATTTCGATCCATCCAATTGGCTGGTAGCTTTCTAAAGGTGGGATTTGCTTCCTGAACTGGGTTGGAAGTCCTACCTTAAAATGATTAATGTTGCTACCAATGTAAAATTGGTACAGGGGTGCATCAAGATTCAGGTTAGTCTCCGCCCAACATTTTAACTTGAGGATGCGACTGCCATAGACACTTTCCCTGTCAAATCCAATGGTAGTCTCTGGAGGAAAATTTGCCTGTTATCCATGGCCACTGCATGTACAATGTCTCCAAATCAGCCACCCTCAGACTGAGTCAGTGACGGATTTTGATTTTTGTGTTGGCACATTGGGGCAAACAGTTCAACACTTGATGGGCTGGCTTGGGCAGATCTGGCTGAGCTAGAGTAGGGATGGTCTAGTATCATTTGGAGCATGGGAAAAGACCAGGCAGCATGCTGACACTCAATGCAGCACTGAATAGAGCAAACTCTCAGTTATTTTACATATCTAATAATAATTTGTTTTAAAAAAGCCTCAGCTGCGGGGCATCATCATCTTTCAGCAATCTGGATTTGAGACGCTGTACCTGGATTTGTTATTAATGTTGCTCAATGCTTTGTTAGTATATTGTGCAATTCCTACCAAATTAATTTGAAAATATCATTTGGAAAATGTAAGCAGCTGTCAAAGGAGCAAGACCTATGTGCTGAAACTATCTTAATGATTGATACGTTAGAATAATGAATGTTATTCTGCCACACAACCTGTACACTGCCAAGTGGGTCCAGCTGATTTATGTGGGTCATGTGCATGAGCAATGAGGCCACATAGTCTGCACCTTCTATCCTCAGCACAGAAGATTACAGCAACATCATGCAGGCTCCTTTTGATGTGACATCAACCCACCTGATTAGAAACTGAATGGATCCCAATGGTGTTTCAATTTATATCGATTACCTTTCTATTCAGTTGTAGGTCAGTCCTTGACCACAATGACTGCTGTCAGGAGGTTCACAGTAATTTGTTTCTCTTCGGCTCCCTGGCCGCACGATGAACTTTGTGTAATTAGTTGTCTCATTATTAGAACTGCTCCAGAGTAATCACATTGGTCCATCAAATCTCACTGATGGGAATGGGGAACCAGAGGTGATGGCATCATGAAAAGTCAAAAAGCAAATCTTCTTGCTCGATAGACAGCATAAAATCGTAAAGAACAGTGCTACAGTCACCTTAAGCAGGGTGGATTGATTCTTTTCCTTGTTCAACTCTTCCACCAGCTACAATCAAGTTTGGATTTAAAAGTAAGCTGATGTTGCCATTTATATAGAGAGCTAGAGACTGTAATACAACTCAGGATCAGAAACAAATCACTCCAAGATGGCACTGGCACAGATGGTAGTGTTTCAGCTCATCAGAGCCCATCCACTTCAGGCCAGCAGCATCATTTTATCTGTGAACTTTTCATCTTTTTTCTTTTCTTCCTACTTTCTTCTTCATCATTGAGGCTGGAGGGGTGTCAGTGGAGCAATTGCTGCAACATCAGTGGCATGGACCAGGTCGCCTGGCGCTGGTGGCAGTGAACGGAGCCTGGACTCTCAGCGGCAAATAGGCCTGGAGCCTGGACTCCTGGTGCAGTAGGCCCAGAGCCTGGACTTCCTGTAGTGGTAGGCCTGGAGCTGGGACTCCCTTTAGCAGTAGGCCTGGAGCCTGCACTCCCTGCAATGGTAGAGCCAGAGCCTGGAGTCCTGGTGGTGGTAGGCCTGGAGCCTGGACTCCTGGTAGCAGTATACCAAGACTCTGGATTCTTGGCAGAGGCAATGCCCAGAGCAGGGACTCCTAGCAGCAGTAGGCCCAGAGCCTGCTCTCTTAATGGTGGTGGTGACTGGGGCAAGGACTCCTGGTGGAGGTAGGCCCAGAGACAGGACTCTTATCAGTGAGACAGCAGCGGCAGCAGAGCTAGTGTCTTCTGGGCATTGGCTCATTGTTGCTTCTCCCGGAGCGACACTCCTTAAGTTCCAGAACACCTTGCAGGATCCCTAAAGCCGTGCTTGAGATCCCAATTTGAACAGAAGATGAACTCTTATTTAAGAAATTTCTTTTTATCCTTATCGCACCTCAATTTCGGGGAATGAAGAAGAAAGCCCTTGTCCCTGAGGCAGGTTCTCTCTTTTCCTACCTGTGTTCAAAACTAATATATTTTACGCCAAGAACTGGGGGTCATATCACCTCCCAGTGTTGCAGACTTGGTGACTCCTTTCAGACAGCTGCAGTTCTTTGCAAATTTTTTGCAACTGCTGTTGCAATATCCTAGCTTTAAAAAGTGTTTCCTACAAAAAGCTCAAGAAATACACGTGCGCAATTGATAACATTATAAATTGATGAACTAATACATGGTAGCCAATGACATTAAAAATGAATATTTTTGGTAATACAGCATCATAACAACAGAAAGTTGGCATTCGGCCCATTGTACATTGAGTCATGTAGGCATACAGAATGGAAGCAGACCCTTTAGTCCAACCAGTCCATGCCAAACATAATCCCAAACTAAGCTAGTCCCCTTCTGCCTGCTCCTGGCCCATATCCCTCCAAACCTTTCCTATTCATGTACTTATCTAAATGTCTTTTAAATGTTATAATTGTACCCACATCCAGCACTTCCTCAGGAAGTTCATTCCACACGCAAACCACCCTTTGTGTAAAAAATTTTCCTCATGTCTTTTTTAAATCTCTCTCCACTTACTTTAAAAATATGCCCCCTAGTCTTGAAATCCCCCATCCTTGGGAAAAGACACTTGTTATTAACCCTGTCTGCACCCTTTATGATTTTACAGACCGACATAAAGTCGCCTCTCAACCTCCTGCACTCCAGTGAAAAAAGTACCAGCCAACCCAGCCTTTCTTTATGATCAATCCCACTGTCTGATTTTTCCACATTGCTCTGTATATTTTTCACCTTCAAAATATTTATCCAGTCCTCTTTCGCCAGTTACCAGTGAAACTGCCTCCGCCACCCCTTCCGGCAGTGCATTCCACATGAAATAAATTGTAATGTGGAGTTGTATGAAACGCGAATTCAGGCATGAAGGTCAGTGTGTCAGACTGGCAGTGTGCATGACTTTCCATTCATAAACAAACAGAAAATTGTAGACTTCTATATCAAAGATACAAACTTGCACATTGAATTCCTGACACGCATTCCCTTTAACTCACGGTTTGGCTTGTTTAATAATAAGACTGCAGGCCTGGGCAGCTCTGATTGACAGTGAATGGAAATATATTCAACACATTTTAAAAAGAGCATGGGGTCAAATTTTAGTCATGCAGGGCTAAGGTTTGTCAAGAAGGGAGATGCCTAGGCTGATTGCAGAAGCAGTCATGCAAAGATTAGAACAGACAATGCTCCCCACTGTACAAGCCAAACTCTGGGTCTGCTGTGTAGATGACAGCTTCATAATTATCAAACCCACAAGACTAGAAGAAACACACCAACACATAAACAGCATCCTCACTGGAATAAAGTTCACAAAAGTAGAGAACAATAACCGACCACCCTTCCTGGACATAATGGTAGAACATAAGAACAATGGGGAACTCCAGACCAGTGAATACAGAAAGATCACCCATACAGACCAGATACCTAATTACACCAGCAACCATCCCAACACCCATAAAACGGAGCTGCATCAAGGCATTATTCAAATGAGCAGCAACACACTGCAGCAACCCGGAATTGCGCAAAGCAGGACAGGAGCACTTATCAGGGTGTGGAGCTGGATGAACACAGCCAGCCAAGCAGCATCATAGGAGCAGGAAAGCTTGACGTTTCGGGCCTAGACCCTTCATCAGAAAAACCATTTCCTGCTCCTATGATGCTGCTTGGCCTGCTGTGTTCATCCAGCTCCACACCTTGTTATCTCAGATTCTCCAGCATCTGCAGTACCTATTATCTCAGGAGCACTTATCTCTAGTTTTTAAAAGGAATGGATACCCAAAAAGCACAATCTGCCATTATCTCTGCGACAGACCACAACGAGAAGACACAACACAGCCAGACACTCCAGCCACCCTACCATACATCAGAGACATATCAGAGATGATCAAAAGACTACTCAGACACCTAGGTATCAGGGAAGCCCACAAACCAATAACCACCCTGCGGCAGCTTCTGATGAAAGTAAAGGATCCCGTACTGACAACCAGTAAAACTAACACCATGTACAAAATACCATGCAAGGGCTATGAGAAACATTACACAGGCCAAACTGGAAGAAAACTGACAATAAGGATACACGAACACCAACGAGCCACCAAGAGACACAACCAGTTCTTGCTGGTCTCAATACATACTGACAAAGAAGGACACGAATTCAACTGGAACAACACATCCACAATAGCACAAGCCAAACAGAGACATGCCAGGGAATTCCTGGAACTCCATCAACAAACACATTGAACTAGGCCCGATGTACAAACCAATGAAAAATAGAACCGGAAGTGATGCCAACCTCCCCAGCAAACCGAGGCATATAAATAACAAGCAGTATAGAACACCAACGCTTCACTGAAGGTGCACTGACAATGTTACCGAGCAGGCTGACGAAACGTCTGCAATCAAACACACCACTCAGCAAGCAAATCTATAACTTCATCCACAACCCAAGCAACAAATCTTCTCAAAGACTTTATATACAGTTGACTTGTTCAGGCAACTGTTTTAATAGCATTGCTTTTCTTGATGTGTATTTACTCTGTGCTTTCCGTCTCTCACATTTTTGTCCATTGATTTAAATAATTCAAAATGCCATTAATATGTTTTTACATCCTCCAAACAACTCAACTTCTCCTTAATTTTGTGTTACATGAAAATGTAGATCTATTATATATAATCCTCATGCCTAAATTATTGATATAGATTATGAATTGTGGGGGCTTCAGCACTGATCCTTGCCGAACCTAACTAGTTACAGCCTTCCAAGCTGAAAACTACCCATTTACTCTTGCTGTGTCTTCCAGCAGTTAGCTAGTTTTCAATCTGTGCCAGTATATTCCCCCATAATCCATTGGCTCTTTTGTTTACTCATCTCTTGCGTGGGACACGATCAAAAGCTTTCTAAAAATCTAAATAGACCGTGAGTTCCCCCTTATATATTGTGGTAGTTACATTCTCAAAAATCGCCAAATAGTTTGTCAAAAACCTTCTTTCCCTAAATCCATTTTGACTTTGCCCAAGCCTACCATTACTATAGGTTCTAGCATTTTCCTGTGACTGATATTTGGCTGACAGATCTATTGTTCTCATTTTCTTTCTCCCTCATTTCTTAAATAGTGGTGTATGTTTGCCACCTTCCAATATGCAAAGATTATTTCAGAGTCTAGAGAATTTTGAAAGTTGACCTCAAGTGCATCTACAATCTCAACAGCCAAGTATTTCATTGCTTTGGGATGTTCAGGGGATTTATCTACTTTAAGCATCACTAATTTCTCTAATCTTTTCTTATTATATACAAAAGTCTTTACAGTCCATTATTACGTTTCTCACTAGTTTATGCTGGTATTCTAGTTATATTTCCTTTTGTTTTGTGATCCCCGTTTAAGAATTCTAGAGTGTTCCCAATTGTCAGGCTCACCATTTATTCTAGTCATATTTAATGTCTTTTTCTTTGATCTAGTATAATTTATAATTTCTTTTGTTAGCCATGGTTGGAAAACCTCCCTTGCTATGACCTTTTGCGTTTAAAAAATTTCCATTTTGCTTTAATGGAATAAACAAATCAGGAGGAGAGCAATGAGGGTAAAGAGGATTAGAAAGAAGAGGAGAAAGCCAGGCAACAGTCATTGTCAGATATATTGGCTCTTATGGCTACAAGCTTATTTTAGGTTTAATAAATATATGATGAAAAGATATTCTTACTTCAGCTTGAGACAAAGTAACAACAATTCCATTACATAGTGCCTTAAATTTAGTAAAACATCTCAGATTTATTCACATGATCATTATTAGACCAAAATATTGATAGCTTAACAAATAAAGAGATATTAGGGCAGGCAGGAAAAGACTTGGTCTAAAAAAGTAGGTTTTAAGAAGGATCTTACAAAAGAGAGAGAAAAAGACGCAGTGATGTTTTTTTTATGCTGTTGTCTCAACACTGTACAGAGACAAAGGCAAGGAAATCCAGGTAAAAGAAAAGTAGAAACAGCTTCAACACAGATGGCACAATCTAAACCTGCTCAGAGCCGAACAGACTCATTATACACTAACAAGTTTTTATATTTGCATTATTAGACTTTTGTCTTTTTAATATTATTCATTATTAAATTATTCTATTTCAAAGACTTGTTAAATCAGAAACATTACCTGCAACGTTTATAAATATGCATGTTTGTGATTTAGTATAACAAACCTGTTACAATCCTGATCCAATATGTATTGGAGGGTAGTTATAATCATATCCTTATATATTGTTACAGTTAAATGTTTACTGTGGACTCAATTTCCCCATATGTGAACATTTGCTAGATGTTCCACAACTTTTGCTTTTCTCTAACTATAAACTTTGAATACCAAATTATATCCAAGGATATGGTTGAGCGGCTGTGTGAGCTTCCTGCACATGTTACTTTGCACATGGTGGACGATGCTGAGAATGTAGCTGGGCTGTCGGGACAGCGCCTTGAGGGTCTCAGATAATGGGCTTCAGAGGAAACTGAAACTCCACCAAATCTGAGATAACAAGGTGTGGAGCTGGATGAACACAGCAGGCCAAGCAGCATCATAGGAGCAGGAAAGCTTGACATTTCAGGCCTAGACCCTTCATCAGAAATGGGGGAGGGGAAGAGGGTTCTGAAATAAATAGGGAGAGAGGGGGAGGCGAATAGAAAATGAATAGAGGAGAGGATAGGTGGAGAGGAGGCAGACAAGTCAAAGAGGTGGGGATGGAGCCAGTAAAGGTGAGTGTAGGTGGGGAGGTAGGGAGGAGATAGGTGTGTTCATCCAGCTCCACACCTTGTTATCTCGGATTCTCCAGCATCTGCAGTACCTATTATCTCTCACTCCACCAAATCTGGTTGGGTTTGAGTGCAGAGGTTATGTTTTCCTCAGAACTGGACAGTTTCAAAATGGTAATTATCTGTGCTATACAGAAATATTGTATCATTTATATTCTGTACTCAAGAAAGCACTGTTTCCAAGGCAACAGCAAAAACCTTTAGTTGACCAAATTTTCAAGGACTCTTTACTTCTTCACAGTTGCTCCCCAACCCTTTGCCAGCAGTAGGAAGGAAATCAAGGAAAGATAGTCAGGTTTTAACAGGTGAAGAAACAATGATGGCAAGAAGTGAATAAATTGCATATTTTATCACATCCTCTGTCACAAGGTGAATTACATTGCGTTGTGAATTGGAATGTTATGCAGATGTGTGCACCCTCAGTTGCTGTAGATTTGCAAGTGGCAGTACTATTTTGCTGTGTTTTAACAATGTGATTGATCTTTTTTACGTAATGCATGTAATGAATCTACTTTTCCATTATGCGTTCTTCACATTTATAGAATGGCAATCCCTTTTAACCTTGACAACTGGTAATGAAGGCTCAGCTGCTATTCCACATTCGGCCTGATTTTAATATGTTTCTTAAAGTAATTAAAAAGGCAACTAAAATTCTTGTAAAGAACCTTTGGGGCATTTTACTGCATTAGAGGTGCTATACAATGCAAGTTATTATCTTGCCTCTGTCTGATTTAGGATGTAGTCCAACTAGTTCCTTGCACAGTTTTAACAAGGCTTCCCTAATTTTACATTCCATTGCCTTTGAAACAAAAGGTAACATTCCATCTATCTTCCCTATTACCTACTAAACTTGGATGCCAGCTTTTTCTGGTTTATACATGAGGATTCCTCAAATCCCTCTGTGTTATAGTTTTCTGCAGTCTTTCTCCATTAAATTATACCCGTCTCTTCTGTTCTTCCTGCCAAGTAGCAATACATTTACTTAAAGGCCCTTCATTGACATAGCCTTGTACCCTGGAATGAAAATGAATTCAATGCTGGACACATCTGTTTGCAAATATATTCAAAGCTTAAGTACAGGAATGAACTCATTTACATTGAAGCCCAGAATAATTTGGCTAATTTTACAGTTGCCTTATAATTGTTCATTGAAATTTTCAAAATTCTCTCGATGTTGGTATTAAGCATTGACTTTAACATGTTGAAATATGTATTTATGAGCAGTAATGGTTGCTTAATTACTTAATCCGAGACTCTTGTCATTGCCAGTTTGAAAAGAGCAGCCAAGGTGCTCCTGATTCAGGCTGTAGGACCTTTCCTTTGTAAAATTATGGGTTGAATGAAGTGCATTGGGTCTTTATTGGCATTCTAGAACAGAACTAAGCATGTTGTACACATACATTCTTACAACAATCCCAACACTGACCAAGATGGTCAGATCCTAAAGGACATTGCAGTTAGTGTGAGGGAATTAAAATGTAAAAAAAAAGGACCTCTTCCTCACGAGTTTCCCTACAGCAAACGCGTCCTTCAATGACACCACCACACATTCCTTATGGATATGAAGTCCCATCTTCACGTTGAGGATATCCTCTATCATGTTACATGGCATTATCACTGTGCTAAATGGGATAGATTTCAAATGGATCCAGCCTGACGATCTGAGAATCTGCAGGAGGGTCTGCTAGGAACACCACCAAGCATTTCTAAAAATGATGAAGCTATGACACAGAACTACTTGCATGCCAAACAATGTGGACAGAACACAGAACTGAAATGCTGAACAGTGTTATAAATTTGTCTGAGATACGCCATGAAGACGTTTGAGGCTAGTGATTGTCCGATGCCGATCTCTGTGTATGGAGAATGCATGCAGTCTCTACCCAAGGTGCATTTCTTTGGATTTTGGGGAATGCTGGCCAAAATGGAAGTCTGGAGAAGATCCTGGCTAGCTGCAACCACCAGGTAACTGCTCTGACTTTCATGTCAGGAATCACTGCCAACTAGTTTCTCACTGCTGCCTTGGAAAATAGCAACCTGCATCTGAATGCAGGTGAGATGAGGTAATAATGGAGTTTTAATGCACGCAAATGGGTCTCACACCACTCACTCGTGAGATTGTCACCTAGGTGTTAAAAAATTTAATCATGAAATCAATTCTTTTCCTCAATGTAGAGAATTCAATTTTTCATTCTCAATGTATTTTCCCAGCTTCCTGTCCATTGTCCACATTGTTCAGAGCTGCCCTATGTGCCAGTTCTGATAAGTCCCACTTTTAGCAGACTTTGCACATGCATTGCATATGTAATCTTTAAATTGTACAGGTTTTCTAATGGTACTCATGCACCCTGTCATTGGCATCCCACTTGATTGGCACAACATCCACCATGTTGACTTGCACACCCTCCAACACTGACACCCAGTGGCAGCAGTGTGTACCATCTCCATATGCAGCAACTCACCATAAATGGCACCATCTAAACCTGTGACCTCTCACATCTAAAAAGACAGGGGCAGTCAATGCATGGGAATACCATTACCTGCCGAACCAAAATCACTCAGATTTGAAAAGTATATTATGATTCCATCACTGTCACTGGGTGAAAATCCTTGAAATCCCTTCCAAACACTCACACCCTGAATCCCTTCCAAACGATTCCAAGGGTGAACCAACATGGGCCACCATCATCCCAAGGGCAATTAAGAAAGGGCAGTCCATAAACAAGTGAAAAACAATTACATATGAAGCACTTAAAAAGTTTTATCTAAATAAGTTCCTTTCATACATTAATACGAAATGATAACGTCGTTTAAAATTATTTGAGAGTCTATTCGCCTCTGTGTCAGCACCGAAATTTCTAAGTTAGTTTATGGGTTCAGATCTTTAGCAACAAATCTAGGATGAGACTTTCAGTTAAAGTTGAGGGCGTGCTGAATTATCTGAGGCTTTCTTTTATTGAGTGGAACAGTTTGGGATATCCCGCAAAAATAAAAGACATAAACTAAAGATTAGTTTAGTAAAATTGTCGTAAATTTAGTCAACTGATTTCAAAATTATGCAGGTAAGTGGAAATGGAAACATTAGTGAACAAGTCAAAAATAAATCAATGATAAACACAACAACTATTGCGTGAAGAGATAGCAAGAACAGCAGATGCTAGACTCAAAAATAGTATACAATGTGGAGCTGGAGGAACACAGTAGGACAGGCAGCATCGGACGAGCAGGAAAGTTGATGTTTCGGGTCAGGACCCTTCTTCAGAAGTGGGGATGGGGAAGGGAGCTCAGAAATAAATAGAGAGAGGAGGGGTGGGGCAGGGGAAGGTAGGTGGGATGGTGATAGGAGTGTGCAGGTAGGGAGTGGTGGGGATTGTTCAGTGAGGTGGGAGGAGTGGATAAGTGGGAGAGAAGATGGACAGGTTGTGTCAGGTCAAGGATACAGGGATGAGAGGGAGGATTGAATATGGGATGAGTCTGGGGTCAGGGAGATTTTGAAACTGGTAAATTCTACGTTTGGACCATCGGACTGTAGACTCCTGAGGCGGAATATGAGGTGCTGCTCCTTCAGTTTGCGTGTGGTATCATTGTGACACTGGAGGACGTCCAGAATGGACATGGCACCCAGAGAGTGGGTGGGGGGAGTTAAAATGGTTTGCGGCCAGAAGGTGTTGCTGTTTGTCACGTACTGTTCTACAAAACGGTCTCCGAGTCCCGGCTCGGTTTCACCGATGCAGAAGAGGCCACATCGGGAGCAGCGGATACAGTAGACCAAGTTGACAGGCGTGCAGGTGAACCTCTGTCTGATTTGAAAGGTTTGTTTTGTGCCTTGAATAGAGGTGAGGTGGGAGGTGTAGGGGCAAGTATAGCATTTCCTGTGGGTTGCAGAGAAAGGTGCCTGGCGTGGTGGGGTTAGTGGGGAGTGTGGAGTGGACGAAGGAGTTGAGGAGAGAGCAGTCCCAACAAAAAGCAGATCTGGGTGGGGAGGGAAATATATCTTTGGTTGTGAGGTCAGATTGTAGGTGGCGGATGTGGCGGAAAATGATTCATTGGATGCGGAGGTTGGTGGGGTGATATGCGATTATAAACTATTGAGCAAAGATTAATCTAGAATAGAATTCATTTAACAATGTTTTATATTGTTGGTAATCCCATATGCAATGTAGTATCAGTGCGCTCTATGGAGATAATCCTATAAATGCTTCCATGCTGCATGTCAGGAGAATTAAATGTCAGTTCTGGTTTGTGATGGTCTTGAGTTCATGTCGTAAATTCCAGTAGCAGTTTGGAGCTTGATAGAAAAAACATACAATGGGGAAAACGTTGCACTCGTAATTCTAAAACAAACATAACCTTTCAAGCACTTTTCCATCTCTAAGTGACAGAAAACCATACTCTCTGCAGTGATAATCATGATTGCAATTCAGCTAGTGCAAGATTTACACATCTTTCTTCTTTAAAAAGATGCAAAATTCAGCTCTTTAAACCATATTGATTAACGTTATCTATTTATATTCCCTCTGAATCACCCAGCGTTCTGCTGCAGGCTGTAAATCATTGAAAATGACAGTTGCAATCGCAGAGTGAGACAAGATACCTTCAGAATGCTATGTAATCAGTAGGGTTAGGCCTTATGATACTTTGTATTGGGCCTGTGATCTCAAAACTGTCCTGACAAATGTGACATGTGGGGGAGAAAATTACAATGGTGACTTTTCCTTTACCTGATGCAATATGAGCAGTGGAGACAAAAGTATGAAATTATTAACAGAATATGAATGCACAAAATAGTGATAAATGGATTTTATCCACTTTGGTTATCCACTTTGGACCCAAAAAGAATAGCACTAGATTAATATAAATGATGAGAAACTAGAGACAGTGGAGATCCAGGTACACAAATCATTGATAACAAGCATGGGGCTGGATGAACACAGCAGGTCAAGCAGCATCATAGGAGCAGGAAAACCCAAAGGTTTAGGCCCGAAACGTCAAGTTTTCCTGCTCCTATGATGCTGCTTGACCTGCTGTGTTCATCTAGCCCCATGCTTGTTAACACAAATCATTGAAATCATCGTGGAAAAGTACAGAAAATAGTCAAAAATGCTAATAGAATGCTGACTTTATATCTAGAAGACTAAAATACATAAAGGATAGAAGTCATGCTAAAGAAGTCCTCATCAGAGTAACCAGAGGTATTGTGAGCAGTTCCTGATGCCATACCAGAAAGGGTATATTGCTGATGGTGTAAACCTGTTTACTGAAACAATGCCTAGATGCTAAGGTTTAAACTATAACGTAGGGTAACACAAACTAGGGTGGCATTTACTGGAATTCTGATGATTAAAGACTGATTTGGTTGAAGTTTTCAAGAACTTAAGAAAAACTGGTCACATTTTTTATTTGGTCATGGGATGTGAGTGTCATTGTTGAGAAGATGGTGGTGAGCTGCCCTTTGAACCACTGCAGACATTTGGCAAGAGGTACACTCAGCGTGCTTTTAAGGAGGGCGTTCCAGGAGTTTGACTCAGATACGCTAAAAGAACAGCAATACATTTCAAAGGCAGGATGATGGGTGTCTTTGAGAAGAACTTACAGGTGGTAGCAGTCCCATATATCTGCTGCCCTTTTACTTCTAGGTAATAGAGGTCATGGGCTTGCGATATGTTGTCTAAGGAGCCTTGCACTGCATCTTGTAAATAACACATACGGCTGCTACTGAGCATTGACTGTGGAGTAAATTCTGAAGGTGTTAGCTGGAGAACCAATTAAGCAACTGCTTGCTCCTGGATGGTGTCGAGCTTCTTGAATGTTGTTGGGGATGCACTCATCCAGGCAGGTGGACAGTATTCCATCACACTCCTGACTTGTGCCTTGTAGATGATGGACAGGCTTTGGAGAGACAGGAAGTGAGTTATTAATTTCAGCATTCCAAGCCTCTGACCCATTTATGTAATCACAACATGTATATGGCTGAGATAACAAGCATGGGGCTGGATGAACACAGCAGGTCAAGCAGCTTCATAGGAGCAGGAAAACTATGATGCTGCTTGACCTGCTGTGTTCATCCAGCCCCATGCTTGTTATCTCGGATTCTCCAGCATCTGCAGTACCTTTTATCTCATGTATATGGCTGATTCAGGTGAGATTTTGGTTAATGGTAACTTGCAGAGTGTTAATAGTGGGGGACTGGGCGATGGTAATACCATTGACTGTCAAGGGGTGATGGTTGAATATTCTGTCTTCTTGGTGATAATCATAGTCTGGCGGTCGAGGTGAACAAATGTTAATTGCTACTTGTCAGCCTTATTCTGGATATTGTCCAGGACTTGCTGCATTTGAACAATTGCTGCAGTACCTGAGGAGTCACAAGTGGTGCTGAAGTTTGTGCAGTCATCAGCAGATATCCCTACTTCTGACATTATGATGCAGACTAGGTCATCAATGAAACAACTGAAGACTGTTGCATCTAGCACACACCCCTGATGCAAATAGCCAGGACAAGTGATCTCCAACAACTTATACCATAGATAGAGTGAAATTATTTCTAAGGCTGAAGATGCCAGGAGTAGTGGATATGATCTATACATTAGACCAAGAATTTCCGGAGCAAAGTGAGGAAATACTTCCACTAAGCATCATAGAAATTTGGAATTCTCCTCAGAGATCAAGGGTTGATGCTTGATCAGATGTTAAATTTATATTTAAGATTAAGAGATATTTGTTCACCACAGGCATTAGAGATATGAGGTAAAACTGAATCTCCAGCATTAGGTCACAGGCCTAATTGAATGGCTCAAAGAACTAAATGGCCGAGCCCTGTTCCTATGTATTCCATCAATATTTTATGCTATTCACCTCAATGATAGCTTGTCATATTAGGTTTCACATTCTCAGTATTGTCTGGGAAAGAATATTTTCCAAATTCTTTTTAGATATATTTGTGGCAGTCTTAATTTAAGGCCAATTGCATTAAGTCTATCTTTCTCATGCTACAGAATCATTGTCTGTTGCTCTACTGAAATCTGTAGTCTTAACAATCAAAGTAGTGACAGAGTTTTCATGCACCTTGTAATATGCACATTTAGATTAGAAAGTCTCAGTAACTTTGAACCTGTACTATCAACATGAATGCAGAACTGGATGAACACAGCAGGCCAAGCAGCATCATAGGAGCA
>JAHRHZ010000249.1:14765674-14776144 GCA_024137785.1 Ginglymostoma cirratum
TCCCACAGATGCTGCCAGACCTGCTGAGCTTTTCCAGCAACTTTGTTTTTGTACCTGATTTACAGCATCCGCAGTTCTTTTGGTTTTTACAATCCATTATGGTGCTCACCAGATGGATCAAGAACATCCATCTTCCATTTTTGGGACATTGCTGCCTTAACCAATCTGTGTCAGGCCCAAAATTAACCACCCTCAGCTGTCTCGCAAATTAGGTTGAGGGGTGATCTTATTAAGGTTTATAAAGTCGTGAGGAGCATAGATAAGGTGAATTACAAGGGTCTTTTCCCTTGGATGGTGGGTGTTCAAAACTAGAGGGCATATTTTTAAGGTGAGGAGAAAGATTTTAAAAGGACCTGAGGGGCAACTTTTTCACAGAGAGAGAGGTTCGTATGTGGAATGAACTGCCAGAGGAAGTAATGGTTGCAGGTAGAGTTACAACATTTAAAAAACATTTGGATAAGTTCATGAATAGGAAGAGTTTGGATGGATATGGCCAAGCACAGGCAGGTGGGAATAGTTTCATTTGGGAATGCGGTCAACATGGACTGGTTGAACCGAAGGGCCTGTTTCTGTGTTGTATGACTCTATGCCAAACCAGTTAGGGTTTCCATGAGGAAGAGCACTGAAAGAAGAACGTTGGTTAGGGACAGGATCCGTCTTTGTTCTGAAGTAGAACAAGAACAGGCATTTGTATAGCACCTTTAATGTAGTAGAAACCCTGCTTACAGGAGAGCAGCAGACAAAATTTAACACCAAGCCAAAGAAGGAGACAGCTAAGTGAAACCCTGATCACAGGTGTAGGCTTCAGAGAAGATCTTTAAGGAGGTGATTTAGAGGACAGAATTCCGTAGCCAAGGCTCCTGATCGCTGACAGCCACCAATCGAAAGGCAAACTGCTGTGGATGCTTGAAATAGAATGACCCAATGTTACAGGACACAAGGAGGCCATTTCACTCATCGTGCCCATACCGTTTCCTGAAAGAGCTACCCACCTGGCAACATCCTCCAGCCCTGTCTCCGGAGCCCTCTCAATTCCTTACTTTCAAATATATATCCAGCTAGCTTTTGAAATCTCCATAGAATGCACCTTCACCACTCTCCCAGGCAGAGCATTCGAAATCCTAACAATTCTCTGAGTAAAGAATATTCTCCTCATCTAACTCCTAGCTCTCTTTCTGACTATCTGGAAAATGTGACCCTTAGTTACTGAAATACCATTTAGAGGAAACAAAATATCCTTCTTTACCCTGTTCATAATTTTGAACACCTCATTAAGGTTACCTCTTAATCTTCTCTGCTCCAAAGAGAGTAAGCGCAATTTCCTTGTATCTAAAATCCCTCATTTCTGGTATTATTTTAGTAAGTCTCCTTTGAATTCTCCCCAGGGCATGAATAACCTTCCTTAACTAAGGTGCCCAGAATTGAACACAAAATTCCAAATGTGGTCTGACTAACAATACGTAAAGGTGCAGCATTGTTTCTGTGCTTTTATACACTATGCTTCTATTTATAAACTCAAGGATCCTATTAGCCTTCTTAACAACTGTTTCAGCATGACTGGCCACCTTCAGAGAATCATGTATGCGAACCCCAAGCTCCCTCTGCTCCTCTACTCCCCTCAAAGTTGTACCTTTGAACCTGTATTGTCTCTTCGTGCTTCTTCTACCAAAATGCATTACCTCACTTTTGGACAAGTGTCTGCCCATTTGGCCAACTTGTCGATGTCCCTCTGAAATCAATCAGCTTCATCCTCACAATTAACTATTCTCCTTAGCTAAGTATGTCCTGCAAATTTAGAGATTTTTCCCTCAACAGTCATCTCCAAATAGTTTATATAAATCAGAAAAAGCAGAGTTCCCAACCCAGACCCCTGGGGAACACCACTTTCAACTCAATTCCAATCTAAGAAATCCCTATCTAGACCTACCCTTTGGTTTCCTATCTTTTAGCCAATGTCTAATCCATGCTGCCAAGTACCCATCAATCCCAAACATTTCAAATTTGCTAAGCATCCTGTCACATGGCACAGTATCAAATACTTTCTGTAAGTCCAAATTTACAACATCCACATTACTACCCACATCCACTGTCTGTCACTTCATCTAAGAATTTCATTGAATCTGTCAGGTATGACCTGCCCTTGAAAAAGCCATGTTGACAGTCTGGAATTAAATTATTTTTGTCTAAGTGTATATTTACTTTATCCCATATTATGGCATCTATCAGTTTTCCCACTATTGGCATCAAGCTGACAGGTCTGTGGTTTCCTGGGTTATCCTTCGCCCTTTCATATTTGCAATTCTTGGGGAACTAATCTTGTGTTGAGAGAGGCCTGAAAAATTTCTGTCAATACCTCCATGATTTGCTCGCTTACCTCTTTCAGCGATCTAGGATAGATCCCATCTGGGCCTGGTGACTTCTCTACCTGGAGAGGTGCCAGCCATTTTAGCACCTCTTCTTTATCTATCACTCTATCACTCCATTATCCCCTCCAGACTGATCTCAAAACTGCGTGACCTTAGGCTCAGCTCCACCCTCTACAATTGGTCCTCAGCTTTCTGACCCATTAGCCGCAATCAGTGAGGATAGGTAACTGCACCTACTCCACAATAACACTCAACACTGGAGCCCCCCCAAAGATGCATCCTCAACCCCCGACTGTACTCCCTGTACACCAACAACTGTGTTGCCAAATTCCGAATGGATGCTATTTACAAGTTTGCTGATGACAACACCATAGTGGGATGGATATCTAACAACGACATGTCAAAGTACAGAAGCGAGATAGAGGACTTGGTAAAGTGATGCAATGAAAACAATCTGTCTCTCAACATCAGCAAAACTAAAGAACCGATCATTGACTTCAGAAAGAAGGGAGGAGAACACACCCCCATCTACATCATTGGAATTGAGGTTGAGAAGGTGAAGAGCATCAAGTTCCTCAGAGTGACAATAACCGACGACCTGTCCTGGATTCCCTACTTAAATACGACAGTCAAGAAGGCACAATAACACCTCTTCTTCCTCAGGCAGCTCAGGAAATTTGGCATGGCCATAAGGTCCCTCACTAACTTCTACAGGTGCACCATTGAAAGCACATTGTCCAGGTGTATAACAGCCTGGTACTGCAACTGCCCTGCCCACAATCGTAAGAAACTACAGAAGGTGGTGTGCACAGCCCAGACCATCACAGAAGCCAACCTCCCATCCATGGACTCTATTTACATGGCTCACTGCTGCAGAAAGGCGGCCAACATCATCAAAAACCCATCGCACCTGGTAATGATCCCTTACATCATCTTCCATTAGGCAGAAGATACAGAAGCCTGAACACACGCACAAGCAGGTCAGTAACAGCTTCTTTCTGGCCGTTATCAGACTGTTGAATGGACTCTAAGCTCAAATGATGTAACCTGCAAGGTAACCTGTATGTCTCTAAGTCTTCTTGATCCCTACATCCTTTGCTTGCTGCAATCTGCCTGTACCACTCGTAAACAGAGCTTTTCATTATATTTCGGTACACATGACAATAAAATCAATCAATCAATCAGTCCATTTATTGCTCATTTTGTCAACACCCACATTTTCAACTAGGCTGTTGTTACCATTTTCTAATTTGGTAAAGATAAAAGCAAGGTACTTATTAATATCTCTGCCATATCCTCACAGATAACTGAGATTTCCTTACAAATTTGTTTCTCAATTTCCCACTAATTATTGCGCGGTCTGTACAATCCCAATAAGGTGATCATCCCTTTCTTATTTCTCAGTTCCAACCAAATAACTTCCCCGAACATATTCCAAAGAATACCTTCTCTAAGTACAGCTGTAATGTTGACCCTAATCAAAAATTCCTCTCCCCCACCCCCTCTTGGCCCCCTTTCTATCCCTCCCAAAGCATCTATATCCTAGAATATTAAGCTGCCAGTCCTGCCCATCCATGAGCCACATCTCTGTAATTGATGTGATATCCCAGTTCCATGTTCCCAACCATGCCCTGAGTTCATCTGCCTTACCTGTTAGACCTCTTGCATTGAAACAAATGCAGTTTAACTTATCAGTCCTACCTTGTTCTCTGCTTTGTTCCTGCCTGTCCTGACTGATTGACTTGCTCCTTTTCCCAGCTGTACCAGTCTCAAACTGATCTCTTTCCTCACTATCTCCCTGAGTCTCACTCTGCCCACTTACTAGTTTAAAATCTCTAGAACAGCTCTAGCAAATCTCCCCGCCGGTATATTAGTGCCTTCCAATTCAGGTGCAATCCATCCTTCTTGGACAGGTCACTTCTATCCCAAAAGAGATTCCAATGATCCAAAAATGTCAATCTTCCTCTCCTGCACCAGCTCCTCAACAACGTATTTATCTCCATAATCCTCCTGTTCCTACCATCACTAGCTCATGGCATGGGGAGTAATCCAGATACTACTACCCTTGAGGACTTCCTTGCTAAATTCCTACCTAACTTTCTATATTCTCTCTGCAGAATCGCATCCTTTTCTTTTCCTACGTTGTTGCAACATGTAGAATGACCACCTGCTGGTCCCTCTCCTCTTTGGGATATTGAAGAAGGCATTTGATATGCTTGTCTTTATTGGTCAGTGCATTGAGTGTTGGAGTTGGAATGTCATGTTGTGGCTGTACAGGACATTGGTTAGGCCACTTTTGGAATACTGTGTTCAAGTCTGGTCTCCCTGCCATAGGAAATATGCTGTTAAACTTGAAAGGATTCTGGAAAGATTTACAAGGATGTTGCCAGGTTTGGAGGATTTGAGCTATAGGGACAGGCTGAATAGGCTGGCGCTTCTTTTCCTGTAGCATCGGAGACTGAGAGGTGACCTTATAGAATTTTATAGAGTCATGAGGGGCATGGTAAATAGGAAAGGTCTTTTCCCCGGGGTGGGGGAGTCTAAAACTGGAACACATAGATTTAAGGTGAGAGGGGAAAGATTTAAAAGGGCCCTATGGGGCAACTATTTCAAGCAGAGGGTTGTGTGTGTATGGAATGAGCTGCCAGAGGAAGTGGTGGAGGCTGGTACAATGACAACATTAAAAAGGCATCTGAATAGGTATACGACTAGGAAGGGTTTAGAGGGATATGGGTCAAATGCTGGCAAATGGGACTAGATTTATTTAGGATATTTGGTTGGCATGGACAAGTTGGATAAATGGGTCAGTTTCCATGCTGTACGTGTCTATGACTCTATGTGATGCTCATGTCTTCTGGACAACTTCCTCCTTTCCCAAAAGTGATCCCAATGTCCCAAAAATTTGAACCCCTCCCTTTTGCACCATCTCTCAAGCCATGTATTTACCTCCCTGATCTGCCTTTGCCTAAATGGTGAAGCTTGTGCTTCAGGTAACATTTCTGAGATTACTGCTTTGGTGATCATGCATTTCAATCTACACCCTAACTCCTGAAACTGATCTTGCAAGTCTCCTGCAATGTCCCTCTCTATATTGTTGGTTCCCACATGAACGACAGCCACTAGTTTTTCATCCCTCTTTCCACAAGTTTATCCAGCCAGTCCATTCTGCATTTTGGAAAAGCAAATCAGGGCAGAACTTATACACTTAATGTTAAGGTCCTGGAGAGTGTTGTTGAACAAACAGATGTTGGCTTGCAGGTTCATGGTTCTGTGAAAGTGGAGTCACAAGTAGACAGGGTGGGGAAGAAGATGTTTGGTATGCTTGTCTTTATTGGTCAACGTATTGAGTATAGGAGTTGGGAGGGTCAAGTTACAGCAGTACAGGACATTGGTTAAGCCACTTTTGGAATTCTGCATCCCTGCTATAGGAAAGATGTTGTGAAACTAGAAAGGGTTCAGAAAAGATTTCCAAAGATGTTGCCAGAGTTGGAAAGTTTGAGCTATAGGGAGAGGCTGAATAAGCTGGAGCTATTTTCCCTGAAGCATCAGAGGCTAAGGGGATGACATAACAGAAGTTTTATAAAATCATGAGGGGCAAGGATAGGGTGAATAGACAAGGTCGTACCTAGGGTAGGGGAGTCTAAAACTAGACGGCATAGGTTTAAGGTGAGAGGGGAAAGATTTAAAAGGGATCAAAGGGGTAACCTTTTCATGCAGAGGTTAGTGCATGTATGGAACAGACTGCCAGAGGGAGTAGTGGAGGTGAGTGCAATTACAGCATTTAAAAGGCAACTGGATGAGAATGGGCCAAATGCTGGCAAATGGGACTAGATTACTTAAAAATATCAGGTTGGCATGGACAAGTTGGACTGAAGGGTCTGTTTCTGTGCTGTGCATCTCCATGACTCTGTGTCCCGAACCCTTCCACCCAGGAGACAACAAACCACAAGGGACTCATGATCTTGGCTGCAAACTGGACTGATTGTCTATCCCTCAAACTGAATCTGAAATAAAAAGACAACATGATGGAAACAATCATCAGACCAGGCAGCATCTATGCTTTGATAAACAGAATTAAGGACCAGGGGTTTTAGCCCTGAGCCATTTTCCTGGAAGTACAATAGCAGGACTAACCATCCATTGGTGCCTAGTAACCAGTGAAGGTGGTTAATAGCCACTTGAAGTCCATTTTCAGAAGTCAATTGGAGTGTTCTGTCAGCCACCAGGCTCATTAGACAGCAGGGACTATGTTCTCCCCCTCTAGGTGGCCTTCCAAGGCAGCCTGGGTGGAGCAATGCAGCTGGCAGGCTGACATACACACACACACACACACACACACGCACACACACTCACTGACTCATTCTCTCTGTCCCATCACCAAGGTGGATCATCTGCTGAACTATGTTTTATTCAAAAGTTTAAAAAGTTGGAGAAAGGTATCTCAAGATAGAGGTACCCACACCACACTCAACTTCCACTCTGTACCCCACTACCTTCCCCCCCAACCCCAACCCCCGCCTCAACTTTTTCTGAACAGCAGGTTACTGTTGCTTTCATACACTGGAGACCAGCCCCTGCTGGAGGATGTCCTATTGGCCCTTCAATTTTGAGGTCCCACTCAACACCCTTAATTTACTTCTCTGTCAGTTCAGTTTTTAAATTACAGCTACCAAGGAGCCTTGGCAAAACAGAAATCAATGCGTGTCAAGGGGCAAATTCTCCACTGGTTGTACACCTGGCACATAGGAAAATGGTTGTAGTTGTTGGAGGTCAATCATCTCAGCTCCAGGACATCTGTGCAGGAGTTCCTCATGGTAACATCCTCAGCCAAACCATCTTCAGCTCCTCATCAATGACCTTTTCTCTATCATAAGAATGGGGATGGTCACTGATGATTGCACAATGTTCAGCACCATTCGTGACTCGTCAGATACTGAAGCAGTCCGGTGGGCAGTATGGTGGCTCAATAGTTAGCACTGCTGCCTCACAGCACCAGGGACCCAGGTTCAGTTCCAGACTTGGGCAACTGGGTTTATGTAGTTTGCACATTCTCCCTGTGTCTGCACAGGTTTCCTCTGGATGATCAAGTTTCTCTCACAGTCACAGTGTGGGTTAGGTGGATTGGCCATGTTAAATTGCCCATTGTGTCCAGAGATGTGTAGGCTAGGTGGTTTAGCCATGGGAAATGCAGGGTCACAGGGACAGGATAGGGAGTGTGGGTCTGGGTGGGACGCTCTTCAGAGGATTAGTATGGACTTGATGGGCTGAATGGTCTGGTTCCACACTGTAGAGATTCTGTGTTCAAATGTAACAAGACCTGGACAATATCAGACTTTGGCTGACAAGTGGCAAGTAAAGTCATGCCACATAAATGCCAGGCAATGACCATCTCCAGTAACAGATTGTCTATCCACCGCCCCTCGACATTCAATGGTGTTACCATCACTTAATACCCAACTATCAACATCTTGGGGGTTACCATTGACCAGAAACTCAACTGTACTCACCACATAAACACAGAGGCTAGCAATACTGCAGTGAGTAACTCATCTGCTGATTTCCCAAAACCTGTCCACCATCTACAAGTCAGGAGCATGGTGGGACACTCCCAGTTGCTTGAATGGATGCATCTCCAACAACACTCAAGAAGCTTAACACCATCTAGGATAAAGCAGCTCGCTTGATTGACACCAAATCCACACGCATCTACTCCCTCCACCACAAATACTCAGCAGCAGCAGTGTGTACTATCTACCAGATGCCCTGCAAAAATTCACCAAAGATCTTCAGACAGCACCTTCCAAACCCATGAACACTTCCATCTAGAAGGACAAGGTCATGAGAACACCACCACTTGCAAGTTCCCCTCTAAGCCACTCACCATCCTGACTTAGAAATATACCGCCGTTCCTTCACTGTCTTGGGGCCAAAACCCTGGAATTACTTCCCTAATAGCACTTTTGGGGCAACCCACAGCAGGTGTACTGCAGCGGTTCAAGAAGGCTTCACCTTCTCAAGGGCAACTACGGCCAGGCAACAAATACTGGCCAGGCAGCAACACCCATGTCCAATGAATGAATTGAAAAGAAATAACGAAAAGGAAGAGGTGACAAAAGGAATGGTGGTGCAAGGTAGGAGGAGGTGGAAATGAAGATTTGTCAAAGGAGCTGTAAATGGAAAGTCCACATCATCACCAACAGCTGCTGTCTGATATCAAAGCTCACACATCAAAGTGGGGAGCGCAGGGAGAGGGAGGGTGGCTAATGGGTGCAAGGGTTACAATATGGAATTATTGAACTCAGTGTGAGTCCAGAGGACAGAGAAATGAGAATCGAAGTGGAGAACTAAAATGTGAAGGAACTGGAAGCTCAGGATCACACTTGCTGACTGAATGGGAAAGATCCACACGGCAATCATCCAACTTGAAGTTGGTTTCCCCATCACAGGGGAGACCCCATTAAAAATAGTGAATACATAAATAGTCGAGAAGCACAGCATTCAATGCTCTTTTTTAAAAAGCACTTTACACAGTGCATTCCATTTTGGACCACAGGAACTATTGGTGTGTGGAGGGATTTAACCAACAGCCAGCACTCCACAGCAGGGACTGAGATGGATGAGCAGTTTAGTTCATTTGCTATTTCTGGTTGAACAGGGAAATGCTCTGCTTGATAATCTGCCACAGGATCTTAAATACCTACAGGCAGTGCTGAATATGAAACGTAAATGACAGCACATCTGACAACACAGCACACTCTTGGCCCTACACTGGAGTAGCAGTTTGGATTAGGTCTCAGCGTGAGGCCTGCTATTGCCACACAGATATGCTGAAATGCAAAACAAAGATGAATCACTGGCGCTCTCCTGACTTTGGTAGGGTCGGAGTCAGGGCTGGCTTCCTTCATAAGATGCAAGTACCACATTTATTGATACTATTTTACTCAGCACTATCTCTGGAAATAAACATACAAAAGATCTGAATAGATTCAAATGGTGCACTTGTAAAACTGAATCCTGAAGAGTTAAAATGAAACAGAAAATATTAGCAATATGAAGCATGTCAGGCAGCACCTCTGGGGAGAGAGAGAGAGAGAGAGAAAGAGAGAGAGAGAGTGGGAGTGAGAGAGAGAGAGGTTCGAATTTGTTAGGGACCTGAACAGCATGGGCTATGGTGAGATTTGAGGCAAACTCAGATGAGATGGTTGTGATGACTGGATGAACTTGTTGCATCTTTGATATATTTGCCAGGTGATACATTTATCACTAGGCTGCAATAGGTTACCAATGAAGGGGGCTTATTGCTTTTTCAACATCTTATGAGCACTACATCAATATGCAGCTCCCTATCATCAATCATGGCGAGCGAGCTGGATGCTAAGAATTCTCGACATGGAAGCCAGGACAGAAATCTGGCAAGTTCAGTTCATCACTGGCAGTGAAGAGTCTCCATTTTGGTCATCACACATTAGCATCTCAGAGCATGACCCCTGGGCACCATCCACTCGTACCCCTTCATCCATGGACATTGGCATCTAGCATTTGCCAACCCTTCACTCCTGTCACGGCTGCTCTCTGAGGCGCTCAGAGAGCATGGACTGGTATTGCAGGGCTGTCTATGATCGAACATGGAAAGGCTGCTGCGAGGTCACAGGGGCTGGCCTGCTTCTCAGGGCAGCTCACATACTCTCTGGGTCCTCGTTCATTTAACAACAATCTGTATATTCACAACAGCCGTGCCTTATCACACCGTGCCAGGTTTTTAAAATTTATTTGCAGGATGTAGATATCGCTGACTGTGCCAGAATCTATTTTCCATCCTTAGGGATAGTAAGAGATAACATAGTGTAGAGCTGGATGAACACAGCAGGCCAAGTAGCATCAGAGGAGCAGGAAAGCTGATGTTTCGGGTCGGGACCCTTCTTCAGAAATTTTCCATCCTTACTTGCCCAGAGTGCAGTTACAGATTA
Source organism: Ginglymostoma cirratum (assembly GCA_024137785.1). Taxonomy (NCBI): domain Eukaryota; kingdom Metazoa; phylum Chordata; class Chondrichthyes; order Orectolobiformes; family Ginglymostomatidae; genus Ginglymostoma; species Ginglymostoma cirratum. The sequence continues at coordinate 14,776,008 of JAHRHZ010000249.1, forward strand.
CAATGTTGTGTGTCTGAAGTCTAATGTAGGCCAAACCAGGTAAGAATGGTATCAGAGATAATAGGTACTGCAGACGCTGGAGAACCCGAGATAACAAGGTGTGGAGCTGGATGAACACAGCAGGCCAAGCAGCATCA
>JAHRHZ010000249.1:14776544-14791073 GCA_024137785.1 Ginglymostoma cirratum
AGAGCTGGATGAACACAGCAGGCCAAGTAGCATCAGAGGAGCAGGAAAGCTGATGTTTCGGGTCGGGACCCTTCTTCAGAAATTTTCCATCCTTACTTGCCCAGAGTGCAGTTACAGATTACAATGTTGTGTGTCTGAAGTCTAATGTAGGCCAAACCAGGTAAGAATGGTATCAGAGATAATAGGTACTGCAGACGCTGGAGAACCCGAGATAACAAGGTGTGGAGCTGGATGAACACAGCAGGCCAAGCAGCATCATAGGAGCAGGAAAGCCCGAAACGTCAAGTTTTCCTGCTCCTGTGATGCTGCTTGGCCTGCTGTGTTCATCCAGCTCCACACCTTGTTATCCAGGTAAGAATGGTGGTTTCTTTCCCTAAAGATACAAGTATATTAAGAACAAGACGGTGACTAGAGAGAGGGTGGGGCCTCTTAAAGATCAAAGAGGTCGTCTTTGCGTTAAACCTCAGTACATGGGAGAGATATGAAATTAATATTTTGCATCAGTTCTTACTGTGGAGACAGAAATGGAATCCAGAGAATGCAGAGAAGTAAACGTTGGTGTTTTAAAAACAATTCATATTGCAGAAGAGGAGGTTTGGGAGGTCTTTGAGAATATAAAGGTGGATAAACCTCTGGGACCTGACCTAAAGCATCCCAGAATGTTGTGGGAAATAAGGGAGGAAATTACGAGGCCCCTTGTAGAAATAATTGTGTCCTCTATTACTAGGGGTGAGATGCTTGATGACTGGAGTGTGGCTAGTGTTGTATCTTTGTTTAAGGAGGAATCGGGGAACCATAGACCTGTGAGTCTGACTTTGGTTGGGGGTAAATCGTTGGAGGTGATTATAAAAGATAGAATTTACGGACATTTACAGATGCAAAAATTGACTAGGGGTAGTCAGCATGGTTTTGTGCAAGGAAAATCGTGTCTCACAAACTTGATTGCAATTTTTGAAGATGTTACCAAAAAGAGTGATGATGGTAGATCAGTAGACATTGTTTATTTAGATAGTAGTAAAGCCTTCGACAAGGTTCAGCATAGTAGACTAATTAGTGAAGTTAGGTCACATGGGATTCAGAGTGAGCTTGCCAATTGGATGCATAATTGGCTTAACAGCCATAATAGCCTGAGCAGGAAGTAATGGTGGAGGGTTGCTTTTCAGACTGGAGGCCTGTGACATTCCACGGGGATCAGTCCTGGGTGCTCTTTTTGTTTGTCATTTATATACATAATTTTGGATGAGAGTATAGAAGGCATGGTTAGTACGTTTGCAGACAACACCAAAATTGGTGGTATAGCATGGCAGATGGAGTTCAATCTGGGTAAATGTGAGGTGTTACATTTTGGTCCAACAAACAAGGATAAGCCTTATGCAATTAATGGTGGGGCCTTGTGTGGTATTGTAGAACAGAGGAACCTAAGGGTGCAGGTACATAATTCTTTGAAGTTTGCATCACATATCATTAGGGTGGTTAAAAAGGCATTTGGCATGCTTGCCTTCATTGCTCGGTCCTTTGAGTATAGGAGTTGAGGTATCATGTTGAGATTTTACAGTACATTGGTGAGGTGTTTTCTGGAATAGTGTGTCCAGTTCTGGTTGCACAGTTATAGGAAGGATATTATTAGGAAGAGATTTACCAGGATGTTGCCAGGTATGGAACATTTGAGTTGTAAAGAGAGACTGGCTAGGTTATGACTTTTTTCATTGGAATGTAGGAGGTTGAGAAGTAACCTTATAGAAGTTTATAAAATCATGACAGGTATAGATAGGGGTAGGTGTATTTTCCCTCAGATGGGGTTTTCAAGATTAGGGAGCACATCTTTAATGTGAGAAGAGAGAGATTTTAAAAAGACATGAGCGGCAAAGTTTTTACACAAAGGGTGGTTCATCTATGGAATGTACTTCCTGAGGATGTGGTGGATGTGGGCACAATTAAAACATTTTAAAAGATATTTGGTTAAGACCATGAATAGGAAAGGTTTGGAGGGATATGGACCAGAATCAGGCAGGTAGGGCTAGTTTAGTTTGGGATTATGTTTGACACGGACTGGTCGGACTTTTTCCATGCTATATGACTCTATGACTCTCTAAAGGACACTAATGAACCTGATGGGTTTTTCCAACAATCACCAATGGACTCATGGTCATAATTAGACTTTTAATTTCGTGAAGTCACAGGTAGACAGAGAAGTGACGAAGGCTTTCAGCACGCTGGCATTCATTGATCAGAACATTGACTATAGGAGATGGGACGTCTAGTTACAGCCATACAAGGTGTTGGTGAGGCCACATTTGGAGTACTGCGTACAGTTCTGGTCACTCTACTGCAGAAAGGATATTACTAAACTAGGAAGGGTGCAGAAAAGATTTACCAAGATGCTGCCTGGACTGGAAAATTTGATTTATAAGGAGAGGGCTTTTTTCCCTGAAGCATAAGACACTGCGGGGTGACCTTGTTGAGGTATACAAAATCATGAGGGGCATGGATAAGGTATATACCCGATAACTTTTCCCCATGGTAGGGCAGTCTAAAGCTAGAGGACATAGGTTTACTGTGAGAGAGGAGAGGTACAAAAGGGTCCAGAGGGGCAACATTTTCACACAGAGGTTGTTGAGTGTCTAGAACGGGCTGCCAGAGGTAGTGGTGGAGCGGAGTACAATTTTGGAATTTAAGAAACATTTGGACACGTACATGAATGGGATAGGTATGAGGGATATGGACCAAACACAGGCAAATGGGACTAGCTTAACTGTGAAAACTGACCATCATGGGCAAGTTGGGCTGAAGGGCCTGTTTTTATGCTTAGACGTGTATCACTCTATTGTTGGTAGAATTCAAATTCCACCTTCTGCCGTGGCAGGATTCAAACCCGGGTCCCCAGAACATTAACTGAGCTTCCAGATTAATAGTCTAGCAATAATACCACGAGGCCATCACCTCCCCAGTTAGCAAATCAATGAGCCCGATGGCTATCAGTGCATTTATATGGATTTATATGGATGGCTACTTGTGGTGCTTGTCGATGGGGATCTGTCTGAGGCAAGAGGGGCCACTTCATTGTACAGCACATCAATCTAACACCGACAGTGTGTGCCTGCTACCTGCACTGCAAACACATTGCACAAGTATTCAACCAATTGGAAAGTAGATGGGGACTTAGTTCACCATCCAGTCAGGGATGCAGAGGGGATGGGCAGTGCCATTTTTGAGGTCCCATTGCCATTCAGTCACAGGCTTGGCCATGGTCAGCCATTGGCTTGGAACAGGCGCGGTCAGGGTGTATGCTTGACTACAGAGCATGGAGTGGCCAGTCCCGTACAGCCAGCAGCAGCAGTCAGGGAAATTGCACATCATCGATCATGGAGCTTTACACACAGGGCTCTGCTTGCTCATGTCTAGGGGCTGCTTGGCAAATTTGGCCAGAGGCATGGCTAAATACAATCCTCATGATTGTTAAGGATGTTCTTGTGCTGCTGTGGTAGTGACACTGCCTCTGAGATCAAAAGCCCAGGTTTGATTCCTACCTGCTTCATTGGTACACCATGACATCACTGATAGCTTCATTAGAAAATGTCTTCAAAAGAAACCAATACTAGCCAAATGCATTCCCTTACTTGTGCAATTTCCAAGGGCACTATGGAAGACAACCATCGCTTCATCATCTGTCCTGTAAATGTAAGGATGGTCTGTACTGAATGCAGTGAAATGTGGCTCAGGGATGGAAGGGACTCTGAGCACAGCAGCCTTTCTGTTTTTGCTGGAATGTGCTGCTCCCTCAGCCTGTACTTCACCTTCTCCAAGTCACTGCAGATGCTGAGGCTGAAGCTGATGGAATGATGGAGACATGGCCCTGGTTATTGGAGTGCTCCCTGTCTCACTGTGTAGAGGAATGTGTGCTGGGTATGTCACCTCAGAGTGCAGGAGTGGCAGGCCATTCTCTCCCAGGGACTGGGAAGGTAACAGCCACTTTCAATATTGATGTGATTGGCTCCTTCTATTGGCCAGCACGAGACCTGTGTGTGATCTCTTAGTCAGACACCACATGATGCATTAGGATAATGCCCCATCTGTACAAGATCACACCAGTTCATTTCACTGCCCGATGACAAGGTCAGTGGGATTTGGAAACATGGCAAGAATCTGCAGGTGCAGGGTGCCGTTAGCAGCACATACATGGCACTGATGCTGCAGGAAGAGAGTTCATTTCATTAATGTGCAGTGATCATCATCACTGCCTGGAGGTGTGTGCCTGCTACCCTGCCAGGTGTCACATCTCCAATCTCCTCGAGTACATGTATGTACCTGGTTGACTTGAGGGTCTCGAGGCCCTATGAGACTGGTTACAAGGGGTCAAGGGATACCCACTGTGATCATAGCTGATGACGCCATTGTGCAAGCCCCTAAATGATGCAGAGTGCGGGTACTATTCTGCCCATACTTTGCCCAGGGCTATAGTGGGGCTGTTAAAGATGTGGTTCTGGTGCTGGGACAGTGTAAACTGGACAGAATGTGCTGCATCATCCTGGCATGCTGTGCTCTGCACAATGGGAGCAGGGAACAAAACAACGTGATAGATCCTGAGGAGCAGGGGGAATGGAGCAGTTGACTGAGGAAGAGGAAGCTGTCCTTGCCCATTACAGAGCTCCGCTGCATCGGGCACTACAAAGCAGATAGGGGCTGACTGACACCCAGTTCCAGTCGATGGGAGCTGGGTACAGCTGACCACGATGGATTGTAAAATAGTCATTGGTCACAATGCCAGCATTTGGTTTACATTGTGGTTTTGTTTATGTTCATTTTTGCTATCTGTAAATTAAAGTTCTGTGCTTTAAAATGTCTGGTCTCTTTCCTGTGCGTGATGCTCCCCAGCTGGAGAATGACAAGATGTGGGTCTGCAGTGGACACTGGGGACAGAATTGTGGTGAACTGGGGGGCTGCTTAGATGGGATGTAGCTACAAACAGGTAAACTGTTCAATGTAAACTGTGGTCCTGTGGTTAAGCAGCAATGGGGGTGAGAGAACGGGGTTGTATATGTGAGGCAGTGTCAGCCGTGCACATTATAGGCAATCCAACGTGTGGCTTTGTTGCTGCTATGCCATTTCATTGCCAGGGAAGGACATTGCCAGAGTGCCAACACTTGTGTGAGTGCCCAGCAGCCTTTCAAAGATGGTGTGGGTGGAAGGGTGCCAAACTTTCAGTGGATATCCACTGAGTGGTGAGTTGTTCGTGGAATGGCACAAGGCAAGGTGGGTCTATAATCAGATGTGAGTGATGCCATCGGGCAGGTTAGGTAGTTAATGAGGCAAGTTTGGGGAGAAATGGTGAGGAAACCAATTAGGACTCAAGATGATAATCCCTCCAAAAAACGCCAAAACAACTCTATGACTCCAGCTTGCACTTAGGCAAAAGAAAAATAGGATTGAGGCCCCAAAGTTAACACTTCAGGCTGATGATCAGAAATTAACAGCAAGTGACAGAATATAATGAAAAAACACAGTTTCTTGAAGGAATAATGCATTCGAATAGTCTGTACAAATTACAGTACTCTGAAGTCACAGTATGGAGACATATGTTTGAGTTAGTCCTTTAAACAATGGAATGTATTTGCAGACTACATGAGTCATGGTATTCAAAAATGATATTAAACTAGAATCTAGCAGTACAGCCTGATAACTGGAGTGATTGAAGCAACATGCACTGTGTAGTATGCTGAGTACATTTTAAAATTACTTTTCTTTCATGCACTTAGTAGTTCTCCTTGACAGGATATTGCTGGATTAGAAGCAGATTTGAAAAGCACTATTTTTGTGTATCAAAATTCAATATTAATTGGAGACAAATGCTCTTGTGGAGGTAGCAGAAACTTGACACATCACGAAGGTACACAGCAGATGGTTTTAATGTGGCAATGAAGGAACGCAAATTCTCAAAAGCATGAATTTTAGTCTAATAGGAGGTGAGAAAAATGTCTGTTTTTGTTACTAATGAGAAGACGCTTACCTTTCTCAACATGGATTTGTAAGTATAAATGAAAAGATGAGAATAAAACTATTTTCTTTTGCAGCTTTGTCGAGGTCATTAATAATCAATTGGTTCACAGCTTCTGTATGTAGGGGACGTTCTGTAAATATTTAATTCCTCAACTGACATGGTTTCAGTGTAATGAAGAGTAGGGCAGGGAAGAGATGGTGGAAATTTATCCCTGTAAAAGTGACACAAGGAAAGAATGCAGGGAAATTTTCTGGAGAAATGTCCTGATTGGAAAGATAAAGGGATAGGAGGGCATGTTGTAAATGAGCAAAATGTTACAGATACTGGAAATCTGAAGGAAAAAAACAGAAAGCACTGAGAAACTCAGCAGATCTGGCAGCATCTATGGGGAGAGAAACAGAGTTAGTATTTTCAATTAATTATGACTTTCCATAGAATCCCTGCAGTGTGGAAACAGGCCATTCAGTCTATCAAGTCCACATCGACACTCCAAAGAGCATTCCACCCAGACCCACATCTGTGCCCCTTCATTTCTCATGGTTAACCCACCTGGCCTGCACATTCCTGGACAATATGGGAAACTTAGCATGGCCAATCTGCCTAATCTGTACATAACCACATGTGAACTGTGGGAGGAATCCAGAGCATATGAAGAAAACCCATACAGACACAGGAAGAATGTGCAAACTCCACACAGATAGTTGCTTGAGGCTGGAATCAAACCCAGGTCCCTGGTGCTGTGAGGCAGCAGTGCTAACCACTGAGCCAGCATGCTGCCCCTTCTTTGGAAGGAGATGCTGATCACATAGGCTAAAGCTGTAGAAATTTAGGGAGTGGTGTCAGGGAGAAGTGATGACATACTTGAACAATTTGACCATGAGAGGGGGGAGGTTTTAGCAGTTCAGTGGACATAAACGTAGGCTCAGATAATATGGATATCAAACTGCTAAGTGAGGGAAGGAGATTGCAAGAGCTCTGACATTTATTTTCAAATCCTCTCCTGCCTCCGGAGAGAGGTGCCAGATGACTGGAAGACAACTGATGCAGTACCTTTATTCAAGAACTAGAGGGCATGGGTTTAAGTGAGAGGCGATAGATTTTAAGAAGGACCTGAGGGGCAACTTATTCACGCAGAGAGTGGTGCATATATGGAATGGGCTGTGGTTGAAGCTGGAACACTAGTAACATTAAAAAACATTTGAATAGGTACATGGATGGGAAGGATTTAGGGAGATATAGAACAAGTGTGGCCAATGGAACGAGCCGAGTAGGCACCCTAGTCAGCATAGACCAGTTTGGACCAAAGGGCCCGTTTACATACTGTATTACGCTATGACTCTATGATTCTAAGAAGATTGTATGGATAAGCTAGGAAACTACAGGCCAATTGGGAAGCTACTGAAAAAAGGTCTGAATGACAGAAATAACCTCCATTTGGAGAGGCAACGATTAATCAAGGAAAATCAGTGTGAGTTTGTCAGGGGATGGCAGTCTCATGTTCAACAAGTTTGATTGAGTTTTTCAAGGAGGTGACTAGGTGTGGATGGGCAACTGCAGTTGATGTTGTTTACATGGACTTTTGACAAAATCTCACACAGGAGACTGGTCAAGAATGACCATGGGATCTAGGGGAAAATTGACAAATTGGAACTAATAATAGCTTAGTTTCCAGAATCAGAGGGTGGTAGTTGAAAGTTATTTTTGCAACTGGAAGCCTATGTCCAGTCATATACCTCGGTGCTGGTTCCTTTGTTATTTTTACAGAACATTAATGAATGGTGGAGGCATCATTTGCAAGTGTGCAAATGACACAAGAACTGATGCTGTGGTAAATAGTGAGGACGAAAAGCGTTAGACTGCAGGACAATATAGATGGGCTTGCCAGATTGGCAAATGTGTGAGCTGATGCATTTTGGGAGGGTTAACAAGGAAAGGATATACGTGGTGAATAGTAAGACCCTGGGAAGTGATTGACCTGGTGTACAGCTGGGTTTTAAATATGATGCAGTAGCACAAATTCTGGAAGGCCCTCGCAGGAGCAAGAAGTTCTGCCGCTGCTGTGCACACAATAGTACAAGCACGGCGCCATAAGCCATCGTGCATAAAAAAAGTGAAGTGAACAGCGAAGAACTACTTGCGATAACTTACGAGAGCTGACAGAGAGAAAACCGACCAGTCACTTAGTCAATTTCTGGTAGGTCCTGTTTCTCTTTTCACAGGTACCTGTTGAGTATTTCCTGTGATTTTTGTTTTCACTATGGATTTCTAATATCCATAGTATTTTACTTTTGCATTCATTTTCAATTATGTATTCTCAACCTTTTCTAAAACTGTGATGGGTTCCTCTGCACATGCAAGAGAGTTCCTTCACTTTGCAAAACTGAATTATCTCATTTCCCTGAACCTTCATTATTTCCCTCATGTTAAATTGTCAGTTTTTGTCCTCCAGACACTGACTCACCATGCAGTAGAAATAGTTCCTTTTCCATTTCACCAAGCTCTCACAAAAATAAATGAGCTCCTCAATTAATGAGGAAGGCACATGCAGATGTTTCTTGATCATTGGCTGACCAATTACCAAAGAATGGGTTCTTGCTGGACTAGCATCAGGGTGTGTTCCAAGTGCAAATACAAGAAGTCAGGTCGAAAATCCTTCTTTCATTCCTAATTTAATTACTGGCTTACTAACTAATTGATTTGGAAACAGGAATGTTATTGAAAGAAAACATATTTTATCCCAAAGTGATTTGAGTTTCTTAAACACGATGAAGTTTAGCCTCATGCTGACTATGTTCATGTGTTGAATACAGCAGACATCAGTTTAGAAATATTTAACTCTTGGGTGGTAATAACCTCTTCAAGGCATGAGCCTTGACATTGTAGTTGACAACATTCACGGTCAGATATAGTCATACCAATAGTGAATGAAAATCAATCTAAAAGGATAATGGAAAATGGATAATGAAGAGTTAGCATCATCCCGAGAGCGTTGAAGCACGATGTTAATTTTGTAAAATTCATTCAGAGGTGTGGGCGTCACCAGCTGGATCAGCCTTTATTGCCCATCCGTTGCAGTCTGTGAGAAGACAGTGGTGAGCTGCCATCTTGAAGTGCTATAGTCCATGAGAAGTAAACGGACACACAATGCTGTTAGGAAGGGAATTCCAGTGACAGTGAAGGAACAATGATATATTTCCAAGTCAGAATGGCAAGTGGTCTGGAGGAGAATTTGCAGGTTCAAATGTATCTGCTAACCTTGAGCTTTCCGATGTTAGAGGTCACAGGTTTGAAAGGAAGGAAGCGAATGCCAAATTTGCAGTTAGCACAAAAATAGATGGAAAGGCAGGTTGTGAGAGGGATACAAACAATTTACAGAGAGACAAAAACAGAAATTGTTGGAGAAACTCAGCAGGTCTGGTGAGGTCTGTGGGGAGAAAGCAGAATCAACATTTTGGATCGAGTGACCCTTCTTCAGAATGGTTTGGAAGATGCTGGGGTTTTCCAACATGTTTCATGTTTCTGATTTCCAGCATTCATAGTTTTGTTTGATCTTTAGCTTACAGAGATGTATTCATAGGCAAACAGCTGGTAAAAGGAGTATAATGTGGGAGAATGTGAAATTGTTCATTTTGGAAGGGAGAACAAAAGAACAGAGAATTTCTTAAATGGAAAAAGCCTGCAGAAAGCTGCAACACAAAGGGACTTGGGGAATATTGACCATGAAACATAGAAAGCTAGCATACAGGTGCACCGGGAAATCAGGAAGGCTTATGGAATGTTAGCCCTGAGGTCTTACTGAAACTGTACAAGGTGATGGTGAGACCATATCTGGAGTACTGTGAGAAGTGTTGGTCCCCTTATTTAAGAAAAGCTATTATTTCTTTGGAGGTAGTTAGGAGAAAGTTCAGCAGAATGATGATATTGAATAGCAGAGCAGGCTTCAGGGGTAGAATGGCCTACTCCTGTTCCTATTTCTTATAGTTTTATGGCCTTGTGAATGGTGCTGTTGAAGGTGTCTTAGTGAGTTGTTTCGGTGCATCTTTTAGATGGTATATTCGGGGTGTAGGGAGGGAATGCTGAAGGTGGTGACTGCAGTGCCAATCAAGTGGGTTACTATGACCTGGACAGTGTTGAACTTCTTCAGTGTTGTCTTAGCTATGGTCATCCAGGCAAGGGGAGAAAATATTCCATCACACTCCTGAATTGTGCCTTTTAAATGTGGACAGGTTTTGAAGTGCTGGGAAATGCGTTACTAAACATAGAAACATAGAAAGCAGAAGGAAGAAGTAAACTAGTCAGTCCTTCAAGCCCACTCACCTTTAACTATGATCATGACGGATCATCCAAATCAACAGAAATTGCTGGAAAAGCTCAGCAGGTCTGGCAGCATCTGTGGAAAGAAATCAGAGTTAAAGTTTCAGGTCAGTTCTGAAGGTCAGATCCTGCCAGACCTGCTGAGCTTTTCCAGCAATTTCTGTTTTTGTTTCTGATTTCCAGCTTTTACAGCTCTTTCAGTTTGCATCCAATTCAACCGTTTGTTCCTGCTTTTCCCCCACACCCTTTGATCCCTTTAGCCCCAAGTGTTATAAGCAACTCCATCTGGAAATCATACAATGTTTTGGCCTCAATTATTTTCTACGGTAGTGAATTCCACAGGCTTACCACTCTCTGGGTGAAGAAATTTCTTCTCATCTCAGTCCTAAATGGTTTACCCTCTCTCCTTAGACTGTGATCCCTGGTTCTGGACTCCACCACCATTGGGAACAATCTTCCTGCATCAACTCTGTCTAGTCCTGTTGGAATTTTATATATTTCTTGCCATATAATGGTTATATTATGAGAGATAGTAGGAACTGCCGATGCTGGAGAATCTGAGACAACAAGGTGTAGAGCTGGATGAACGCAGCAGGCCAAGCAGCATCAGAGGAGCAGGAAGGCTGACTTTTCAGGTCTAGATTTCTTCAGAAATCTGCTTTTGTAGCCATCTTATTTAAATGGTTGCTCGAGTACAATTTCTGGCCAATGACAATCTCAAAAAAATTGATAGTGAGGAATTCTATGATGAGAATGTTATTGAATGTCAAACAGAAATTATTAAATTACCTCTTGTTTGAGATGGTCATCGTCTGGCACTAGCGTGACACAAATGGTATTTGCCACTTGTTCAGAGTAAGTCTGGATATTGTCCAAATCTTGTTGCATGTTGGACATGGACTTATTCAGTATCTGAGGAGTTGTAAAGGGTGCCGCACAGAATGCAATTATCAGTGAGCATCCCCACTTCTGACCTTATAATGGAGGGAAGGTCGTTCATGAAGCCACTGAAGATGGTTAAGCCCAGGACTCTACGCTGAGGAACTCCTGCAGAGATGTTCTGGAGCTAAGATGACTGACCTCTAATCACAATCATCTTCCTACATGTCAGGCATGATTACAACTAATGGAGAAAATTGCCTCTGATACCCATTGGCTGTCATTTTGCTAGGGCTCTTTTTGTCACACATGGTTGAATGTGGCCTTGATCTCAAGGACAGTCATTTTTACCTCTGAAAAGAAATGCAAATTCTTCAGCCTTTCTTTTGCACCAATTTGTTGGGCTCCCCCACAATGGAGAATGGGGTTATTTGTTGGAGATTCCTCTTCCAATAAATTGTTTTATTCTCCACAAGCATTCAAGGCTAAATTTGGCAGGACTGATGTGTTGGTTATGGGATTGCTTAGCTCTGTCTATCACATGTTGTCTCTACTGTTGGGCCTGTATGTAGTCCTGTGTTGTACCTTCACCAGGTTGAAACTTCACTGGTAGTTATGCCTCGTGTTGCTCTTAACATCTCCTCACACACTACTTATTGAAGTAGGGTTGCCCCCCCGCCCCCACCACCAGCTTGATGGTAATGGTAGAGTGGGGGGATCTGCCAGGTCGTAAGGTGCCTCTGAATACTAATGTGCTGCTGCTGATAGCCCATAGGGCCTCATGGACTCTTGGACACTAACCTAACCTGCTGGTCATCCCGCAGATGACACTAAAGGAATGGCAGCCTCTTTTGTGAAGTAGAAAGGTCCATAAACATGGTCCCCTTATACAGATGGTCAGAATGTTCAATGCGTCACACGGCATCTGCATTTGTTTGCTTCTCACCAGATCCTCTTCCTCATTAAAAGTATGCAACATATTTGGAAACCTTTAAGGAATGTTAAAACCACACAAAGAACATAGAACAGTACAGCACAGGAACAGGCCTTTAGGCCCACGATGTTGTCCCGAAAATAACACCAAATTAACCTAATCCTTACTGCCTGCCCTTGGTCCATATCCCTCCAGTCCTTGCATATTCTTGTGCTTATCTAAAAGTCCCGTAAACAGTCCCATTGTATTCATTGATCCTTGTGTCATCTGTAAACTTACTAGCCCATCTATCGACATTTTCATCAGTCATTTATATATATCAGAAAGAACAGAGGTCCCAGTACAGGATCCCTGCAGAACTCCAGTAGTCACAGACCTCCAGTCAGAAAAACCCCCTTCCACCACTATGTTCTATGGGCAAGCCAATTCTGAATCCATGTGGCCAAGTCACAGTGGATGCCATGCATCTTCTGGATGAGCCTACCATGAGGGACCTTGTCGAAAGCCTTACTAAAATGCATGTAAACAACATCTACTGCTCTACCCTCATCGATCACCTTCATCACCTCCACAAAAAATTCGATCAAGTTAGTAAAACAAGCCCTGCCGCAAACAAAGCCATGCTGACTGTATCTAATTAGGCCATGCTCTTCCAAATTTGCATAAATGCTATCCCTAAGAATGTTATCCATTAGCTTCGCAACTACTGATGTGAGACTCATTGGTCTATAGTTTCCTGGATTATCCCAATTTCCCTTCTTGAACAGTGGAACAACATTAGCTACTCACCAGTTTTCCAGAACCTCTCTAATGGCTAATGAGGATACAAAGCTAACAAAAACTGAAATTGCTGGAAAAGATCAGCAGGTCATGAAAACTCTGATTTCTCTTCACAGACCTGCTGAACATTTCCAGTAATTTCTGCTTTTGTTTCTGATTTACGGCATCTGCAGTTCTTTCAATTTTTATTGAGGATACAAAGATCTTGGTCAAGGCCCCAGCAATCTCCTCTCTTGCCTCTCCCAGTAACCTGGAGTAGGTACCATTGGGACCTGGGGACTTATCCACCTTAATGCTCTTCAAGGCACCCAACACCACTTCTTTCTTGATCTCAAAATGCAGTAGCATATTAGCATGCTCCACACTAATCTCACTATCCTCAATATCCTTCTCCGGGGTGAATACCGATGCAATGTACTCATTTAGGATCTCATCCTCTGCCTCCAAGCACATGTTCTGTCCTTTATCCTTGAGTGGTCCTACCTTCTCCCCACTTATCCTCTTGTTTGTAATGTACGTATAGAATCCCCTGGGATTCTCTTTAACCCTACTTACCAAGATCATTTCATGGGTCCTTCTTGCTCTCCTAATTCCTTGCTTGAGTTCTTTTCCGCTTTCTTTATATTCCTCAATCTCTATCCAATTTTAGCTTCTAAACCATAGTTTTTCATTTCTCCTTTTGACTAAATTCACAACTTCCCTCGTTATCCAAGCATTCCTTGCCTTGCCATTCTTGTCCTTCCTTTCTAACGGAACATGCCGGTCCTGAACTCTGAACAGTAGGTGTTTAAACAATTCCCACGTGTCAAATGTGGACTTTCCGATAACAGCTCCTCCCAATTAACACTCTATATCTGCTGCTTAACACTAACATAATTTGTCCTCCCCCAATTTAGTACCTTCCTGCGAGATCCTGGCTTTATCCTTATTCATAGCTAACTTAAAACTTAAGGAGTTTTGATCACTGTTTCCTATTTGCTCTCCCACTGAAAGGTCAGTCACCTGGCCAGGCTCATTAGCCAGTATGGCCTCCTCCTCTAGTTAGACTATCCACATACTCTTTTAAGAAACCCTCTTGGATGCACTTAATAAATTCTGACCTTTCTAAGCCTCTTGCTCTAAGGGAATCCCAGGGAGTCACACTCATTGAGATGAATTGATGTCTCAATGTAGTTTAAACTGTGGGAATGTACATCAGGAAATTATTTCTAATAGAGTTAAACAAATCCCAAGACTTCTTATTCCAATTTTTTTGTTGCACGACTCTTCTAAGAGTCATTAAGCTTATCTTTTAATTATAGGTTGATATCGCCATTAAAATGACAGAAGGCAAAATCTATGAGCATTAAGCATTAAGCATTTGTACAATCATGTTGCACTCAGCTGTAAAATTTTATTCCATAGACAGAGACGTAGCATTAAATTTCAATATTTCTTTTGGTGGAGAAGCATCCTTTGTTTAGACACACAAAATTACACAAAAATGTCCTGAAATAAATAGAGAGGGGGAGGCGGATAGAGGATGGATAGAGGAGAGGATAGGTGGAGAGGAGGCAGACAAGTCGAAGAGGCGGGGATGGAGCCAGTAAAGGTGAGTGTAGGTAGGGGGGTAGGGAGGAGATAGGTC
>JAHRHZ010000249.1:14791473-14825694 GCA_024137785.1 Ginglymostoma cirratum
CGGGGAAACCAAGCGGAGGCTTGGGGACCGCTTTGCAGAACACCTGCGCTCAGTTTGCAACAAACAACTGCACCTCCCAGTCGCAAACCATTTCAACTCCCCCTCCCATTCCTCAGATGACATGTCCATCCTTGGCCTCCTACAATGCCACAGTGATGCCACCCGAAGGCTGCAGGAACAGCAAATCATATTCAGCCTGGGAACCCTGCAGCCCAATGGCATCAATGTGGATTTCACAAGCTTCAAAATCTCTCCTCCCCCAACCGCATCCCAAAACCAGCCCAGCTCATCTCCACCTCCCTAATCTGTTTTTCCTCTCACCTATCTACTAACATCATCCTGCTCCCTTGACCTGTCCATCCTCCCTGGACTGACCTATCTCCTCCCTACCCCCCACCTACACTCACCTTTACTGGCTCCATCCCCGCCTCTTCGACTTGTCTGACTCCTCTCCACTTATCCTCTCCTCTATTCATCCTCTATCCACCTCCCCCTCTCTCCCTATTTATTTCAGAACCCTCTTCCCCTCCCCCATTTCTGATGAAGGGTTTAGGCCCGAAACGTCAAGTTTTCCTGCTCCTATGATGCTGCTTGACCTGCTGTGTTCATCCAGCCCCATGCTTGTTATCTCGGATTCTCCAGCATCTGCAGTACCTTTTATCTCTTACACAAAACTGTCCCTTTTGTAGCTGGCTTCACCATAATAAAATGTAAAATGACTTTCTGTTCATAGTCTAATTCCTTCTATATTCCTGCACATACAGCCTGTTCAGTAGTTACACATTCTGATGTCAGAAAGGAATATATGCAATGCCTAAGTTTTGATGACTATATAATACTGATCTACACATTGATAATACCATTGCAGCAGTGGTTGAAGGTGAACAAAACATTTGTGATCAACAGCACAGTGGACACTGCTCACTGCTACTTCAGTCCTGACTGTTCAGGGAAAGCCATACTTGAATCTTTATTATGGACATTCAATCCCTCTACATGTCCACACCTCACAAGGATGACCTACAAGCCGTCAGATTTACCCTCTCCAACGGACCCATCCAATCCCCCCCACCAATACCCTCCTCCTCCCCTCGCTGAACTAGTCCTCACCCTCAATAACTTTTCCCTCAATTCTTCACACTTTCTCCAAATCCAGGGGGTTACCAATTGGTACTCACATGGGCCCCAGCTACACCTGCCTATTTGTAGGTTATGTCACACAGTCCCTCTTCAGTACGTACACCAGTACTGCTCCCCAACTCTTCCACCGTTACATCGATGGCTGCATAGGTGCTGCATCCTGGGCCCAGGCCGAACTGGAGCCATTCATTGACTTCGCTAACAACTTCCACCCTGCCCTCAAATTCACTTGGTCTATCTCAGACACCCCCCTCCCCTTCTTGACCTCTCCATTTCTATTTCTGGTGACAGCTTAGGTACCAACATTTACTATAAACCCACTACTCCCATAGCTGCCTAGACCACACCTCCTATCACCCTGTATCCTGCAAAAACTCCATCCCGTTTTCCGGATTCCTTCATCTCCGTCACATCTGCTCTGACAAGGAGACATTCCAATCCCAAGCATCCCGGATGTCCGCCTTTTTCACACAATGTTCTTTTCCCCCTTCTGTCATACAGACAGCCCTCTACCGCGCCTCCTCCATTCCCTACTCCAAAGCTCTTAACCACCAAACCCCCTCCAAACGGAATAAAGGTCACCCTTGCCCTCACTTTCCACCACCCCCCAGCCTCTGCATCCAAAGTATCATACTCAAACACTTACACCAACTCCAATTAGACCTCACCACCCAGAATATCTTCCACTCCCCGCCCTCTCTGCTCTCCGCAGGGACCATTCCCTTCACCACTCCTTAGTTTGTGCCACACTCCCCACCAATCACTCCAACATGCCCGGTACCTTCCCCTGTAACCATAAAAGATACAACACCTGCCCACACACCAACATGCTCATCTCCATTCAGGGCCTTAAACAGTCCTTCCAAGGGAGAGGGAGTTTCATCTGCATCTCCTTCAACCTAGTCTATTGCATCCAGTGTTCCCAATGTGGTCTTCTCCACGATGATGGGACAAAACGTAGACTAGGTGACCATTTCACTGATTCCCTTCGCCTGGCCCGTAACAGCCAACCTAGCCTCCCGGTCACCGCCCATGTCAACTCCCATCCCACTCCCCCTCCGACATGTCCGTCCTTGGCCTCCTCCAGTGTCGCAGTGACTTGGAACGCAAATTTGAAGAACAACACCTTATCTTTCACTTGGACACCCTCCAGCCTGGAGGACTCAACTTTGAGTTCTCCAATTCCAAATAACTTTCCTACTCATCTCCCGCCTCCCCTTCCAGCCCCACCTTCTCCATTCCATTCCACCTTCTGACCCCCTGTTCCAGTCACCAATCAGATTCATCCCTCCCATCGACCAACCAGGTGGTACCTACCACCAGTGTCCACCTACCCCCACGTCCAGCCCTGAAGAAGGGTAATACTGGAAACATTGACTGCTCCTTTCCTCCAGATGCTGCCGGGCCTGCTGTGTTCTTCCAGCCTCCTGTTTATCTACTTTGAATTTGTACCTATTAAGTGTGAAAACTTTATTTTCAGGGCTATAATGACCCTCATTGTTTTAAACAAAAGCCAGGATTTGAATGAAGGAAATTAGTTTCTTAAGAGAATGGCTCTCTAATCTCACTACCAGTCACTTGTTTGCTAACAAAACAAACATTTACAATGCTCAGGAGGTCTCTTGATCTTGATGATATAATTACAAAATGAGAATCCAGCCGTTTCACTTTATTACAAAACCACAGACTCACACATCACAATCAGCACATCATGCCTATGAATAAACTTTTTGAATGTACTTACCAATCAATTTCACTCTGTTGCTGTTTTTTTCTTGACCTTTCCCACACTTCAAGTTAGTATTCAATGATTCACTGATGAAAAGTTTGTATTTCAGTATGTGACACGGCCTCCAGCAGTAGGTATCATTCGTGAAGGAGGGCACTGAGCAAAGCAGGTCAGCACTTCACTGGGATGTCCACCAGCAGTTGGCAACGTCAAGGGATGGCAGCTGGAGCTGTTGAAGGGACTCTTGCTGGACAAAAGCAGGAATTTTCAGTGGAAGGAGGGTTGATAAAAAGGGGGAGCAACTCAGACAGTACTTTCCATTATAACCTATAGGCTTCATTCCGCGTACAGATTGTAAATAGTTCCTAGTTTATTCCTCATTTCCCCTCATATTTGTAATGACCTGATGCCAGTGGAATAAAGAATCTCTGGTTCAGGATCTTTGGGCCTTACGTGTGTTCAAGTCTCATATTGCATTTCTGGCATAGTCAGCGGGATTCCACAGTACAGGCGTCAAGTCATGGTGGACCAGGTTGAAAGGTACAG
This sequence comes from Ginglymostoma cirratum, assembly GCA_024137785.1. Taxonomy (NCBI): domain Eukaryota; kingdom Metazoa; phylum Chordata; class Chondrichthyes; order Orectolobiformes; family Ginglymostomatidae; genus Ginglymostoma; species Ginglymostoma cirratum. Next base: position 14,794,889 of record JAHRHZ010000249.1, read on the forward strand.
AACCAGAAATTATTGGAAAAACTCAGCCAGGTGTGGCAGAGCTGTTCACAACTGTTCTGAAGAAGTGTTACTGAACCTGGAATATTGACTTTGTTTTCTCTCAACAAATGCTGCCAGACCTACTGAGTTTCTCCAGCAATTTGTTTCTGTTTTTGATTTGCAGAATTCACAGTTCTTTGTGAGTGTTTTTTTTTTGTTTAAGATTGAAAGGCAGCTGGTCAAAATACAGCAGATTGTAGAGGAATTGAAACTCGCAATGAGAGTCATCGATGTTCAATGCGATCATCAGAGGCTCAGATCTTGACAGAGGGAATTCAAGGAGGAGATAGACAAGTTTTTTTTTCCAATGGGTTGAAAGGTTGTGGAGAACGGGCAGAAAATGGAATTGAAACTGAGGTGATATCAGTCATAGATAATGTTGTATCAGAGATAAAAGGTACTGCAGATGCTGGAGAATCCGAGATAGCAAGCATGGGGCTGGATGAACACAGCAGGTCAAGCAGCATAGGAGCAGGTCATCCAGTTCATCCAGCCCCATGCGTGATATCAGTCATGATTGTATTGAATGGTGAAGCAGGTTCAAGGACCGCATTGCCTACTCCTGCTCCTAGTTATTATGTTCTTATGAATCAGACTGTTAGGCCAAGCCAGTATATGTTCTCTTGATTGTCCAGAGGACGGAGAAGTATTCCTGGTTGGATCTCCAATTTATTGATAAATATGAAGCTAGACAAATTTTTGGGGAAAGCAAAAATACTGTGGAAACTGAAAATCTCAGACAAACGCTGAGAGTGCTAGAGATACTCAGCAGATTTAGCAGCATCCATGGAAAGAGAAATGGAAGTTAAAATTTTGACTCCAGTATGACTCCTGTTCAGAAACCCCCATCACCAATCCCCATCTCTCCACTGGACTTCCCATACCACCCACAATGACAGCCACCAGTCAGCAAGCATTCACACTGAGCTTCCCAAATGTTCACCCTGGCCACCCCACTTTGATACCCAACACCCCAACACCGCCCCTGAGATCTTATCCCCTGGAAAACTGACACAGACCCCAACAAGTGGCTACACGGGAAGACCACTACCCTCAGGATCTCCTGTCAGTCACTGACCATTCACACTTGGAAATATATCGTTGTTCCTACCTGTCCTCGCTGACAATACTGTGGGTGTATCTACACCAAATGGACTGAAGGCAGCTGATTGCCACCTTCTCAAGGGCTACTGGGAGTAGGGAATGAATGCTGGCCCAGCCAGTGACACCCACATGCTAGGAATGAACAAATAAACCCTCCAACCTTGCCTTAACACCTGAGCCACCTTCCCCTCTCATCCACTTACTTGCTGCGATACAACCCTCCCCCAGCTGCCATTATGCCCACCGCTCCCTTACTGACCTGCCACTATGCCTACTTGGTAGCCATTCCTTTGTCCATCTTCCAACCTGCCCCCTCATCCATTTACCTTATGCACTTATCTTCTCTCCTCAGCTTTTGTAAGTAGCTTTAGGATATGGAAACATGGAAACATGGAAAATAGGAGCCAGAGTAGGCTATTCAGCCCTTCGAGCATGCTCTGCCATTAAGTATGACTATGACTGATCACCCAACTCAATACCCCGTCCCTGCTTTCTCCCCATTCCCCTTGATCCCTTTAGCCCAAAGAACTATATCCAATTCCTTCTTGAAAACAGCCAATGTTTGATCTCATCCACTTTGTGTGGCAGAGAATTCCACAAGCTCACCACTCTCTGGGTGAAGAAATTTCTCCTCATTTTAAAACCAAGTGGCCTACTCCATATCCTTTGACTATGGCCTCTGGCTCTGGACTTTCTAGTTATTGAGAACATCTTCCCTGCATCTACCCTGTCTAATCATAGAATCATAGAGATATGCAGTGCGGAGACAGACCCTTCAGTCCACATCGTCCATGCTAACAAGATATGCTGAAGAAATTTAGTCCCAGTTGCCAACATTTGGCCCAGATCCCTCTGAACTCTTTCTATTCATATGCCCATCCAGATGCCTTTTAAATGTTGTAATTGTACCAGTCTCCATCACTTCCTCTGGCAGCTCATTCTATACATGCACCTCCCTCTGCATAAGAAAGTTGCCCCTTAAGTCCCTTTTAAATCTTTCCCCTCTCACCTTAAACCTATGCCCTCTAGTGGTGGACTCCCCAACCTGGGGAAAAGACCTTGTCTATTTACCCTATCCATGCCCCTCATGATTTTATAAACTTCTATAAGGTCACCCCACAGCCTCTGACACTCCAGTGAAAATAACCCCAGCCAATTCAGCCTCTCATTGTAGCGCAAACCTTCCAACCCTGGCAACATTCTTGTAAATCTTTTCTGAACCCTTTCAAGTTTCACAACATCCTTCCGATAGTTGGGAGACCAGAATTGTGTGCAGCATTCCAATAGTGGCCTAACCAATGTCTTGTACAGCTGCAACATGGCCTCCCAACTCCTGTACTCAAAGCACTGACCAATAAAGGCAAGTATACCAAACACCTCCTTAACTATCCTATCTACCTGTGACTCAACTTTCAAGGAACAATGAACTTGCACTCCAAGGTCTCTTTGTTCAGCAACACTCCCCAGGACCTTACCATTAAGTGTATAAGTCCTGCCCTGATTTGTCTTTCCAAAATGCAGTACCTCACATTTATCTAAACTCCATCAGCCAATCCTTGGCCCATTGGCCCATCTGATCAAGATCCTATTGTACCCTAAGGTAATCTTCTTCCCTGTCCACTACACCTCCAATTTTGGTGTCATCTGCAATCTTACTAACCATACCTCCAATGTTCACATCCAAACCGTTTATATAAATGACGAAAAGCAGTGGACCTAGCACCAATCCCTGTGACACACTTTTGGTCACAGGTCTCCAGTCTGAAAAGCAACCCTTCACCACCACTCTCTGTCTTCTGCCTTTGAGCCAGTTCCGTATCCATATAGCTCAATCTCACTCTATTCCATGTGATCTAACCTTGCTAACCAGTCTATCATGGGGAACATTGTCAAATGCTTCAATGACGTCCATATAGATCACGTCCATTGCTCTGCCCTAATCAATCATCTTTGTTGCTTCCTCAAAAAACTCAATCAAGTTCATGAGACATGGTTTCCCATGCACAAAGCCACATTGACTATCCCTAATTAGTCCTTGCCTTTCCAAATACATGTAAATCCTGTCCCTCAGCATCCACTCCAACAATTTGCACACCACCAATGTCAGGCTCACCGGTCTATAGTTCCCTGGCTTGAACTATACAGGTTTCTGTGAGACCCCCTTCATTCTTGTAAACTCCAGTGAATATAATCCTAACCAATGCAGTTTGTCTTCAAACCTCATTCCTACCATCCCAGGGAGTATGGAACTGTAAACAGAGTTTGCTTATTGAAATACAGCAGCAATTGTCCTATTAAAATAAAAGGAGGTGATGGCTTCTGTGAAGCTTCACGCCAATGATACTGATCTGGTTTGTTGCACAATATCTGGTGGAATGGATCATCAGACATCAGGCCTGAAAAATGCAGGGAAAGCGAGACTGTGGCCTCTTGTCCGACCTGAGTAAGAAATGTGGATTTCAACCGAGACCAGAAGATTTAAGTCCACAAACTTTTATTAGTAGGAGCTGGTTAATGAGGTTGTGAAATAAGCCAACACCTTTGAGTGGTCGTGTGTCATCCTGAGATGTTTGTGACATTGAGTGTTCTTCCTAATTCTTTTCCCTGATGAGTTCCAGGGCCAGTATCAAAACTCAATAAAGCTGTCTGCATGCAAAAGAATAATTAAAGTTTCTAACAATAAAACTGAGCAGCATATATTTAAGCTTTCAGCGTATGGTTGTAAATAAGTACAATTTATGGAGAAACCTTGTAAAGCCTATTCGCTCTGCTACTGCAGCTGTCACGAGTCTTATTTAACTGCAAATATCTAGTACTGCTTGAAAAATGGGCATCAACTTCTTAAAGCTCTAATTGGTGAAAAATGTGATGGCAATCACCTTAATTTGAGCTGCAAGTGGAGTCAACCCAGAATGATTTATCCTTCATTGCGCCTTTTTCCAAAATGGTTAATAGTGACGTGACCTTTATTAGCCAGTAATCCAAGCCAGTCTTTACTAATGCTGGACATTCAAGGACTTACTAATGGCACGGTTCAAGGACTTAATGTCAGGATCCACTCACAAGAAGAACTATTTTTAAGCTTGGTTCGGGCTTTCCTTGCCCTCAGATCCAAAGTTCAGTCTAGATGGGGATGAAATTGCAATTCGACTGTGCCAACTTCAAGCTGAAGTCCCTGTTACATGATGACATTGTCTGGACATTGCAAGGTATGCCAGGCTGACAGTGGGAAATCCGAAAACCACAATCTTGTCTTGGCTTCTTTCTTACTCCAGAAAAACAGGCTTTTGCAGCTATCGGTTTGCGTGTGTCCTGCAGGACAAACAGTTAGCTGTCAAGCTTGTTAGGGTGGTGATAATCATTATGACCACACAAGGTCATGTAGGGTGTGACCCACAAACAAAACAAGAACCACAACCAAGAAATCATTGTATTCAAGGTGAAGAATCACTCAGTGTAACTGCCTCATAAAGCAAGGGTGAAGACTTCCTCCAGTTTTGTTTTTAAATGAAATGACAAACATCTTCAATCAGTAAATTAACTTCAAATTTTTGATTCTGTGGTCATGTGATGGAGTCTCTAACCCACTGTTAGAGACTCCAAATCAATGTTGGGCCCTTGACCAGATAATTGCCTGTGCGGTGAAGTCAAAAAATCATTCAATGTGTCAATTATTTCACCACACTTAGAGTCATTGTACAGAGTTTTGATGTTCTCATCGTAAAAGGAGAATAAGGCACTGGAGAAGGTGCAAAAAGAGATTACAAGGTTGATAACAGAACTTTCAGGAAAGACTGAACAAGCTAAAACTCTTTTCTGTTGAAAAGAAAACATCAAGCAGGTGACCTGATCAATGTTTCTAAATTGTTAAGGTGTTTGAAAGCAAAGATGTGGAGAGGAAGATTCCACTTGTAGTGGTTCCTATAAGGTAGTCACTAGTCAATCCTTTAAGAAATTGGGAAAAGATTTACCTATGAGTCATTATGATGTGGAAATTCCTGCAGCAAGGTGTAGTTGCGACAACCATCACAGATGCACTGAAGGGGAAGTTAAGTAAGTACATGAGGGAGGAATAGAAAATTATGTTGAGGGGTACAGATAGAGTGAATGGTAGTTGTCTTTTCCTTAGGCTGGGGCCTTTCAAGACTAGGGAGCATATTTTGAAGGTGAGAGGAGATAGATTTAAAAAAGAAACGAGGGGCAAATATTTTACACAGAGGGTGGTTCATGCGTGGAATGAACTTCAAGAGGAAATGGTGGATGTGGGTACAGTTACAATGTTTAAAAGGTATGGTGGCTCAGTGGTTAGCACTGCTGCCTCACAGCACCAGGGGCCCGGATTCGATTCCACCTTCGGGCAATTGTCTGTGTAGAGTTTTCACATTCTCCCTGTGTCTGCATGGGTTTCCGTTGGGTGCTCTGGTTTCCTCCCACTGTCCAAAGATGTGCAAACTAGGTGGATTGGCCATGCTAAATTGCCCACAGTGTTCAAAAATGTAGAGATTAGTTGGGTTACAGGGGGATGGGTCTGGGTGGGATGTTCTGAGGGTCAGTGTAAACTTGATGGGCTGAAGGGCTTGTTTTCACACTGTAGGGATTCTACACACATTTAGATAAGTGCCTGAATAGGAAAGGTTTGAAGGGTATGGAACAAAAATAGAAGTTGCTGGAAAAGCTCAGCAGGTCTGGCAGCAGCTGTGAAGAAAAAATCAGAGTTAACATTTCAGGTCCAGTGACCCTTCCTCGGAACTCTTGAAGGGTATGGGTCAGGAGCAGGCAGGTGAGATTAGTTTAGTTTGGGATTATGTTCGGCAGGGACTGGTTGGACTGAAGGGGCTGTTTCCATGCTATATGACTTTATGACTCTTCTGGGGTGGAGACTGCAATGGAAATCAGTTTGGCCATATTTCTGTGCTAAGAATTGCATGTAAATTCATGAGAGATCATTGCTGGAGGGAATTATCACTGATGTATTTATGATACTGTCACCCTTGACAATTTACTCCCCTAAAGAAGGGGCTATATGAGAGTTATCATATTCCCACAGCATGTGAAAGTATGTGTAGAATACCAAGGAAAGAGTTAAATTATGTGAGGGATTCTGGAAACTGGATCGGTTCCAAAGCAATGGAGTAAGCAGAAAAGAACGTTATTTAATGCTTGCACTGAAGGGTAATGTTATAGAGTGATTGACTAAACACATCCTGACTGACCCTTTTGCATTGGATTGCAACAGAGTTGTTCTGGCAATTATTCCATTAATCGGTAAAAGGCATAACTTCGTTTAATGAAGCATTGAACAACCGTACTAAAGTCATATGCTGCATCGAATATTTAATCTTCTAAGCTTATTGTCTATCTCATGAGAAGTTCTTGCTGAGGCTGAATGATTACTGTCCTCTTTGTTGGTTATTTTGTGAGAGTACTGACCTTAATTATAAATTATCAATAATTTCTGTCAATTAAAATTTAATTTGTCCTCAGGGTTCAGGTGATGTAGTGAAGGTCATATTCATTGTCCATCTCCAATTGGTCTGATAATAAAGTGGTGAATCTTCCCCTTGAATTGCTGCAGCCCTTTATGGTGATGGTGCTCCCACAATAATGTAAAGTTTCTTCTTAATGTAAGTAAAGATGCAGTTTTATTAGAGTTATCTGCAGTAATAATATGTCATGCTCTGTATTATTCTACAGGTAAATTGCATTCAATGACATTGGGTGACTTTTGATGCCAGAAAATGGGAAATTTGGCTTGCATTAAACTCTCAACCCCAATCCCCCACCCTCGCACATCCTGCTGACTTCTAGCTGACTTATCCTTAAACTCAGTTCATCTCCATGATCAATTTCTGATGAAGGGCCATTGACTGGAAAGGGTTAATTTTATTTAACATGAGGGGAGAAACCTGTCCGGGACTAGGTAACACATAGTGTCCTTTAGGGCAGGAAATCTGTCATCCTTGCCTGATCTGACCCACATGTGACTCCAACCCCACAGTAATGTTATTGACTCTTAACTGCTCTCCAAACAATTAGGGATGAGTAACAAATGCTGGCCTAGCCATCAATGCCTCTCTTCCAGGAATGATTTTAAAAAAATGTTTTCATATTGCGATTGAAAATTGTGTAAAATATGTTAGTACCATTTTATTAGAATTTGCATTGTGTTAAAAAGAGAGGCAAATGGATGTGGATTAGTGCTGTGAAGGTTCTATCTCATAAAAAGGGTCAGAAAGTCATGCTGGAAGAGTGACCTACAGGAAGATGTTTGGGGCTTGAGAGAATGCCTCTGGTATTAATGCATTAATATATTTACACTTTGCGGTTTACAGCAGGTAGTGTAAACACATTAACCCATTAGTTTTGCAGAGGACTCAGATTTTAGCTCCATAGAATTAAGAGTTGAATTCACATGCCAGATTTAGTTTAGGAGATGACAAGGTGAATTGGCCATGCTAAATTGCCTCATAGTGTCCATGGATATGCAGGCATGGTAAATGTGGGGTTATGGGGATAGGGTTGGGGTCTGGGTGGGATGCTTTGTCGTGTGCAGGCTCCTTAGCCCAGGAGGCCGGAGATGTCTACCCCTTCCACTTTTACATTATTGCCTTTCCTGAATTTTATAATGCTTTCAGTTATTATAGTTATTATCAAGACTCATCTTAGCTTCTTTTAACAGCTTCAATGAAAGGCTTCTCCCGGCCCATCAATGATGTGGCTTCCGACAGCCTGGCATGGCAGTCTCAGCCTGGCATGGAGGTCTCCCGGTGCGGTGGTCTTGATGCAGCATGGGGGTCTCGTCGCTTTGTGTGTCACCTTCCCGGTATTCCAGCAGCCTGGAATAACGGTTTTGTTTCAGGATGACGGTCTTGTCCTCATTCCAGCTGCATCTTGTGGGTATTTCATCGTTCCTAAGTGGGCTTTCCTGGGCCCAGGAGCTGTTAACTGAACTTTGTGATGAACTATGTCTTAATTTTACTTTTTTTATTATAATGTATGACTTCATTAATCTAAGCGCTATGGTGTGGCAACTTATAAACCTGTATTTTTTTATGTAAAAGCACACGTGACAATAAATTTCTATTTCCTTTTTCCCGGATGCAGTTTCTTATCCTGTTGCAAAAAAATGATGTGAAGTTGGTTTCTCTGTGACTCACTGACTCTCAGAAACATTTACTAAATGATCAGAGTTGTAAAGGAGGAAATAACAGACTTTCAACCATAACTAACTTTACAAAAGGATAAATCTATCCCAAGTAATACAAACTAAAAGGTAAAAAGACTTTGAGCACAAATTTATCCTCACAATGTACCTTAACGATTTTTTTACAAATTTGCAAAATTAATGATGGTCAGTTCAGTGTATCAGGGCAATGGATCTATATCTCATGGTGCTATGGTCATCTTCAGCTCAACTTTAAGAAATGGTTGATCTGTGGAGAGTAAATGAGGTTTTCTTGCTTGTTCACTCCTAGACTCTCCACAGTCGACCAGGTGATGAAACTTAGCCATCCACATAAAGATGCACTTGCTCGTGGAAAATCATCTTGCTCAATGCAAAATCAATGCAAAACATTGTTAAAAAATATCCATCTATTCATTTCACTCCTCCCCCCTCCCCCACCACTGCCATTCCCCAACCTCTGTCACCAGCATAAGTACCTTACAGTTCTGAAGAAGGGTCACTGGACTGGAAACATTAACTCTTTTCTTCTCTCCACAATTGTTGCCAGACTTGCTGAGATTCTCCAGCACATTGCATCTTTGTTAAAATGTGAACAATTAGTTAAACAGGTATGAAGAATTTTGTCAGTTAGTAATATTGTTAAGCTTAATTTGTTAAAATATTAGTTAAATTCACTTTAATGGAAGATCATCACTGCAAAAAAATTTTAATTATCTGTTGTCACAGTAGACCTACAATCAGTTCACTATCCATCAGATTTATGAAGGCGAGATTTTGTTTTATCACCTATAAATTCAAGCTTATCTCAAATTGAATCTCTAGAATGTTCTCTTTCCCACATTATGACATATTGGCAAGAGGGATTTAATAACAAAACTCTGCCATATTGGAATGATTCTTGTGATTTATTGTTGCTGAAATGAATATGAAATGATCAACAGGTTTAAAGCCTTTCCTTCTCCTAGCTTCTTGCTGCCAAAGGATAATTGCTTTCATCATTGCATTGCACAGATTTATTGTTTCTCTATTTATAAAAACATAGAAACATAGCAGATAGGAGCAGGAGGCGGCCATTCAGCCCTTCGAGCCTACCCCACCATTCTTCACGATCATGGTTGATCGTCCAACTCAATAGCCTAACCCTGCTTTCTCCCCATAACCTTTGATCCCATTCGCCCCAAGTGCTATAGCTAGTCACATCTACATTCAATGTTTTGGCATCAACAATTCCTGTGGTAATGAATTCCACAGGCTCACCACTCTTTGGGTGAAGTCATGTCTCCTCATCTTTGTCCTAAATGGTCTACCCCGAATCCTCAGACTGTGACCCCTGGTTCTGGACACACCCACCATAGGGAACATCCTCCCTGCATCTACCCTGTCCAGTCCTGTTAGAATTTTATAAGTCTCTACGAGATCCCTCCTCATTTGTCTGAACTCCAGCAAAAACAATCCCAACCTAGTCAACCTAGTCAATCTCTCCTCACACATCAGACCTGCCACCCCCATAATCAGCCTGGTAAACGTTCGTTGCACTCCTTCGAGAGCAAGAGCATCCTTCCTCAGAAAAGGAAACCTAAACTGCACTCAATATTCTAGGTGAGGTCTCACCAAGGCCCTGAACAACTGCAACAACACATCCCTGCTCCTGTACTCAAAACCTCTCTCAATGAAGGCCAACATACCATCTGCCGTCTTCACTGCCTGCTGGACCTGCATATTTACCTTCAGCGACTGGTGCACAAGGACACCCAGGTCCCACTGCACACTCCCCTCTCCCAATTTACAACCATTCAAGTAATAATCCATCTTCTTGTTTTTGCTTACGAAGTGAATAACCTCACATTTATCCAAATTATACTGCATCTGCCATTGATTTGCCCACTCACCCAACCTGTCGAGATCGTGCTGAAGGATCTCTGCATCCTAGTCACAGTTCACCTTCTCACCCAACTTGGTATTATCTGCAAACATTTTGTTTCCTCACCCAAATCATTAATATATTATTGAGAGTAGCTGTGGTCCCAGCACTGACCCCTGTGGCACTCCACTAGTTACTACCTGCCAATTTGAAAAGGATCCATTAATTCCTACTCTTTGTTTCCTCTTTGCCAACCAGTTTCCTATCCATCTCAATACACTTCCCCTAATCCTATGCACTTTAATCTTGCACATTAATCTCTTATGTGAGGCTGTGTCAAACGCTTTCTGAAAGTCCAAATATACTACATTGACTGGATCTCCCTTGTCAACTCTACCAGTTACATCTTCATAAAATTCCAACAGAGTTGTCAAGCATGATTTCCCCCGCATAAATCCATGTTGGCTCTGTCTGATCCTGCCACCGCTTTCTAAATGCTTTGCTATAAAATCCTTCTTTCAGTTTAGGACAGAAGTGGTGAGGTTAATCAGGAAATGATGATCATTGGTGGTCAAAAGATTCCTTTCTTTATGTTTTTCAGGTTTCCCTAATTCCTCTTCACTGCAATGTGCTAGTTCTTTTCTTCCCTCAGTGATGTGACAATTTATCTGCTCCCTCCATAACGTGCTGGTTTCTCTACACCCTCCAGAATATAACAGTTTCTCTACTCCGTCCAAAATGTGCCTGTTTCTCTGCTCCCTACAGAATGTATCGGTTTCTCTATTCCCTCCAAAATGTTCCAGTTTCTCTCCTCCCTGCAGAATTATTCACTTTGTGGGATGTGAGCATTGCTGGTGGGCCAGCATTGATTGTCTATCCCCTAGTTGCCCATGAGAAAAATATCATTCTTGATCGAATGACAGACAGACTCAATGGGTCGAATAGCCTAATTCTGCTTCTGTATTTTATGGTGTTATATAGTCACTCTTGTAAATCATTTCTGCACTTTCCCCAATGTACTCTATCTTTCCTATTGCATGACACCCACCACTACACATAGTACTCCAGTTGAGGTCAAAGGAGAGTGTGGCACAAACTCAACATCGCCTCTTTCCTCTTGTAATGAAACAGTTTCTTCCTATCTATTCTATCTAGATCCCTCATGACCTTGAACTCTTCAATCAAGTTGCCTCTCAGTCTGAAAACAAAGGCAACACACTGCGAATGCTGGTAATCAAAAAACAAAATAGAAAATGCTGGAAATAGAAACATACATAGAAACATAGAAATAGGTGCAGGAGTAGGCCATTCGGCCCTTCGAATCTGCACCATCATTCAATATGTTCATGGCCGATCATGCAATCTCAGTATTCTATTTCCGCCCTCTCCCCATGCCCTTTGACCCCTTTAGCTACAATTGCCATGACCTGCTCCCTCTTGAATATATCTAATGGACTGGCCCCAATAGCTTCTTGTGGGAGAGAATTCCACAGCCTCACCACCCTCTGAGTGAAGAAATTCTTCCTCATCCTTACCTCTTATTCTTAGACTGTGAACCCTAGTTCTAGGCTTCCCCAACATCGGGAACATTCTTCCCACATCTAGCCTGTCCAATCCCATCAGGATTTTATATCTTTCTATGAGATTCCCATAGATTCTTCTAAATTCCAGCAAGTACAAGCCCAGTCCATCCAGTCTTTCCTCATATGTCTGTCCTGCCAACCCAGGAATCAGTCTGGTGAACCTTTGCTGGACTCGCTCAATAGCAAGCAAAAACAGAAATTGCTGGAAAAGCTCAGCAGGCCTGGCAGCATCTGTGAAGAGAAATCAAAGTTAACGTTTGGGTCTTGCGACCCTTCCTCCGAACTGGTTCTGACGAAGCGCCACTGGACCCGAAATGTTAACTCTGATTTCTCTTCACAGGTGCTGCCTGACCTGCTGAGCTTTTCCAGCAATTTCCATTTCTGTTTCTGATTTACAGCATCCATAGTTCTTTCGGTTTTTATTCCCTAAATAGCAAGAATGTCTTTCCTCAGACTAGGAAATCAAAACTGCACACAATAGTCAAGGTTTTGCTTTACCAAGGCCCTGTATAACTGCAGCAAGACATCGTTAGTCCAATAGCCAAATCCCCTCAATATGAAGGCCAGCATGCCATTAGCTTTCCTCACCGCCTGCTGCACCTGCATGCCAACATTCAGCAACTGTTCCACCATGATACCCATGACACCAATGCTCAGCAAGTCTGGCAATGTCAGTGAGGACAGAAACAGAGGTCATGTTTTGAGTTTAATATGACTTCTTCAGAGCTGAAGGGAGGCAGAAAGGCGAGAGAGAGAGGATGGACAAAAGGTAAGTTATTGGACTGGGTGGAGTGCAGGAAAGATTAAATGACTGGGAGCAGGAATTTGTCCTTAATAATGCATCCCTTCACCAAACAGTATATTGAAATGAGGTTTACAAGTTAGAAGCCTGTTACAGACAGTGTATGTTCTAAATTGTATCGAAATGTATTTAAGAATGGAGCACATTACTCATCAATTGCCATCTTAACAGTTCCTGAGAAAAAATTGCAATATTATTTGGAGTAGAGATTCCCATTTTTAAACTCACTTATTTGTTTCAGTATAACACTGAGGAGCATATCTATTATTAAAGAAACATTTATCTTAACTTCTGAAGTTAGTAGAAGAAAGGGAGGGTCATTTAAGGGAGGATCATCATTGTCTTGCTTGAAAGCTGTATCTTTTTTGAAAAACGCTGAGGCATTTGAACGAATCTGTAAACCCAAAGTAAGATTACGATATTGATACTGTTTTTCTAGTTGGCTTCCAAAAATATCTTTTGGAACTCATTGTAAAGCAATTTAATTTCCAAGTCATTAATTTGATTTCCAACGATGCAATACATTTGTAAGCTGGAGCACTTACATTGGTCAAATTGTTCATAATTCTGATGGCTGTGATATCAGGAGTTGTGACTTAGTCACGATTCAGCTGTGGTTTAAGCATGGTTTGTTTCTCATAAATCACTCAGCTGTGGCTTTGGGTTATCAGCAAAAAAGCATGTTGCACAGTGTTACCCTGTCGTAAGCTTTCATGACTGTAGGGGTTATGGTTTCCATGCAGCATGTTTCGGAAGATAAGGTTAGTGGGATTCAGTATTGCACTCATGACCTGATTCCTTCAGAAACCAAAATTGCATCCATGTTGTTACCATCTCTTTTGTTCTCTGGGCTTCTACATTGCTGACAAATCTAATATGTCACATTCTGTCACTGTCTTTCAGAAGTCTATGCACGCTATATCCAGCACATTATTCTCACCAACCATCTCTATTCCCTCAACAAAATATTCTATCAACATAGTTTAACGTGATTTGCTTTTAACAAATCCCTGCTGCTTTCCACTGTGGACCACATGTTCTGGATGTTTGGTTGTGATGGATTTTCTACCACTGGCATCAAACTGACAGGCCTTTAGTTGTTCAACAGATCCTTACACACTTTTTTTGAACAAGGGAGTAATGTTTACATTGTCCAGTCCTCTGGCACCTCCCCATATTTAAAAAGTGTTGGAAGATTATAACGCCATGATTTTCACCCCTGAAATTCTACACCAAAGGGTTAAACTTATTAAAACATAAAATCAAATGTCTTTAGTTCTTTTTTATTTTCATTAAAAACCAGTAGCTGCCAATTAACACTTCTAAGCCATTCATAAAAGATGTTGCAAGCTCTGACTTTAATCATTCCCAACTCAGCAGAATGAGGCCAAAGGACAATATGTTCAGTCAGGCCTCTGCCAAGTAATGACCAAAAACAGTCCAATACGTTGTCAATAAGTGGGTTTCCAGGAGATTCAGAAATCAAGGAAACTTTCCTTGTGGTGCCTGGAAAAGAATTCCTGCTTCTCCCAGCCCATCAACTTGCCTTTTGGGTGTCTTCCTGTTTAAGGAGAGCATGAAAAGCCACAAAGCTTTAGCGATCAGACCTAATGATGTCTACAGAGCCTAATCTTGAAAAGCAAAAGACCGTCTCGGTGCTGGAAAGTGTCCTCCCTGTCTACTCCAAACAGCAGGTTAAAATGATAGATATTGATCAATAGCACATTAAATGAGAGGTTCCCTGGGCAATTCTCGCTGTTTGCCCATTTAGTTTCTGCCACGTGGATAAAGTTAAAATATTGAACCTTTTTAAAACCATGCAAAACTCACAGCTAGAGTAATGCAGACAACAGATACAGTGATATCATGCTGAGATAACAAGCGTGGGGCTGGATGAACACAGCAGGTCAAGCAGCATCATAGGAGCAGGAATTTTCCAGCATCTGCAGTACCTTTTATCTCTGATATCATGCTGAGATTTTGTTTACCGTGGTCAGGAATGCTGGCTGTTTCAGTGAACAAATGTTTAATATAGTGGAATCAGTTATATTTAAGTATCAGCCTCAATTTGCTGGTAGCATTCTTGTCTTTGAGTATCCCGGTTTAACTCCCATTTCAGGAATTTGTTGTATAGATCAATTAATGCCTGAAAAGGTGAACTAACATCACAGATCAGATCTGCCCAGCAGGATATGGGTTCCTGAAAGGAGCTGACTAGTTCATCTATAGTAGGAACTGCAGATGCTGGAGAATCTGAGATAACAAGGTGTAGAGCTGGATGAACACAGCAGGCCAAGCAGCATCATAGGAGCAGGAAAGCTGACGTTTCGGGCCTAGACCATGTGTCTCTGAGTTCTGCAAGTATTCAGCACAGTATGTATAGTGATCCAATGATTGTTTTCACCTTTAACAGCATATAGCTAAAGTTTGGGAAATCTCTTAAAATGGTCGCTGACAGTGAGATATTATTTCACCTACACATGCAGCAACTTTCACCCTTACCTGTTGCTTTGAAGATTTTCATCTTTCATTCATCAGAACAGATTCAAGGATACACATTTCAAAGGAAACAATGATTTCTAAAGTGTTTATAGAAGCATGCTGCGTGCTTGCAAGTTGACTGTGATTGGTTGAGGTGTTGCCATGGAAAATGCAGACCTGCAGTCCTGTATAGAACTGTAGTCCCCTATACTTTTGTTTAATTTGAAAAGTTGTAATGGCTTTAGGCATGATTCCATGATGGTACGTTACCTTTCTGGTGCTGAAAACCAGGACGCCTAAGGCAGTCATCTCAAGATTACTCAGTATCATGTGAATTTGGGAATAGAAACAGGAAGATTAAGTGACTGGAAGGTGTAGAAGGACAGGCTTTAGATTTCTGGAGTATTCAAGCTAGTTTTGGGGCAGACAGGATGTGTACAAGGAGGACAGGTTACTATTTATCAGAACTAGGATTAATATCTTTGTGGGGAGATCTGTTGTGCTGTTGGGGGTGTTTAAACTAGTTTGTCAAGGGGATGAGAACCTGGAAGGAAATTCAAGTAGAATGAAGACAATTGATTTCCAGCATCCACTGTTCTTTGGTTTTTTGTTCACTCAGAATAAAAACAAAGCCAATTATGAGAAACAAAATGTCATAAATGAAATTGTAAAGCGGCAGAAATAAATTCCACAATTATGCTGGGTGAAATAACATAGTGGTGATAAAAAGGGTAGATTAAAAGCATTCTATTTGAATACACACAGCATTGACAATAACACAGGTGAATTAATGATGCTTGTAGAAATAAAAGGGTATGTTAATTGCCATTCTGAAGATGTGGCTACAGAGTAACCAAGACTGGGTTCTGAATATTAAAAGATATTTGATATAAGAAGGATAGACATAAAGGAAAAGGAGTTGGGGTAATTCTAATAATAAAGACTAGGATCATTATCTTAGTAAAGAGGAACTCTAATTGGAAGAACAAGACATCCTGCTCCTATGATGCTGCTTGGCCTGCTGTGTTCATCCAGCCCCACGCCTTGTTATCTAAGACTTAGAAACTGTTGGAAGTAAGAAGCAGTAAGGGACAAACATGGTTGCAGGCCATGAAACAGTAATGATGGTAGAACACATCAGGAAATTTGAGATGCATGTAGCAAGGGGAATGCAGTAAACAGGGATGGTTTTGATCAACATATAGACTGGATAAATCCAATGAACACTGTAAAGACAAAATTTCTTTTGATATACAAATGCAAAGAAATGGAAGTTTAAACATTGCAGAGAATGCATCAGGTGTTTGTTCTTTCTTTTCCCAACTCAAAATATGGAAGTGTGTTTATTTATTTCATTAGGCAAGGTCACACAACTTTTGGAGAAATTGGATTTGATACTTCTGTGAGACATGCTGGCACCAAGTGTGGAAAAGTCAAGCATCAATTAACAGGTATTTTACATGAGCAAGACATCATGAGTACGTAACACAGTCCTATAAAGTTTGGCATACATGTCAGGTATACATGTCAAAAGTCAATATGTAACCAAACAGATACCTTTAATATACAGGGTGTGGAGCTGGATGAACACAGCAGACCAAGCTGCATCAGAGGAGCAGGAAAGCTTGACGTTTCGAGCCGAGACCGTGTGTCTCTGAGTTCTGCAAGTATTCAGCACAGTATGTATAGTGATCCAGTGACTGTTTTTACCTTTAACAGCAGATAGCTAAAGTTTGGGAAATCTCTTAAAATGGTCACTGACAGTCAGATATTATTTCACCTACACATGCAGCAACTTTCACCCTTACCTGTTACTTTGAAGATTTTCATCTTTCATTCATCAGAACAGATTCAAGGATACACGTTTCAAAGGAAATGTCGACCGTGTCTCCCGCATTTCCCGCAACTCATCCCTCACACCCTGTCCCCGCAATAACAACCAAAAAAGAATCCCCCTCATCCTCACGTACCACCCCACCAACCTCCGGATCCAACGTATCATCCTCCGACACTTCCGCCATCTGCAATCCAACCCCACCACCAAAGACATTTTTCCCTCCCCACCCTTGTCTGCTTTCCGGAAGGACCACTCTCTCCATGACTCCCATGTCAGCTCCACACTCCCCTCCAGCCCCACCACACCCAGCACTTTTCCCTGCAACCACAGGAAGTGCTACACCTGCCCCCACACCTCCTCCCTCACCCCAATCCAGGCCTCAAGAAGACTTTCCACATCAAGCAGATGTTCACCTGCACATCTGCCAATGTGGTATACTGCATCCGCTGTACCCGTTGTGGCCTCCTCTACATCGGGGAAACCAAGCGGAGGCTTGGGGACCGCTTTGCAGAACACCTGCGCTCAGTTTGCAACAAACAATTGCACCTCCCAGTCGCGAACCATTTCAACTCCCCCTCCTATTCGTCAGACGACATGTCCATCCTGGGCCTCCTGCAATGCCACAATGATGCCACCCGAAGGCTGCAGGAACAGCAAATCATATTCAGCTTGGGAACCCTGCAGCCCAATGGTATCAATGTGGATTTCACAAGCTTCAAAATCTCCCCTCCCCCAACTGCATCCCAAACCCAGCCCAGCTCATCCCTGCCTCCCTAACCTGTTTTTCCTCTCACCTATCCCCTCCTCCCACCTCAAGCCCCACCCCCATCTCCTATCTACTAACCTCATCCCACCCCCTTGACCTGTCCGTCCTCTCTGGACTGACCTATCTCCTCCCTGCCTCCCCACCTACACTCACCTTTACTGGCTCCATCCCCGCCTCTTCGACTTGTCTGCCTCCTCTCCACCTATCCTCTCCTCTATCCATCTTCTATCCGCCTCCCCTCTCTCCCTATTTATTTCCAAACCCTCTTCCCCTCCCCCATTTCTGATGAAGGGTCTAGGCCCGAAACATCAAGTTTTCCTGCTCCTATGATGCAGCTTGGCCTGCTGTGCTCATCCAGCTCCACATTTTGTTATCTCGGATTCTCCAGCATCTGCAGTACTTATTATCTCTGATACACCTTTAATATACAAATCAGCTTGCTTTTTTAAATAAAGAATAGAATGTTAGTATACTATGTAGGTCTGAAATGAAACCATGACACTGATATATACTTACAGTTATATATATGACAACCAACCTTATTTCCAGAAACTATTCCTCCATGCACAATTGCAGCTAGTATAATACTGGGGAAAAATAATTAAGTTTGTTTTAACCAATTATGAACTAGTAATAGAAATACAGTCAGATCAATGTTCCAGTTTGAGGTCTTAAAATATTCCAGAATATACTAAGTAATTTGGCTGTAAAACAATTGAAGTCCATTGCTATCATCAGCAAACACGAGGAGCTTTGGACAGATAAAATCAGACTATCAAGAGAATGTTTAAGACATACTGTCACAAATGGCCACACTATTAGGGCAAAAGATTAGACTTTTTCCAACCTTTGTGTCATGAATCACTGGGATAATTCACTGGAAATCGGACTGAACAATTCAGAGAGTCAGCACAATGTGGAAATCTGATTAAACTACCAAATTGTTCAACCATCTAATTCAGATCAAAGGAATATACACACTAGGTTTTTCCATTAGCAAGAAAGTAACTATTTATTGCGATCAAATTGTTTCTTACCAACGCCAAAAACAGAAACAGAAAAGATTTATCAGGCTGTTGCCAAGAATGGAGCGTTTGAGTTATAAAAATAGGCTGGATAGGCAGGGCCTTTTCTCACTGGAGCGTAGGATATTGAAGGAGTGACCTTATAGAGGTTTATAAAATCATGAGGGATATAGATAAGGTGAATGGCAGGTATCGTTTCCCTAAGCTGGGGGATTTCAAGACTAGGGGGCATATTTTTAAGGTGAGAGGAGAAAGATTTAAAAAAAAAGACATGGGGGGCAATTCTTTTACACAGAGTGTGGTTCACATGTGGAATGAACTTCAGAGGAAGAGATGGATGTGGGTACAGTTACAATGTCTAAAAGACATTTGGATAAGTACATGAATAAGAAATGCTTGGAGGGATATGGGCCAAGCATAAGCAGGTGGGACCAGTTTCTTTTGGGATTATGGTTGGCATGGACTGGTTGGAATGACGGGTCTTTTTCCATGCCATATGACTCTATGACTCTATAAACATGAATTATTAACATATAACTCCATAAATTATTTTTAAACAAATTCCCATACAAGTATAAATGGGCACACAATGAGATAAGTCACAAATATTACGAGTGGGGAAAGAAATAAAAGTCACAGAGACATAGTTTTCACACCAGTCTGGATTACAAATGCCAATGATTCTTTTTCTTTAGGTTCCTTTCGATACTTTCAGACCTTGTTGCAGATGACATGATGCAGTGGTACACAAATCCTCAGACATTCACTTATGGGTGGAAAATTTGCCCTGCCAGTGTCAGGGGATTCGCAGAGACAGAGAAAGTGTGGGGAAGTGGCCAGGAGGGATTTCCTTTCAGTACTTTCCCTGCAGCAGTGGGAGGCCACACCAGCAGCTCTAGTGCATGAGCTAGTGTTGGGCACAATGTGGGAAACCAGCTTCCTTTTGGGAATACAAGGTGTGGAGCTGGATGAACACTGCAGGCCAAGCAGCATCATAGGAGCAGGAAAGCTTGACGTTTCGGGCCCAGACCCTTCAAGCCCTTGTTATCTCGGATTCTCCAGCTTCTGCAGTACCTATTATCTCTTCCTTTTGGGAATCCCTGTCGTCAAGAGATCGATAGATTTCTAGATATTAAATATATCAAGTGGATAATGTGAGAAAATGGCATTGTGTTTGATCAGCTCTGATCGATTTGACTGGTGACAGGGACGCGAGGTGTCAAATGGCCTGGTCTATTTTTTATGTTCTTTCAAAAGTACCCTACGCAAGGTCATATCCCCCCACCAGCACTGCTGCCACCTAAAATATTTGCCTTGGCCTTTTGAACACACCACTTCCAATCCCTGCTTGGTCCCCTCATCCCAATTTTCTCCCTCACCATGGGTCCCAGCCCCAGAATGAACTGCATTGGCAATGGGCTGTGGTGCCACCAATGGAATCCCATTGCTGCTACTGGGACTACAGAGCTGCCTATTTGGCCTGTAGCTCTCAAAGGTGAGTCTTCCTCCCAAGAAAAGGCTCTAAGTTTCACATTAAAGCCGGAAACGTCAACTCTTTAGCTGGGGTTGTGGGAGTGGATGGAGGCTTGGGAACCACCGAGATCCATAAAATCCAGCCCTTCATCTGAAGGTGCAACTCCACCAGAGCAGCTCTGAACATTGCATTTTCAGGCTGGGAGTTAAATGTCTATCTGAAAGGAGGGGGCAGAGATGGAAAAAGAGGCCACACCCTCCTGCAGTGACCAGGTTTTTTGCTCAAGGTATCTGCAGGTCATCTTCATTGTCTTGTGTTTCAATAACTCTGAACCAGGTTATGCTTTTGTATTCTGGTTTCAATTTGTAAAAAAGAAATCCAACCACACATTAAGAGATAGGCTGAGTGGAGTAATCCTCATCTTTTCATCAAATATTCAGCTGCACTAAATGAGGCTGCTTGATCCAGCTACAGATTTAAACAAGATCATCTTCAGAGCCCAACCTTTCTTCTTTGTTTTAATAATTGTTTCCACCCACATCAACATCTATGAGATGAGCTGCAAGGGTAATAAAATTCAGCAAACATTCTTCATCTTCATTTTCGGTTCTTAACATCCAATTAAAGGCATACTCCACAATTAAACCCTGTTTTGCCTTTGTCTGAGAGCAGGATCGTACATTTGACGTGGGGCTGGGGGGTTTCAAATTCCCATTTGACTCTCACTTCGGGGTGGGGGATGGGAAAGGGGTGGCTGATGAGCACATTTCGGAGAGATAAGGCACAGAAGTGCATTTTGTGGATCCTTTATGCACAGTTGTGGCTCTTCCAAAGGGAGCAGTCAAAATGCTCTGGAGCACATATTATAAGTATGTGTGAAAATGGGGGAGTATGCTTGAGAGAGTGAGATAGTCTGCTCTGTGCATTAGGTTATAGCCAAGAAGAGGGGAAGGGTGGATATTATCATACAGTCATAGAGTCATACAGCATGGAAATAGACCCTTCGGTCCAACTTGTCCATGCCGACCAAGTTTCCCAAACTAAACTAGTCCCACTTGCCAGCATTTGGCCCATACCCCTCAAAGCCTTTCCTATTCATGTACCTATCCAAATGTCTTTAAAATGTTCTGACTGTACCTGCATCTACTACTTCATTCCAGTTCATTCCACACACGAAACTTTGCTCTATGAAGCGACTGTATTATTAATGAATCATTCATTCTTTTGTTTAAGCTTTTGTGGTGATGCTATGGCTTTAAGAGGTCTGACTCACTCAGCGGCAAGGTTCACACGTGTGTGCACGTGCATGCACACGCACACACACACACACACACACTCTCACACAAACACACACACACACAAACACACACACACAAACACACACCACACTGTCTCTCACTCTCCCAGCCGCATACACGCCTCACTGTCTCATTCCAAAATGCCCCCACCCTCCTACACAATCCTTCCCTCACATTGTCTCTCACTCACTTTCTCATGATGTATCTCACTCTCTCTCCCTGATATTGTCTCTCACTCACTCTTTCTCCTTCACACTGGTGGGAGTAGTCTATTGGTCCCCAAACAGTTCCGCAGTGGGGCACAATATAAACAAGGAAATATTAGAGGTTCGCAGGAAAGGTGTGGCGGTAATTATGCGTGATTTTAACATACACATAGATTGGAAGAATCAAATTGTCAAGGCTAGCCTGGAGGCAGAGTTATTTTAATGTATTAGAAATTGTTTATTGGAGTAGTATGTTGTGAAACCAACTGGGGCTCAGGCTACTCTGGATTTGGTATTGTATAATGAGGAGATATTAGTTGATGATATCATAGTTAAGGATCCTCTAGGGAACAGTGGTCATAAAATGATAAAATTAAAAATTGAGTTTGGGGTGAGAAAGTGCAGTTCCACAGTAGTGTTCTGGAATGAAACAAAGCAAATTACATAGGTATGAGGACGGATTTGGCCCAAGTAGATTGGGCAGGAAGGCTAAAAAGTAATGCAGTGGATGAGCAGTGGCTGTTCTTTAAGGAGTTACTCAATTCCTCACAACTAAAATATATCCCAGCCAGGAGGAAAGATGGTGTGAGGTTAAAAATAATCCATTGCTAAACAAGGAGGTCAAGGACAATATAATGTCAAAAACTAAGGTATACCATATCGCAAAGGCCAGTGGCAGGCTGGAGGATTGGGAAGCTTTCCATCATAAACAAAGGGATACTAAAAAATTAATTAAAAGAGCTTGTAAATTATGAAAGAAAACTAGCACAAAATATCAGAAAGGATAGCAAAAGCTTCTATAAGTATATAAAAGGGAAGAGAATCACTAAGGTGAATGTTGGTCCTTTGGAAAATGAAACCAAAGACCTAATAGTAGGGAACACTGAAATGGCAGAGATGCTAAATCAATACTTTGCCTCACATTGGATGACAATAGCACCATTCCTATTGAAACGGACATGTCAGAGGCAATAAAAAGTTGGAGACCTTAGAAGAGTCAACATTGATAAGGAAAAGGTACTCAGCAAACTATTAGGATTGAGGACAGGCAAATCCTCCAGGCCTGATGGCCTACATCCAACGGTATTAAAGGAAGAGGCAGCGAAGGTAGTGGATCCATTGTTTATAAAATTCCAAAATTCCCTGGACACAGGAAAGGTTCCAGTGGATTGGAAAAATACTAATGCAACGCCCTTATTCAAAAAAGGAGGGAGAATTCCAGAACACTACTGTGGAACTGTACTTTCTCACCCCCAAACTCAATTTTTAATTTTATCATTTTATGACCACTGTTCCCTAGAGGATCCTTAACTATGATATCATCAATTAATATCTCCTCATTATACAATACCAAATCCAGAGTAGCCTGATCCCCAGTTGGTTCCAATATGTGGGAAATTACAGACCAATTAGTTTAACATCTGTTATCAAGGAAGCACTTCAGGACGTTTGGAAAGTCAGAACGGAATCCAACAGAGTCAGCATGGTTTTATGAAGGGCAAATCATGTTTGACTAATTTTCTAGGGTTCTCGAAGATGTAACAAGCAAAGTGGATGATGGAGATCCTGTCAATACAATATATCTGGACTTCTGGAAGATGTTTGATAAGGTGCCACACAAAAGGCTAATACACAGGGTTGGATCATATGGGATTGGGGTAATTTATTAGTTTGGATAGGTGACTGGCTGATGGACGGAAGACAGAGAGTTGAGATATGTGGGTTATTTTACTGGATGGCAAGAAGTAACTGATGGGGTGCCACAGCATTCAGTCCTTGGAGCTGGCTGTTTACAATCCACATCAATGACTTGGATACAGGGGTAGAAGGCTCCATAGGCAAATTTGCAGATGACACAAAAATAGGCAGGATATTAAATTGCAGTGAGGGAATAAGAACCTTATAAATGGATAGAGATAGGTTAGGACAGTGGGCCAAAATGTAGCAGATGGAGTTTAAGACGTAAGACATAAGACATAAGACATAGGAGTGGAAGTAAGGCCACTAGGCCAATCGAGTCCACTCCGCCATTTAATCATGGCTGATGGGCATTTCAACTCCACTTATCCACACTCTCCCCATAGCCCTTGATTCCTTGCGAGATCAAGAATTTATCAATCTCTGCCTTGAAGACATTCAACGTCCCAGCCTCCACTGCGCTCCGTGGCAATGAATTCCACAGGCCCACCACTCTCTGGGTGAAAAAATGTCTCCTCATTTCCGTTCTAAATTGACCCCCTCTAATTCTAAAGCTGTGCCCACGGGTCCTAGTATCCCCACCTAATGGAAACAACTTCCCAGCGTCCACCCTTTCTAAGCCATGCATTATCTTGTAAGTTTCTATTAGATCTCCCCTCAACCTTCTAAACTCTAATGAATACAATCCCAGGATCCTCAGCCGTTCATCGTATGTTAGGCCTACCATTCCAGGGATCATCCGTGTGAATCTCCGCTGGACACCTTCCAGTGCCAGTATGTCCTTCCTGAGGTGTGGGGCCCAAAATTGGACACAGTATTCTAAATGGGGCCTAAATAGAGCTTTATAAAGTCTCAGAAGCACATCGCTGCTTTTATATTCCAGCCCTCTTGAGATAAATGACAACATTCCATTTGCTTTCTTAATCACGGACTCAAACTGCAAGTTAACCTTTAGATAATCCTGTACTAGCACTCCCAGATCCCTTTGTACTTCGTTTAACATGAATAAGTGTGAGGTCATACATTTTGGTCAGAAAAATGTGAAGGCGGCCTATTATCTAAATGGGGAGAGACTTCAGGGTGCTCCAGGACAGAGGGATCTGGGTGTCCTTGTTCATGAGTCACAGAAAACTAGCGTGCAGGTACAGCAGATAATAAAGAAATCCAATTTGTCTTTTATAGTTAAAGGAATAGAATATAAAGGTAAGGAAGTATTGTGGCAACTTAACAGGCATTGGTGAGACCACACCTGAAGTATTGTGCACAGTTTTGGTCGTCATATTTGAGGAAAGATGTAATGGCACTGGAGGCAGTTCAGAGGAGGCTCACTAGATTGATCCTAGAGCTGGGAGATTTGTCGGATGAAGAGAGATTGAACAGTTTAGGCCTATGCTCTCTGGAATTTAGAAATATGAGGGGAGATCAAATTGAAGTATTCCAGATGATAAAAGGTATAAATAAAATAGATGTGGAGCAGATGCTTCCTCTAATGGGGCATTCTAGGACAAGGGGTCACGGTCTCAGGATAAGGAGTAACAAATCTAAAAGAGAGTTGAGGAGAAACTATGTTTCCCAAAGGGGTGTGAATCTGAAAATTCGCTATGCCAAAGTGTGGTGGATGCTGGGACAGTGAGTAAATTTAAGGAGGAGTTAGGCAGATCTTTGTTTAGTAGTGGATCGAAGGGCTATAGGGAGAAGGCAGAAAAGTGGGGGTAAGGAGCATACCTGTCATGATCAAATGGCCGAGCAGACTTTGACGGGCTGAAAGGCCTAATTCTGCCCCTATATCTTATGAACCTATAAACTCCTAGTTACCCTCTCTCTCCCTCACACTGTGTCTCACTCACTCACTCCCTCATGTTCTCACTCTCCCACTCCCTCACACTGTCTCTCACTCACATTGTCTCTGACTTAGTCTGTCACTGTCTAACACACTGGCTCAAGAGGCACTTTGACTGCTCCCTTCCATGGTGGTAGTTGGGGTGGAGCCATACCCATGGACAAAGGAAAGAATCTCATCTTCTCCTAAACCCCTTACAGTTCGGAGGCTCGTCCCCTCCCTTGGCCAGCATGTGTCCATCCTCCTGTTTGTGCTCTTGCATCTCACATTCCTGGTCGGGGCTATGTCATACCCAACCCCACCTCAGCAATAGTAGGAATTGATTATTTGGCATTATTATAACCAGGCATTAGCTGTCAGGCCAAGTGAGCTAAAAAAACACCTCCCCCCACCCTTCACAACCAGCACCCCATACCCAAAATTGTTACTTATACAATGGGTTAAAATTACAATTTTAAGGTGCAACTTGATAAAATGGCCTACGCAGAGTGACACATTTTCTGGGCTTAATCGTTTACTCTTACATTTGCAGTTGCATTCAGCCATAGGAAGGGAGGAGGGCGGGAACCTTCCATAGGAGGGAGTCAGGGAGACAAGAGAAGGGGCTTTTAAATATCCGACAATTTTTTATTGAAAAGAGGAGGACTACCTTTGACAAAAGAGATTAAAACTGCTGAGCTCAACCGTATAGCAACAGGTTCTAAAAATAAAAAATGCTAGTAATTAAAGTGGTTTTAGGCCTTACAAGGTAATCTCTGCAAAAATCCATCAGACAAAATTGAAACTTGTATTTTTGGCCAGTGCTGCAGTTCCGGTCACCACATTACAGGAAGGATGCAATTGCTCTGGAGATAGTGCGGAGAAGATTTACTAGAATATTGCCGGGGCTGGAGAATTGTAGCTACAAGGAGAGATTGGAGAGGTTTGGGTTGTTTTCCTTGAAACAAAGAAGGCTGAGAAGGGCGACAAGATTGAGGTATACAAAATTGTGAGGGGTGGTGATAGACTAGATAGGAGGAACTTGTTTCCCCTGGCAGAGAGTTCAAAAACCAGGGGTCATATTTTCAAGTGAAGTGACACAGGATTGGAGGGGAAGTGGGGCAAACCTCTTTACACAGAGGCGGTGGCTATCTGGAAAGTGCTGCCTGAGTCGGTGGTGGAGGCAGAGCCCCTAAAGTCTTTCAAAAAGTAGCTGGATCTGCACCTTCAGAGCTGTAAGCTGTGGGGCTATGGGCTGTGTGCAGGAAAATGGGATTAGAAAGGGCACCTGGGAGTCTTTGAGTAGGCATGGACAAGATGGGCCGGATGGTCCCCTCTGTGCTGTCTCATTTCTATGTGTCTATGACTCAGTCTTGGAAAGAGATAGTGAGAATTTGAAATGCTAAGTTTGCTCTCTCCAGCTGGCTTCACTGAAAAAAAGCAGCACTGGTTGCAGTGCACTCTTTCATGAAGTAGTGC
The DNA here is from genome assembly GCA_024137785.1 of Ginglymostoma cirratum. Lineage (NCBI taxonomy): Eukaryota > Metazoa > Chordata > Chondrichthyes > Orectolobiformes > Ginglymostomatidae > Ginglymostoma > Ginglymostoma cirratum. The sequence continues at coordinate 14,821,547 of JAHRHZ010000249.1, forward strand.
TGTCAATAGATATTTTAAAATGTTTGTCTTCATCCAGCCCCAAGAACAGTCTGACCTAAGTAATTACTTATCTAGGTCCCCTGTGTGTACAAATGGTGGCTGATTTGGGCTGGAGCCATGGAGTTATGATATTTCAGTAGGTTATGCAATCAATTTTTTTTTGTCACTGGTGACTCATGTGGAAGGTTCTAAGAAAAGCTTCAGATAACATTTCTCACCTCCACATACTATAAGTGACTCATGGCTGACTGAGGTGCACTGTCTTTCAAGCGAATTGAGTCAGTAGCATGAATGACAATGAAATGGCTACTGTATAAGATCTAAAACAATGACCACTTCATGAGTGAGCACCAGCTTCACTCAATTCTCCAGGGGGCAGGATTTCAGCGAAGCAAGATGCACATGAAACATGAGACCATCAAAACTACTTGTTATCTGATTTTGTCAGTCTTGAGAAGTCTCTGTTTGCAATGGGTTTCCAGCTGTACTGTTGGGCACAGTTGCAAATTGCTCTACTTGCAGGCTGGGCTGCCACTTCCATTATGCCAAGGTGATGGTATATTTCATTAGGTATGTGGTATCCTGGATACAATAACAAGTTGGGAGAGAATTTGGTGAGAGGATGATAATGGCCATGATTAGTGCTTGTACTTATTTAGAAGAGTTTGATTATTTTGACATAAAACGACAAATGGAAAGCACTACGGGAAAAAAAAATGCATTTTGCTTGATTCCAGGATAGTTAATAACAGGGACAAGTGAAGAGTGATTGGGGAGGGGGGGGGGTAACTATGGCAACGATTCAGAAAGCCTGAGTCACTTAGTAACATACATGGGCACAGGCTTCAGCCCACATTTCTGTACAGTTATCAAACTCAAGGGAAATTAAAAGGAGAGAAGTGTGCTCCCCATGCACTGAAATAAAAACCTAGTTCCCAGTGTGATTGAAAGGGCATATGTCCAGGATTGCGATCAACATTGGTGGATACATTCACTTAGAAAGTGGCTTTGCAACACTACTTCCAAGCACTGCCATGGCAACCTAAAACACTTACAGTGAGAATGTACAGTTAATTTATAGAAAAGAACACTGGCCTCATTTTCTTGCCGAGATGTTAATCAAAATAATGAGAATATTGTTGTTTTACCTAGGGATTGCAAATTAAAGGGTAGACAATGGGCAAAGGTACAGTGCATCAATTTCAATCAGGACATTCAAATGACAAAATAGAGTCATAGAGTCAGAGAGCTGTAAATCATGGAGATCTTCGGTCCAACTCCTACATGCTGACCAGATATCCTAAACTAATCTAGTCCCATTTGCCAGCATTTGGCCCCTATCCCTCTAAATATTTCCTATTCATATACCCATCCAGATGCCTTTTAAATGTTATAATTGTATCAGCCTCCACCATTTCCTCTGGCAGCTCATTCCACACATGGACCACCCTCTATGTGAAAAAGTTGCTCCTTAGGTCCCTTTTAAATCTTTCCCCTCTCACCTTAAACCTATGCCCTCTAGTTTTGGACTCCCCTACCCTGGGGAAAAGACCTTGAGTATTCACGCTAACCATGCCCCTCATGATTTTATAAACCTCTATTAGGTCACCCCTCAGCCTCTGATGTTCCAGGGAAAATAACCTCAGCCTATTCAGCCTCACCCTATTGCTCATAATTGTTAGACCTTGTCATATAAATTGTTAACTTTTGATTCCATTCGGAATATAAAAACCTAATTCGTCAGTTTTGTAAAACAGAAACAGAAATTGCTGGAAAAATTCAGCAGGAATGGCAGCATTTGTGGAGAGAAAGCAAAGTCAATGTTTCAGGTACAGTTACCCTTCTGAGAACTGATGGTAGCTAGGAAAAGCTTAGTATTTATGCAGAAGATGGGGTGGGAGTGAGGAGAGGAGTAAATGATAGGTGGAGATAGAGCCCAAAGAGAGAGAAAAACAGTTGAACAGACAAAGGATTGGTTAAGGGATTGGGTAACCCCATCTTCTACATAAATACCAACCTTTTCCTAACTACCATTAGTTCTGAAGAAGGGTTGCAGGACCTGAACCATTAATGCTGTTTTCTCTCCATAGATGCAGTCAGCTGTGCTGAGTTTTTCCAGCAGTTTTTGTTTTTGTCTCTGTTTTCCAGCATCTGCAGTCCTTTTGATTTTTTGGTTTTATGATCAGTTACCTGCACAGTTGTAGGGACAGTGAGAAAATTTTCTCAAGCAGACCTCCACGAGGAATGTCCTGGGCAATCACTGTGTTTCGATGTTTTATTGATACTCAGAAGTCGTCCCCATCAGGAAATGTAAGTGAAGAAACAAGACACAAGACACTTGTTGCCACCAGAATTGAAAAAAAATAAGAAAATTAGCAGGAATCGAGGAGTGGAGCTTGGTTAAATAGCCTTGGCTTCAGAGAGGGCTTGGTCACCAACTCAAGTGAAGTCTGAAGAAGATGCAAATGAAGTTTCCATGGACTTCCATCACAGTTTGGGGAGCTAAGAATGAGTGAGACAGAGAGGTAGGCGGAGAACTGAGTCTTAGGCTTTGAAATTGTGCCATTACTCTATGACGTTCACACACTTCCTTTAATAGAATCCTTGAATAATTTTAAGGTGAAAGTACATTATCAGAGTAAATGGAAATGTGGACTGGAGATTTCAGTCAGATCAACCAAAACCTTATTAAATGGTAAGGCTAGCTTGAGGGGCTGAAGGCCTACTCCTGCTCCTGATTTGAATGTTGATATGTTAATTATGGTGGTGTCCTACAGCACAAGTTATCTACTTTGATTAACGTGCATCTTTATTACAAACCACAGCCACAAAATTTGGCAAACTAACAAGTAAACCTCAAACATTGCAAATAAGTGATTCTGCTTAATGTGAATATAATAACATCTCTGAACAAATTGATTAGAAAATATCTATATGTGTTAGTAGGTCTCTTGTGGTTCAGTGGGAATGTCCCTATCTCTAAACGAGGACATCCAGGTTCAAGTCCCATCAACTTCTGACGTATATAACATCTCTGAACAGGTTGATTAGAAAGTGCCATAGAATAGATGGTACATCTGTTCCAATAAAACTATCACAAGTGTTAATATAGGCTCCTGTGGTACAGTGGTACTTGTCCTATTGTTAAACCAGGAGGCCTGAGTTCAAATCAGGGTTACAGAGGATTGCAGCCCAGAAAAGGGCCCTTCAGTTTGTACCAGTCAGAAACAGCCACCTAACTATTCTAATCTGATTTTCCAGCACTTGGCCCATAGCCTTGTATGTCTTCAAGTTTTAGCAGTGCTGCAAGTGGTAACATCCCTATCTCTGGGCAAGGAGGCCCAGCTTCAAGTAGACGGTTAGCGGTTAGAGGAGGAATGTAATTGAGCTGGAGACATTGCAGAGGACATTTACCAAGATGTTGACCAGGCTGTAGAGTTTTAGTTTTGAAGCGGGATTGGACAGACTGGGATTGTTTTCCTTGGAAAAGTGGAGACTTAGTGGGTCCCTGAGTGACATGTATAAAATTATGAGAGGCTGAAATAGCATTAGACAGGGTAGACTGAAAGAAACTTCTCCCCTTGTGGAGAGATCAATGACCAGGGTAAAAGGCAGGAGCAGATGTGCGGAAAACATTTTTTTCATTCAGCGGTTGGTGGTGATCAGGAACTCAGACTGTAAAAGTGATAGAGGTAGTAACACTTATAATGTTGAGGAAGCATTTTGATTTAGAACTTGTGATACTAAGATAAAAGCCTGTTGACCAAGTGTTGTAAAATGGTATTAGAACAGTTAGGTGATTGTTTCTGACCATCACAGACTCAATGGGCTAAAGGGCCTTTTCTGTGATGTTGATCTCCACGACTACGATTCTATCAGTGAGCCTTGGAAAGGAGTACGGCTGTAATAATTTCAAGAGCTGTTAATTGATAATTCACTCAAGCCACTTTATGAATGCATAGCTGCTTTCCAAACAAAACCGAAATTGTCTCTGTAGGTGGTTTCCTAATTCATAGCTGGATTCACAGTTTAAAGATGCTATTGAAGGATTAGAGATAACAAGGTGTAGAGCTGGATGAACACAGCAGGCCAAGCAGCATCAGAGGAGCAGGAAAGCTGACGCTTTGGGCCTAGACCCTTCTTCAGAA
>JAHRHZ010000249.1:14835694-14848886 GCA_024137785.1 Ginglymostoma cirratum
ATGATGCTGCTTGGCCTGCTGTGTTCATCCAGCTCCACACCTTGTTATCTCGGATTCTCCAGCATCTGCAGTACCTATTATCTCTAATGCGATAACAAGGCCTAGTCTGTGGAGGTTGGTGTAAAGGCACAGGAGAAGCTGTCAGGCCCTAAAGCTATTGAAATTATTATTGTGTCCTGAAGGCTGTAGGATCCATCTCACTTTCCACTCAGAGATTCTGATTGATTTTCCCAGGCTGACCTTTAACCATTCCTTTGTCTACCTAACTGTTTTTCTCTCACCCGGCTCCCTCTCCCTTCATTCCATCTTCAGCATATATACCACCCTTTTCCGGGCAACAATCAGTCTCAAAAAAGGCTCACGGGACCTGAAATGTTAATTTTGCTTTCTTGCCACAGATGCTGAGATTTTCCAGTAATTTCTGCTTTTATTAATGATCACCAGTACAGATGAACAGCAATGCTCAGTGCTATTTCGTTCAGCCTCTTCAAGGAAGACAGGCTTTAATATGTATCAATTAAACAGGAAAATTGTATTTTAAGATCCATAATGACCCTCATTGTTTTAAATAAAAGCCAGGATTTGAATGAAGGAAATTAGTTTTTTGAGGAAATATCTCTCTAATCTCATTACCAGTCACTTGTTTCCTAACTAGACAAGCATTTCAAATGCTCAGGAGATCTCTTGATTTTGATAATAAGGACAAAATGATGCCAAATTCAGTCAATTGTAGCCTGAATGTCAAAAGCAGTTATCCTCATCCCATGAGTTCAGCTCTTTTGTCCATGTTTGAGCTGAGGCTGTAACGAGTTGAAGAGCTGAGTGAGCCTGGCAGAACTTCATCTGAGTATCAGTGAGCAAGTTATTGCTGAACAAGTTGGGCTTGATATACTGGGCAATTTTCCACTTTGCCAGGTCGATGCCAGTATTGTAACTGTACTGGAACAGCTTGGCTAGAGGTGCAGCTGGTTCTGGAGAACAAGCCTTCACTACTATTGCTGGAATGTTCATAAGGCCCATAGCATTTGTAGTATCCAGTGCCTCCAACCACTTCTCGATATCACATGAAGCAAATTGAATTGTCTGAACTCTGGCATCTTTGATGGTAAGGACCTGAGGAAGGTGTCAAAATAGATCATTCGTTGGAACTTCTGGCTGACTATTATTACAAATGCTTCAACCTTATTGTTTCTGAAGAAGGATCTAGGCCCAAAACGTCAGCCTTCCTGCTCCTCTGATGCTGCTTGGTCTGCTGTGTTCATCCAGCTCTACACCTTGCTTCAGCCTTATATTTTCCACTGATACTCTGAGCTCCCCCTTCAAGATAGGGATATTTGTGGAGCCAAAAACAAAGTTGCTGGAAAAGCTCAGCATGTTTGGCAGCACCTGTGGAGGAGAAAACAGAGTTAACGTTTCGGATCCAGTGACCCTTCCTCAGAACTGATGGTGGCTGGGAAAACATCAGTTTATGTGCAGAAAATAGGGAGGTGGGTAGGGTAGGGAGTAAATGATAGGATAGAGCCCAAAGAGAGAGAAATACAGTTGGACAGACAAAGGAGTTGCTAACGATCAGGCTGGGAGGGTAAATAGTTGTTAATGGAGACTGTTAGTGACGAACAACAGGGGGTGTGTAGTGGCAGGCTATGTGGTAACAAGGCCTGGTGTGTGGGGCTGGGACATTGGAGAGTTTAGGCCCTAAAATTCTTGAACTCAATATTGAGTCTGGAGGGCTGTAGGGTCCCTAAGTGGAAAATGAGGTGTTGTTCCTTCAGCTTGTGTTGGGCTTCACTGGAACACTGTAGCAAACCGGAGACAGAGATGTTGGCCAGAGAGCAGGGCGGTGCATTGAAGTGGCAGGCAACAGGTAGTTCCAGTCTTTTTTGCGAACGTAGATGTTCTGCGAAGTGGTCGCCAAGTCTACGCTTCGTTTCCCCAATGTAGAGGAGACCACGTTGTGAGCAGCGAATGCAGTAGACTAGATTCTTGGAAGTGCAGGTGAAGTGTTGCTTCACCTGGAAGGCACATTTGGCCCCTTGGATACTGGGGAGGGAGGAGGTAAATGGGCAGGTGTTGCACCTTCGCTGGTTACAGGGGAAGGTGCTGTAGGGCTGTGGGGAGGTGTTGGTGAAGGAAGTGTGGACCAGGGTGTCCCAGAGGGAACGGTCCCTGCGGAAGGTGGACAAGGGAGGGGAGGGGAATATGTGTCTGGTGGTGGCATCTTGCTGGAGGTGGTAGAAATGGCGTCTGATGATCTTCTGGATGTGGATGCTGGTGGGATGGTAGGTGAAGATAAGGGGAACCCTATCGCCGTTGCGGGAGCGAAGAGAAAGGGTGAGGGCAGAAGTGCGGGAGATGAGTTGGACCTGATTGGGGGCCCTGTTGACAATGGAGCTGGGGAATCTTCGGTTGAGGAAGAAGGTGGATATTTCGGAAGATCCCTTGTCGAAGTTGGCCTCATCCGAACATATGCGACAGAGACGGAGGAACTGAGAGAATGGGATGGAGTCCTTACAGGAAGTGGGGTGTGAGGATGTATAGTCCAGGTAGCTGTGGGAGTCGGTGGGTTTGTAATGGATATTAGTGGCCAGTCTATCCCCAGAAATGGAAACAGAAATGTCGAGGAAGGGAAGGGAGGAGTGAGAGATAGCCTCTGACTCTCAATCGGGTCCAACCCATCTCCCGCACTTCTGCGGAGAGGTTGGAGTGGGTGAGACGGGTGGAGAGGTTGAGGCGATTGATGTCTCAATGGCAGTTGGAGATGAAGAGGTTGAGGGAGGGTAGGAGGCCTTGGGGTGGTCTCCAGGAGGAGGGCTTGTGTTGGAGGCGGGAGAAGGGATCAGTAGAGGGAGGGTGAGGTTCACGGTTGAAGAAGTAAGTGTGGAGGCGGAGGCGGCGGAAAAACTGCTCAATGTCCAAGCGTGAGTGGTATTCGTTGATGTGTGGGTGGAGGGGGACAAAGGTGAGCCCTTTACTGAGGACTGACCATTCGTCCTCAGTAAGGGGGAGGTCTGGGGGGATGGTGAAGACTCGGCAGGGCTCACTGTTGCTGTCTCCTCTGGTGCTTCTGGCTGTGGAGGCAGTGGGCGGAGCGATGTCGGCATCGGCTGTGGGTGGAGTTGCATTGGTGTCAGCGGTGGGCGGAGTTGCGTCTTTCATCTCCAACTGCCGTCGAGACATCAATCGTCTCAACCTCTTCACCCCCCTCACCAACTCCAACCTCTCGCCCGCAGAACGTGCAGCCCTCCAATCCCTCCGCTCCAATCCCAACCTCACCATAAAATCCACGGACAAGGGAGGCGCAGTTGTAGTATGGCACACTGACCTCTACATCGCTGAGGCCAGGCGCCAACTCTCCGTCACCTCCTCCTAACGCCCCCTTGATCATGACCCCACCCCCGAGCACCAAACCATCATCTCCCAAACCATCCACAACCTCATCACCTCAGGTGACTTCCCACCCACTGCCTCCAACCTCATCGTTCCCCAACCCAGCACCGCCCGCTTCTACCTCCTTCCCAAAATCCACAAACCTGACCACCCTGGTCGACGCATTGTCTCCGCCTGCTCCTGCCCCACCGAACTTATCTCCACCTACCTCGACTCCATATTCTCCCCCTTGGTCCAGGAACTCCCTACCTACATCCGTGACACCACCCATGCCCTCCACCTCCTCCAGAACCTCCTTTTCCCCAGTCCCCAGCACCTCATTTTTACTATGGATGTCCAGTCCCTAAACACCTGCAATCCCCAAGCAGATGGCCTAAAGGCCCTCTGCTTCGTCATGTCCCGCAGGCCTGAACAGGCCCCCTCCACTGACACCCTCATCTGCTTAGCCAAACTCGTCCTCACCCTCAACAACTTTTCTTTCAATTCCTCCCACTTCCTACAGACAAAGGGGGTGGCCATGGGTACCCGCATGGGCCCAAACTACGCCTGCCTCTTTGTAGGTTACATGGAACAATCCCTCTTCTGTACCTACACTGGCCCTAAACCCCACCTCTTCCTCCGTTACATTGACGACTGTATCAGCGCCGCCTCGTGCTCCCACGAGGAGCTCGAACAGTTCATCCACTTCACCAACACCTTCCATCCCAACCTTAAGTTCACCTGGACCATCTCCAACACTTCTCTTACTTTCCTGGACCTCTCTGTCTCCATCTCGGGCAACCACCTAGAAACCAATATCCATTTCAAGCCCACCGACTCCCACAGCTACCTAGAACACACCTCCTCCCACCCACCTTCCTGCAAACATGCCATCTCCTATTCCCAATTCCTTCGCCTCCGCCGCATCTGGTCCTAGGATGAGGCATTCCACTCCCGTACATCTCAGATGTCCTCGTTTTTCAAGGACCACAACTTTCCATCCTCAGTGGTGGAGAACGCCCTCGAGCGTGTCTCCCGCATTTCCCGTAACTCATCCCTCACACCCCGTCCCCACAATAACAACCAAAAAAGAATTCCCCTCGTCCTCACGTACCACCCCACCAACCTCCGGATCCAACGCATCATCCTCCGACACTTCTGCCATCTGCAATCCGACCCCACCACCAAAGACATTTCTCCCTCCTCACCCTTGTCTGCTTTCCGGAGGGGCCACTCTCGCAGTGACTCCCTTGTCCGTTCCACACGCCCCTCCAGCCCAACCACACCTGTCACTTTTCCCTGCGACCACAGGAAGTCCTACACCTGCCCCCACACCTCCTCCCTCACCCCCATCCCAGGCCCCAAGAAGACTTTCCACATCAAGCAGATGTTCACCTGCACATCTGCCAATGTGGTATACTGCATCCGCTGTACCCATTGTGGCCTCCTCTATATTAGGAAAACCAAGCAGAGGCTTGGGGACTGCTTTGCACAACACCTATGCTCAGTTCGCAATAAACAACTGCACCTCCCAGTCGCGAACCATTTCAACACCCCCTCCCATTCCTCAGACGACATGTCCATCCTGGGCCTCCTGCAGTGCCACAACAATGCCACCCGAAGGTTGCAGGAACAGCAACTCATATTCCGCTTGGGAACCCTGCAGCCCAATGGTATCAATGCGGATTTCACAAGCTTCAAGATCTCCCCTTCCCCTACCGCATCCCAAAACCAGCACAGCTCGTCCCCACCTCCCTAACCTGTTCTTCCTCTCACCTATGCCCTCCTCCCACCTCAAGCTGCACCCCAATTTCCTATCTACTAACTTCAACCCGCCTCCATGACCTGTCCGTCCTCCCTGGACTGACCTATCTCCTCCCTACCTCCCCACCTACACTCACCTTTACTGGCTCCATCTCTTCCTCTTTGACTTGTCTGTCTCCTCACCACCTATCTTCTCCTCTATCCATCTTCTATCCGCCTCCCCCTCTCTCTCCCTATTTATTTCAGAAGCCTCTTCCCCTCCACCATTTCTGATGAAGGGCCTAGGCCCAAAATGTCAGCCTTCCTGCTCTTATGATGTTGCTTGGCCTGCTGTGTTCATCCAGCTCTACACCTTTTTTTCTCAGGTAAGGACAGCAGATTTCTTCCCTAAAAGGACATTAGTGAACCAAATCAGTTTTCACAGCAATCAATAATGGTTTCAGTGAAAGCAAAGTTATTTGTCCTATTTCATGATCAAACATGACATCAATGTTGTAAATGGTCTGGCTCAGTTCAGGATAGTTGCAAGAAAAAGGGATAGCGTTTGTGGTTAGTGAATGGAGTCTCAGACAGGGGCCAAAACTTTAGTCTTCCCAAAATTTCATTGGAGGAAATTACTACTCATTGAATATTTGATATGGGAAACTTATTCATAAAAATAAATACGTTTGCATTTCTAATCTTATTCATCTGTATGAGTCAAATATCCTGCAGGATGCAACTAATGATATACTTGAGTCCTATTTAGAACCTTTCGAAGTCATGTACTCTTCATCATGTTGTCAATGTTAAATACAGAGAGGAGAACCTAAATATCAAAGGTGCCATTCAACTCCCACCATTCCATAAAGACACCGTAACGTGGAAGGGGTTTTCAGCTTATTTTATAAATACGTTTTAAACAATTATGTTGAAAATGGAGTCAGCTGTGCCTTAGGTGAACACTGCTTGAGAGGTTTTTAGTTAGTACTTCTGTGGGGCGACTGTTCATGAACATAAAATTACTTTACACATTCATTCTCTCCATCACTGATGCATATTGGCAACAAGATGCATTGCAGTAACTGAACTAAGCTCCCTCAACAGCACCTTTCAAATCCACAACCACAGCCATCTAGAAGGTCAAAGGGAACAGATAAATGGGAACACCACCATGTGCATTTCCCTTCCAAGCCAAACACCATCCTGACTTGGAAATATATCACCATTCCTTCAGGGTCATTGGAAGCAGAATTGCAGGCATGGCATCAGGGAGTGTGAAAGTTAGCTAGGTTCTCTGTACCAGGACACAGTCACAGCTCTTAGGAAATGATCCTCTAATTTGGTTAGTGTTCAGGGATAGGAGGGTGTAACTGTGAGTGAAATGGGTAAGGAGATCCAAAAGGCAAGACTGCAGGAGTCTCAGCCTTTGCAATCACAGGACTCTGGGAAATACAGAGGATCAGAGGGGCCTTGGTGCTTCATGTCCTTGAAGACAACAGCACAGGTAGAAGAGGTAATGAAAAGAGCATTTGGGATATTTGTCTTTATTAGTCAAGGCAATGAATACAAGAGGTAGGGAGGCTATGATGGCTCTGTATAAGACATTAGTTAGGCCACATACTGTATGCAGTTCTGGCACCACACTGTAGGAAGGATGTGACTGAGTGAGAGAAAAAGTGCACAGGCGATTCACCTCTGGGTGTTGATTGGACTGGAGCAATTTAGCTATGAAGAGAGACTAGAGACACTGGAGATAGCAAGAATTGCAGATGCAGAGTCAGAGACAACACAGTGAGGAACACAGCAGGCCAGGCAGCATCAGAAGAACAGGAAAATGAATGTTTCCGGTCGGGACACCTCTTCAGAAATGGGGAGGGGAAGGGAGCTGGGCAATAAATAGAGAAAGGAGGGGTGGGCTGGGAAAAGGTAGGTAGGATGATGGTACGTGAATGCAGGTAGGGAGTGGTGGGGATTAGTCAGTGGGATAGGAGGGGAAGATAGGTGGGAGAGAAGATGGACAGGTTGTGTCAGGTCAAGGAGGAAGGAGGGAGGATGGGTGGGGTTAGGGAAAGGCAGGTGGGGTGGTGGCAGGTTGGAGAGATGTGCTGGAGTTATTTTAAGCGGAGATGGCTGAGTAGGGACCTGACTGAAATGCACAAAATAATGAGGGGCAGAGATTGGGTAGATAGAAAGAAATGTTTCCACTTAATAGAGGGATCAAGGTAAAAATTTTAAGGTAAATGGCAAGAGATTGGGACGGTATTGTTGGAAGGCTTTTTTTCATTCAGAGTGTGGAAAGAATCCGGAACTCACTGCCTGAAGGATAGTACAGGCATGAACTATGACAACATTTAAGGGGTGTTTAGATGAACACTTGAAATGCCATGGAATACAAAATTTTGGGGTAAGTGTTGGAAGATATGACCTGAGTATGTATGTGCTTGATGACAGGCATAGACACAGTGGACCAATGAGCCTCTTTCTCATGCTGTAAAACTGTATGACTCAGTGACTCTAATCATCCAACAGTCTATCTGGATGAGGAGAGCTGCAGGGAAGATGACACCCTTGTATAGAAAACCATTCAAGAGAGAGAAGTAAGAAGCAACATAATGGTAATACAGGACAGTACTGTGTGGGGGATTGACATTATTCCTTGCAGCAAAGAGTGAGTCCAAATGTCAGTGTTGCTTACATGGTGCCAGTGTTTTGAAATCTGTTCAGGACTGGAGAGAAACTTGGAGTTGGACGAAGAGGGTGAAATCCTCACAGTCCATGTACAGACCGATGACATAGGCAGAACAAGGAAGGAAATTCTGAACAGTCAGAATGAAGAGCTTAGTACCAGAGGTAGAAGTCAAAACACAAAGGTCCTAATCTCTGCATTATTGAAATAGCCCAAATGTAAATTTGCGTAGGGCAAATCAAATTAGAGAGGTGAATGCCTGACTCAAGACTGCTGGTATAGAAGTAGGTTAAGGTCCACATGGCACTGGTACCAGTACCGAGAAACATGAGTTTTATTCCAATAGGATAGACTCCACCTGAACTGTGCTTCTTGTCAACCCATCTTCTTGTCAACTATATAACTCAAGAAGTAGAGAGGATTTTAAACTGGATATGGGGCAAAGGATTAAATTTGGTCAGATGTGATAAATCAAAGAGTACAGCCAAGGCCAAAGAAAAAGATATTAATTCAGGAAATGACAAGCAGACTTTGACAGGAGGGGATAGTGAGTATGAATCCGAAAGTCCACTGACAGAAATGGCTAGAATTTACAAAGAAGGGAACAGGTCAAATTAAATGCTTTATACTTGAATGTATGTAGCATGAGAAGGCAATGGATGAACAGTATTATTGCTAGACCATTAGTTCAGAGACCCAGAAAATTTTCTGGGGCCTGGGTTTCAATCCTGCTCTGTCAGCTGGTAGAATTTGAATTTGATTAAATTTTTTTTTGTTTTAAATTCACCCGTGGGACATGTTCGTGACTGGCTGGCCACCATTCATTCCCCATCCCTAGTTACCCTTGAGAAAGTGGTGGTGAGCTGTTTCCTTGAACTGCTGCAGTCCACCTGCTGTAGGTTGACCCACAATGCTATTAGGGAGGGAATTCCAGTATCTTGGCCCAGCAACAGTGAAGGGACGGAGATATATTTCTAATACTTCCAAGTCAGGATAGTGAGTGGTTTAGAGGTGAACTTGAAGCTGGTGATGCTCCCATGAAGCTGCCACCCTGTTTTTTTCCTAGATGCTGGTGGTTGTGAGCATGGAAGGTGCCCTGTATAAGGATCTTCAGTAAATTTCTGCAGTGCATCTTATAGCTAGTACACACTGCTGCTTGTGAGCGTTGGTGGAGGAGGGAGGAGATGTTTGTTGATGTGTTGCTAATCAAATGGGCTGCTTTGTTTTGGATGGTGTCAAGCATCTTGAGTGTTGATGGAGCTGTACCCATGCAGACAAGTGGGGAATATTCCATCACACTCCTGACGTGTGCTTGGTACATGGCAGACATGCTCTGGGGAGCCAAGAGGTGGGTTACTCTCCACAGTATTCCAAGCATCTGACCTGCTCTTGTAGCCACTGTATTTATATTGTGAGACTATTTGAGTTTTGGGTCAATAGTAAATTCCAAGATATTGATAAAGGGGGGATTCAGTGATGGTAATGCCATTGAATGTCGAGGGGTGGTAGCTAAATTGTCTCTTCTTGGAAATGATCGTTGCCTGGAATTTGTGTGGTGTGAATGTTATTTACCACTTTTCAGCATAAACCTAGATATTATCCAGCTTGTGAAATGTGAACACAGACTGTTTGAGTATCTGAGGAGTCTCAAATGGTGCTGAACATTGTGCAATCATCAGCGAACATCCCCAATTCTGACTTTATGATGGAGGGAAGTCATTGATGAAGCAGCTGGAGGATGGTTCACCTGAGGACACTACCCTGAGGAACTCAGAGTCATACAGCACCGAAACAAACCTTTTGGTCCACCTTCGCCAAGCTACCCAGGTGTCCTCAACAGAACTAGTCCCATTTGGCTGCATTTGCTACATATTCCAATAAACCTTTCCTATTCTTGTACCTGTCCAAACGTCTTTTAAATGTGGTAACTGTACCCACCTTTACCACTTTATCTGGAAGCTCGTTCCATATACATACCACCTTCTGTGTGAAAATATTCCCCCTCAGGTCCTTTTTAAATCTTTTCCTTCTCACCTTAAACCTAAGCCATTTGCATATAGAACTGGCTCAAAGGTAGAAGACAGATAGTGATGGTGGACTGTTGCTTTTCAGACTGGAGACCAGTGACCAGTGGTGTGCCACAAAGATCTGTGCTGAGTTTACTGCTTTTAGTCATTTGTATAAATGATTTGGATGTGAACAGAGGAGGTATGGTTAGTATATTTGTAGATGACACCAAAATTGGAGGTGTAGTGGACAGCAAAGAAGATTACCTCAGAGTACAACAGGATCTTGATCAGATGGGACAATGGGCCGAGGGGTGGCAGATGGAGTTTAATTTAGATAAATGTGAGGTGCTGCATTTTGGAAATGCAAATCAGGGCAGGACTTATACACTTAATGGTAAGGTCCTGGGGATTGTTGCTGAGTCTGGGGAGTGCAGGTTCATAGTTCCTTGAAATTGGAGTCACAGGTAGACAGGGTAGTGAAGGAGGTGTTTGATGTGTTTGCTTTTATTGGTCAGTGCATTGAATACAGAAGTTGGGAGGTCAAGTTGCGACTGGACAAGACATTGGTTCGGCCACTTTTGGAATACTGCGTGCAATTCTGGTCTCCCTGCAATAGGAAAGATGTTGTGAAACTTGAAAGAGTTCAGAAAAGATTTACAAGATTGTTGCCAGGGTTGCAGGGTTTGATCTACAGGGAGAAGCTGAATAGAATGTGGCTATTTTCCCTTGAGCGTTGGAAGCTGAGGGCTAAACTTACGGAGGTTTATAAAATCATGAGAGGCATGGATAGAGTGAATAGCCAAAGTCTTTTCCCTGGGGTGGGGGAGACCAAAACAAGAGGGCATAAATTTTAAGGTGAGAGGGGAAAGATTTGAAAGCGACCAAATGGGCAACATTTTCATGCAGAGGGTGCTGTACGTCTGGAACTCACTGCCAAAGGAAGTGGTGGAGGCTCGTAAAATGATAACATTTAAAAGGCATCTGGATGATTAGTTGAATAGTGAGGGTTTAGAGGGATATAGGCCAAATGGACTACATTAATTTAGGATACCTGACTGGCATGGATGAGTTGAACCAAAGGGTCTGTTCCCGTGCTGTGTGACTCTATGCCCTCTAGCTGAGGACTTCTCACAATTGAAAAAAGACCTTGGCTATTCACCATTTCAATGCCTCTCATGATTTTATAAACCTCTATGAGGTCAGCCCTCAGCCTTTGATGCTCCAGTGGAAAAGTTCCAGGCTCTCCTTATCACATAGAACATAGAACACAGAACAGTACAGGCCCTTCGGCCCACAATGCTGTGCCGAACTTTTACCCTAATCCTAAGGTCTATCTATAGAACATAGAACATAGAACATTACAGCGCAGTACAGGCCCTTCGGCCCTCAATGTTGCGCCGACCTGTGAAACCAATCTGAAGCCCGTCTAACCTACACTATTCCATTATCATCCATATGTTTATCCAACGACCATTTAAATGCCCTTAAAGTTGGCGAGTCTACAACTGCTGCAGGCAAGACATTCCATGCCCTTACTACTCTCTGAGTAAAGAATCTACCTCTGACATCTGTCCTATATCTATCACCCCTCAATTTAAAGCTATGTCCCCTTGTGCTAGCCATCACCATCCGGGGAAAAAGGCTCTCACTGTCCACCCTATCTAATCCTCTGATCATCTTGTATGTCTCTATTAAGTCACCTCTTAACCTTCTTCTCTCTAACGAAAACAGCCTCAAGTCCCTCAGCCTTTCCTCATAAGACCTTCCCTCCATACCAGGCAACGTCCTGGTAAATCTCCTCTGCACACTTTCCAATGCTTTTCATGCCCCCTTACAGCTCTCCTCAGCTCTTTCTTCAGCGCCTTTCTGGATAAATTGTATCCCTCTAGAGGCTTTTCCGATCCTTGTTTCCTAAACCTTACATAAGCATCCTTCTTCCTCTTAACCAGACCTCTCTTGAGAACCAAGGCTCCCTCACTCAACCGTATCTTCCCTGCCTGCTAGGGACAAATACATCAAGCACATGCAATGTGCATTCCTTAAACAATCTCCACATTTCAATAGTGCTCTTCCCTGACAGCATCTGTTCCCAATTTATGTTACCCAGGTCTTGCCGAACAGAATTGTAATTACCCCTCTCCCAATTATAAACATTACCCTGCTGTATGTACCTATCCTTTTCCATGACTATTGTAAAATTAACAGATAACATAAACCCTTCAGTCCCAACATCATCCTTGTAAATCTTTTCTGTATCCTTTCTAGTTTAACAACATCCTTCCTCTAGCAGGGCGACCAGAATTGTATGCATTCTTCCAAAAGAGACCACATCAATATCTTGTACAGCTGCAACATGATGATTCAAATTCCTATACTCAATGTTCTGAACAATGAACGCAAGCGTGACAACTGCCTTCACCACCATGTCTACCTGCATCACCACTTTCAAGGAACAATGAACATGCACCCCTCAGTCACTCTGTTCAACAACACTCCCCAGACCCCTACCATTAACTGTGTAAGTGCTGATCTGATCTGCCTTATCAAAATGAAATGTCCTTGAGCTGAGATGACTGACCTCCAGCAACTAAAAATATCTTCCTATGTGTCAGCAGAGAGTTTTCCCCCTGGTTTCCATTGATTCCAGTTTTGCTGAGTTCCTTGATGCAACTCTCAGTAAAATGCAATATGTCAAGGGCAGTCACTCTCACCTCACCTCTGGAATTCAGCTCTTTTGTCCATGTTTGAACCAAGGTTGTAATGAGGTCAGGAGCTGAGAGGCAATGGCAGAGCCCAAACTGGGCGTCACTGAATAGGTTATTGCTGAGCAGCTGTTGCTGGATAGCACAGTTGATGACACCTTCCATCACTTTACTGATGATCAAGAGTAGACTGATGGGGCGGTAATTGAACAGGTTGGGTTGTCCAAATTTTTGTGTGCAGCACAGCCCTGGCAATTTTCCACATTGCCAGGTAGATGTGAGTATCACAAATATACTGGAGCAGCTTGACTAGGGCTGCTACAAGTTCTGGAACACAAGTCTTCAGTTCAATGTTGTCGGGGTCTGTAACCAGTGAACAGTGGGCACTGCAGGAGCTGTGGTGCATCATCACTCCAAAAATGTTGTTTTGAATTCACCTTGGTAAGTTTCCATTCTGGTTTTGTAAGGTTCCATTGGCCATTAAAATTTGTTTACATCACATTGCACCACCAGAGTCAGTTAAACTTGATTAATCAGAGATAAAAGGTACTGCAGATGCTGGAGAATCCGAGATAACAAGCATGGGGCTGGATGAGCACAGCAGGTCAAGCAGCATCATAGGAGCAGGAAAACTTGACGTTTCGGGCCTAAACCCTTCATCAGAAATGATTTCTGATGAAGGG
>JAHRHZ010000249.1:14849286-14907204 GCA_024137785.1 Ginglymostoma cirratum
ATTTCTGATGAAGGGTTTAGGCCCGAAACGTCAAGTTTTCCTGCTCCTATGATGCTGCTTGACCTGCTGTGCTCATCCAGCCCCATGCTTGTTATCTCTAAACTTGATTAATATTTTCTTTTAGAAGAATAGAACAAAGCTGACCATCTCGTACTATTCCCCTGCTTATTCCAATGCATTGTGAATTTTCCCCTTCGAGTATATGTCCAATTCTCTTTTAAAACTTATTGATTTGCTTCCAGCTCTCTTCCAGGCCATGCATGCTACATCATAACTCACTGCTCAATGGTTCTTTTCCACATGTGACCATTGGCTCTTCAGTCTTCAAACATACCATGGCCCCTTTCTAAACTTTCAGATGGTTCACTATCTTACATCAGCTTTAGAGCAGGACACACTGGGGCTTTTGGAGTTGACATTATCCAAGTGCAATGTCCCAACCCTCAATATTTAAGAGAAAACAAAACATAATAGTTTCATACAAATGAACTGTTGCTTGACAACGGACCAGAATTAGCAACTTTCTGAATGTTTTTGATGAGTTGCATTCATTAATTTGGATATTATCGTTAAACCAAGATCAGGATAAATTTTAAGATTTCCAAGTGTTACTTATGCTTACATATGGATTATAAGAATTGGAAAATGAGCATTAGGATATTACCACCTTCCAATGGATTTATTATTGATGGTTTGGAAATGCAAAGGCAAAAATGTAAAGGAAACTATAATATGTATGCTGTTAACAAAGAAACAATGTACTTTGGAAGACAATGAGCAGCAAAGTCTTAGAGGGAGATGATCAAAGTTTTATCATTTTTTTATTCACCCTTGGGATGTGGGTGTTGCCGACTGGCCAGCATTTATTCCCCATCCTCGCTGCCCTTGAGAAGGTGGTAGTGAGCTGTTTTCTTGCACCGCTGCAGTTCATGTGATGTAGGTTGACCCACAATGCCGTAAGGCAGTGAATTCCAGGAATTTGACCTAGGCAATAACGAATGAATGGCAACATATTTCCAAGTCAGGATGGTGAGTGGCTTGGGGATGAATTTGTAGATAACAGTGATCGCATGTATCTCTGCCCTTGTCCTTCTGGATGGAAGTGGCTGTGGGTTTGGAAGATGGTATCTAAGGATCTTTGGTGAATTTCAGTAGTTCATCTTCTAGATAGTACACACTGCTGCTACTGAACATCGGGGGTGGAGGGAGTCGATGCTTAAGGATTGAGTGCCAATGAAGCAGATTGCTTTGTCCCGGATACTGTCGAGCTTCTTGAGTGATGCCAGAGTTATATCCATCCCCATAAGTGGGGAATATTCCATCACACTCCTGATTGTGCTTTATAGATAGTGGACAGGCTCTGGGGAATCAGGAGGTGAGTTACTTGCCACAGTATTCCTAGCCTCTGACTTGTTCTTGTAGCCACTGTATTGATATGGCAAGTCCAATTGAGCTTGTGGTCAATGGTAACCCCCAGGATCTTAATAGCACAGGACTGATTCAGTGATGGTAATGCCTTTGAATGTCAAGGGGAGGTAGTTAGATTGTCTCTTATTGGAGATGGTCACTGCCTGGCATTTGTGCAGTGTAAATTGTTGAGCAACGGACTTGAAAACCCCTGATATATCATGCTATCCCTGTCTAGCAACAGAATCTGGAATGAGGTCACTTTTTTTTTTCCTTTCAATAGACACCTAGACGCTGTTGCAGCTGGAGAAGTTTGCAAGTATGCAGTACTGTAAGAGCCAGAGCTTGGAGCTGAAACCAACACTCTCCATATATCTATAAAAATTGTAAGAACTCTGTATGCTGTAACTCAGGAACAAAAACAGAAGTTGCTGGAAAAGCTCAGCAGGTCTGGCAGCATCTGTGAAGAAAAATCAAAGTTAGCGTCTCAGGTCTGGTGACCCTTTGTCAGTTCTACTGAACATCTGGGGAACAGCAAGTGACAGCAGCTAGCACAATTCATGGTGGACAGGGTCAGCACCATGCCCCCAGCTGGCTGCCAGGTACCCTCTCCCATGTCTGTCGGTCCCCTTTAACCCTACACTCCCCCGGCAGCCCATTCCCACCCATCCCCTCCTTCTGGTAACCCACCACATTGAACTTCACCTCCATCTGTCCTCCTACCCCCCAAATGCTGACATTACACCTTCATGATGTCCATCTGTCCTGCTCCTTTACGCTTGTCTGCTGGAGGCCATGGTGCTAGTCACTGCAACCGATCCCTTCTTGTAACCCACCATGGCTTCTGATGTTACTCTGCAAACCCACCATTCACCATGTGTTTCTCCTCCATCACTCTTCTTATCCTCACCTCCAAAAATGCATGTGTGTGCCCTTCCCTCCTCACTCCGAAGCTTGACTCCCCGACTCCTTCTGGCAGTGATCCCTCATTGCATCTAAAAGTTCCACCTTTGAATCCACCTGCGGATGGCACCTGTGGATCGTGCCTGAGTTGTTGTTTGGTCAAATGCAACTAAGGTCATTCGAATGAAGTGGTGAGCTAAATCTTCAGGTATCTGTTTAGATTTCCACAGTGAGCTTTCTTGATGTCTAGCTGGTCTGTCGGGTTTGGCAAGATAGAAAGCTGAATATTAATGAGCTGCTGGGGAACTTGTGGAGGCATTTAAGGGAGGGCAGGACCTAGTAGTATAATTGCTGGACTGTTAATCCAGAGCCCCAGGTAATGTTCTGGGGATCTAGGTTTGAATTCCTTCCCCCCCCCCATGGCAGATGGTGGAATTTGAATTCCACAAAAATTCTGGAATTAAGGGTCTAATGATGACCGTAAAACTATTGCTGATTGTCAGGAAAAACCCATCTGGTTCACTAATGTCCTTATGGGAAGTAAACTGCAAATCCTTGCCTGGACTGGCCTACATGTGACTTCAGACTCATAGCAATGTGGTTGACTTTTAAATGCCCTGTGGGAAATTGGGGATGGGCAATAAATGCTGGTCCAGCCAGCAATGCCCTCATCCTGTGAATGAATTAAAAAAAAACAATAATTTCCTTTGTGTGGTGACTCACCACTGCCTAGTGAGAAACTCACCACACCACTTTTCAAAATGATAAACGATGAAGCTGATGCTCCCAATATCAGGATGGGCCTTGCCTGATTTCTCACGATAGCTTCTTCATTGCTCAGACTCCTATAAACATTTGCTTACAACCGTTCGACAAAAATGTTGGAAAGATTTATTTATAGCCATCAGAAAAGTTCAAAAGGTTTCAATTTTTTTCTGAAGAAGGGTCCCAACCCGAAACATCAACTTTCCTGCTCCTCTGATGCTGCCTGGCCTGCTGTGTTCCTCCAGCTCCACGCTGTGTTAGCTCAAATTCACACTGTTCCTTTTATCCCAACAATATTCTGATGATACCCTAAAATTTCAAAAGAAGAGTCCCACTGGCTCCTCACCACAACTTTTTGCTCCATCTGGCACTAAGACACCAAGTTTCATTCTGGCAAGTGTCTGCACATTCACTAGATGCTTTTCCTTTGGCTGCTATCTCACCCTGAATCACCTAAAACTGTAAACTAAATTCACTGTCCCTTTAACTTCAGAGGAAACACACGAGTTCCCTAAACCCAGGTTGCAGCAGTCTTTTGCTGACACACATTCTTTGACTGATTGATCAATAGCTTTTTAAGGTAAAAGCCAAAAGAACTGTGGATGCTGTAAATCAGAAAGAGAAACAGAAAAACAACAAAAAAAAATCAGGATATGGAGTGCCAGTGTTGGACTGAGGTGGACAAAGTCAGAAGTCACACAACACTAGGTTATAGTCCTGGATGAACACAGCAGGCCAAGCAGCATCACAGGAGCAGGAAAACTCGACGTTTCGGGCCTAGACCCTTCATCAGAAATGGGGGAGGGGAAGAGGGTTCTGAAATAAATAGGGAGAGAGGGAGAGGCGGATAGAGCAGAGGATAGGTGGAGAGGAGGCAGACAAGTCGAAGAGGAGATTATGAGAGAGTTGCAGTGGGAGAGAGATTCCCTGAGGTTTGTCCGGAGGGACGAGGGTAACTTCTTCAGGGTAGGCATCCTTAGAAGAGGCTTCGCAGAGGGGTTGAAATTGTATCAGAGATAAAAGGTACTGCAGATGCTGGAGAATCCGAGATAACAAGCATAGTCCAACAGGTTTATTTGAAATCACAAGCTTTCGGAGCATAGTCCCTTCGTCAGGTGAAGTCATTTGACTTCGAAAAAAATCAGAACTGAGGAGGGGTCATTCAACCCAAAATGTGAACGCTGATTTCTCTCCACATTTATTGCAAGACCTGTTGAACTTTTCCAGCATTTTCAGCTTTTTTAAAGTCTTTAATTTTTTTGTACTGCTCTGAACTATTAGCACCCCCATTCCTTCACTGCAAGTGATATAATAGCTCATTAAAAATACAAGCAAACAAGCCTCCAAACTCCTCAGCACCAAGCACATTTAATTAACTCTTTTAAATAATAGTGTAAGTAAAACGATATATCCCCTCCCTCTCGGTGCTCAAAATAGAAAACATAAGTTCAATTTAAACTCTAACGTTTTGGAGTAGGTTTGTAGCTTGGGTTGTGTGTGTTGAGGTTGGTTGGCTCGCCGAGCTGGTTTGTTGTTCCGCAGACGTTTCGTTACTGTGCTTGGTAACATCCTCAGTGCAGCCTCTGATGAAGCATCGGTGTGTTTTCCCACCTGGTTTTTAAACTCCAATTTAAACTTTTATGATGTTCCTAACAACTGAAAACGTGGAATGCCTGTTGTGATTCTGATCCCAGTTGTGATTTACCCAATACAGAGCAAAGATGTTTGTTGGATGGCTGATTTGCAATACAGAGTTACACCAACAGAGTGGGTTCAATTCCCACATGGGCTGAGGTTACCAGAAGGAGCCTCCGCAACCTCTCCCCTGTCTAAGATGTGCTGACTTTCACCTTAAACCAGAACTCTTGTTGTCTTTCTCTAATGAGGGAGCAGCCTTATGATCTGGTAGGGCGATGGCAACTATATCGTTTATTATTCAGCAATCACAAGCAAGGTCTTAGTTGGACAACAACTTTAAAGAGACAACATGGGCACTTTGGGTCAAAAAGAGACTTCCTCCTGTCCCCTCCTTGTTCAGGTACATTAATGTCACTGTCTGCAGCCTGAACTATTCGCACAGTGCTCTATTATTCTAAGTCAATGCTGATTGGTCAATCTGCCTTCATTAGACTGTTTAGAAGTTTGATACAACTTTGTGGTGGCTAGGTGCATTTTAGAGGGAAGGTCACAGCCAATCACATGCTTGGGTCTAGAATCACATGTAGGCCAGACCAGGTAAGGATGGTGGGTTTTTATCCCTAAAGAACAATAGCCAACCAGATGGATTTTAACAACAATGATTTTTAATTCCAGTTTCCTTATAAATTTAACTATCCAGTATAGTGAGAATTGGACCCATGTATCAAGAACATTAGCCTAGGGTTGTCGATTAATGGTCAAGTACATGACCGCAACAACACTGCCTCCCCTTATTCACATTGTCAAAGGTACTCCATTACCTGGAAATTGCTTTGAGAGATCAGGTTTTACAAAAATGTATTTTCATTCTTTTTAACACTGTTAAAGTTGAGAAACAGAACCAGACACCTTTACACACTGCATGATTCAGCAATCAGGGAATGCTTTAATGCTTTTCTAAGTTCAGAGAACACGTTGCAATGGAATCATGTGCTTAGATGCTTTCCTTTCCTTTGTTCCTTACAAACCTCAAATGTGTTGTCAATTCCGGATGAAGACGAGTCCAAAATGACTGGGAATGAAACTTGACCACACTTATTATTTCTGAAGGCTGAGCGAAGAGTTTGTTTCACCTTCTGCCGCTCCTCCTTCTGATATATTTGTGGGCAAGGATTCCTCAGGTTTAAAAGTGCCCAGGTGTTGAAGAAATACTAAGCTGAGACACAAATCCAATTTCTATGCTTTAAAGGGGCACCCAGAGGAATTCTTCTACTTGGAATTCTGAAAATAAGGAATGGCAAGTGGAGAAGGAAAGAAAGACAGAGCTGTCATCTCCATAACTAGTTACAAACAGAACAGGTTGATATTTTAGACTGACATTTGTAATGAAGAGGCTGGAAATTGTTACATCTTGCCCGACATCCTTGATTGATGAATGGCTAATTAGGAAGCACCCTCATGTCAGTATAGATGTTTGCTTGACAAGGGCATTTGCACCTTAGGAAATCATCTAGAACCCATCCTTATTCCAGTGGTCAGGAGGCAAACAATAAAAAGACCAGGAGTAAAATGGCCCAATAATGCACAAAACAGATATTCAGACAGGTTGATAAAAGCTTGGCTGAAGAGGCTGATTTTAAGGAAAGTCTTAACAGAGATGGACAGAAGTAAGTTTAGGGAGAGAATTTTATTTGCCCAGTTTATTACTCTTCACTGAATTCCTGCAGTCAAATCAGCAAACTAATCAATGATGTCCCAGCACTAATTCCAAAGGTTCCTGTTAACAGCATGAACAGGGGCGTGCAGAGTGTGTGCCCTCTGCCCCGTGTATCTGTTTCTGGGAATTATCAAAATTCTAGACACCAGCTTGTCATGACAGTAAGCTGCAGACTTCCCCAACATTACACCCACGGGACAGCCTTAAAGTAAATTAATCGTTGCTTGCAGCAGCAGTGTGTTTAGCACTCACTGGTTGTTAAAGGGGCAAAATTCATCTTCAAGACAGCTCCAAATCTACTGTTAAAAAAACTGCAAGTGCTGGTAATCAGGAACAAAATCAGAAATTGCTGGAAAAACTCAGCAGGTCTGGCAGCGTCTGTGAAGAGAAAGCAGAGTCGATGTTTTGGGGTGCAGTGACCCTTCTTCATAGCATCTTCTTCTACTGTACCTGGTCAGAAGTCACATGTCATCAGGTTATAGTCCGACAGATTTGTTTGAAATTACAAGCTTTTGGAGTGTTGCTCCTTCAAGTCACTTCACCTGATGAAGCAGTAGCGCTCTGAAAGCTCATGACTTCGAACAAACATGTTGGACTATAATTAGTGTCGTGTGACTTCTGACTTTGTTCAACTCCAACACAAGCACCTCCACATCACATCTGCTGTGTCTGCTTTGCTTTCTGGAATTTTGGCTCTTCAATTCTCCCGTTCAAGCCAGAAGTTACTTTAGTTTATGTTTCAAGATATTTCCAATATAAAAATAAATTGCTACTGCATTGACTCAACTGCAAGTTTATGACATTAAGATTAATAGGTCAGTGTCCCTAGTAAAACAGGAGACCAAGGAATGTGCAAATAAGGCACTCATCTGCTATTATCATCAACATGTCAAAAAGTTTATTCACTTCTACTGTGAATAAAATTGATCCAGAATTCAATTGCTGAAACATGCAAAAAAAAAACAAAATGTGATTTGGACAACCACATAGAAAGATCCACTGATCAGCTTGGAGTGGATTTGACTAACTGCCTCCATCTAGAGTTTCAATCTATTATACAATACTCTTAATGAGTGGTTGTGACACTCTTTGTATTCTCCCAGGGCTGTTGCCCACTGTAATATGAATGATGTGTGCTTTCTTGACTGGATTAATGCACAATACTGAAGCAACTTGATTATAGGTACACACTAAAAAAAGTTTCCAAAGTTATGGAACATGCACAACACTGTCAGAAAAAGACCAAAGTTCCCCATCGAACTGCAGAGCATCTTTAAAATTAACAATTCTGATTGCAATTCCAGACCCATTTGTTATTTCATTTCCATTCCTCTGCAAAAGTGCAGTCCAAATATTTAAATAAAAGCAATTAGTGCATTCACAACAAGTGGCATTCTCCTTATCTCTAAAAACAGCTGGAACGTTTTGAAATAAAAAGTTTTTGTGCAAGACAGCAATTAGTTTTGGCTGCAGTAAGTTCCCAGAGGGAATGTTTTATTTTTCAACTGCATTTTAGGAGCAAAATACTGCTGAGGCTGGAAATCTGAAAAATAAACAGAAAATTATGGAAGCATTCAGCAGATGTGACCACATCTGTAGAGGAGAAGTAGAATTAATGTTTCAGGTTGATGACCGTTTTTATCTGATTCTGGCAAAGGATCACTTATCTGAAATTTTAACTCTGTTTCTCTCTCCACAGATGCTGACAGACCTACTGAGTTTCTCCAGCATATTACATTTGTATATCTGCATTTTAGGAGGGTTTTTTTTGGTCATAGGTAATTTATTTGGCGTCAAATAAAAAAACGCAACCATAACTATGACTCAGAAACAGTCAGCTCATTGTAAAACTTGAATGTTCCAACCAGCAATAGTAAGTAAGTAATGTGTAATCTCACTTGTTGAAAATTTCATTTGCAACTTATCTCAGTGACAAACTGCAATCCAACCTTCCAATTGATCAGATTGGCTATCTCATCTCATTGCAGAGAAAGATGATGTCAATTAATATATGATAACAAAATTTAAAATGCAATTGAAATACAGATTGTCAGTTTCACACCCTGACAGTAAACCTTCATGTCTTAATTCAAGGACTCTTGTGGCGTCGTGTAGAGTCCTTCCCTTGGAGCCAGAAGGTTGGAATTCAAGTTCCACCTTCTCCAGACATGTGATGTGATATAGAGACAGAGTGGTACAGCACAGAAACAGGCCCTTCAGTCCAACTCGTACACGTTGACTAGGTATCCTAAACTAATCTAGTCCCATTTGCCAGCATTTGGTCTATATCCCTCTAAACCGCTCATACTCATGCGCCCATCCAGATATCTTTTAAACATTGTTATTATGTCAGCCTCCACCACTTCTTCTGGCAGCTCATTCCATGCACACACCACTCTCTGCATGAAGAAGTTGTCCCTTATGTCCTTTTTAAATATATCCCCTCTCATCTTAAACCTTTGCCCTCTCATGTTCAACTTCCCTACCCTGGGAAAGAGATGTTGGTTATTCATTCTATCCATGCCCCTCGTGATTTTACAAACCTCTGTTAGGTCGTCCCTCAGCCTCTGACACTCCAGGGAGAATAGCACCAGCCTATTCAGCCTTTCCCTGTAGCTCAAACCCTCCAACGCCAACAACATCTTTGTAAATCTTTTCTGCACCTTTTCAGATTTAACAACATCCTTCCTTTAGCAGAATTGAACGCAGCGTTCCAAAAGTGACCTGACCAATGTCCTGTACAGCGGCAACATGACCTCCCAACTCCTATACTCAATATCCCTCAGATCATCCAGAATGCTGTGACTTGTTGTTTCATTGTTTCATCACATTTATTGCAGTAGTTCAGCTCAGATAAAAGTTCAGGAAAATTCAAGTCAGTTAAGAAAATATTTGAAAAGATTTTCTGCGCAGTGAAATGGAGAGATTGTGTATCATCCTTCACAAGCAGCAGAAAATTATTTTTCTTGGTCTAATATCCTCTGAAATTTGAACATTATGCTACATATCCTGTCAGCTCAATGTCCAATTACCACCCGCCATGTGCGAATCCAGGCGGTGAGCGTTAGCAGCCTATTTGATTTCGTAGGACATTCAAGTCTGAGAGAGGGAACTTTCTAAGAGATACTGTTAACACAGGAGAGGGGAAGGGCAATTGGTTTTAATTCCCCTTTAAAGCTAGAAGTTAGGATTGTGACAGACCATGGGAAAGGGATCACTTTGAGGTGAATGATTTGTGAAGAGCCTTACTGAATTGTGTGACCTTTTGTGTGCTTCACTAAAGCGGTTTCTAGTTGACTTTACGCAAATTTTGAAACACCATCAAGCTCAAAAGAAATTCAGTTGCATCATTCGTAGAATAGTATTGTTTAAAAAGACACATTTTGTTGAAGATTTCATCTTTTTCTTACCAGGACATTTCACAAGAATAAAAATGCAATGATTAAACCAACATTTATACAGCATGAGAGGGGAGGTTTGATGTTAATGTTCATTGAAGTCAATACATTAAATCTAAATCAGACAGACTGAATCTGATTAGTCAGGACATTGCACTGTTGGCTGTCAATTAGCATTTAATGGGTACCTATTCCACCTTTCACCACTCTTTAACTAGTCGTGGGCCGATATAACACATTGGGATTCCCCTTTTCTTGGAATGCCTTTTCTCATTATACCTTTTTGTTTCGCTATTATATTTTTTTCATCTCCCCTCTGAACTTTTGGTATCCCTCTTTATTCTCAATTATATTTTCTATCTGGCACCTGTCATAAGCACACTTTTCCTTTTTATGTTAATTTCTATCTCCATTTTCATCGAGGAAGCTTTGGAATTCTTTGTCCTACCTTTGCATTTTGAGGGAAATATACCTTGACTAGACCCAAAGCATTTCCTCTTTGAAGGTAGCCTACTGTTCAGTTATAGGTTTTCATGCCTGCTTCTTGTTCCAGTCAATCCAACCCAGCTCTGTTCTTGTTCCATTGGAGTCAGCTTTCTGTCAATTATATTTCTTATTCTGGATTGGCTATTGTCAGTCTCTACTACCATCCTAAACCACATGATACAATGATCACTGTCCCTTAAATGCTCCCCTCTGACACTTGATCTACTTGATCCACCTCATTGCCAAGAACCAGTTCCAATAGTGCATCCATCAGTATTGAACTGGACAGATACTGCTGTAGTGATTCTTCCAAATATAATTTAGGAATGCTGTCCCTCACTATCCCTGATGCTACCAGTATCCAGTCTGTATCTGGGTAATTAAGTCTCCCATTATAACAATCGCATAATATCTGTAATTTCCCGCAGATTTGTTCCTCCTCTTCCCTCTCACTAGTTGGTGATTAAAGACTAAACAGAGCAGTGTATTTCTCACCCTTTTTGTTCCTCAACTCTAGACAAATTGATTCTGTGCTTCAATCCTCTGAGACATTTTCTTTCTTCAGCACTGCAATGCTCTCCATATCTAGTAATGCCCCTTTTCCTTCCTTTTCTATGTTTTCTGATCACCATGTACCCAGAAATATTTAACACCCAGTCCTGCCCTTCCTTGAGCCAGGTCTTTGTTATCACCACACATCATATTTCCACGTGGCAACCTGTTACTGCAACTCCCCAATCTTATTAACTATGTTCCATACATTCACATATTTGCTCGGAAACCCTGATTCAGATTTCATTACTTTCTCCCTTACTCTGACATCACCTATTGATTTTCTACTCTCTACACTAGTGATATCTGCATCTCCAAGTATTTTGTGAGCCCTGACATTCCTCGAGTATTCTCTCTCACTACTGTAAAATTCGTTTAAAGCCTTCATTAACTTTTGCATCCTTTTAGTAATTATTCTAAATCTGTGTCCTCTTATTCTCGATCCTTTCACAAGTGAGAACATTTTCTTGTTATTTACTCTGCCCAGACCTCTCATGATTTGGAAAACTTTGACCAAATCTCCTCTCAGCCTTCTCTTTTGATGAACAAGATAGCGACGGAGTAGGGTTCCTGTGCTGGAGCTCGTCCACTCCAACTGCTTTTCTTGTCATGTTTTCCCTCTTTTCTTGTCTTTTTTGTCTCTCTCTTTGCCTTTACTTACTTCTTGTCCTGAGCTCAGACGGCATCAGTGGCAACAAGAGCCCTGCGCACGGACTTCGAGTGGGCCCAGCACGGACCTCAAATGAGCCCCTACTTTATCAGGGCAAGCACAGGACCTGGAATCAGAATTTGGCAGCTGCAACGTCGGTGGGAGCAATGTTTGCAAGGTAGGCCCAGCGGTGAAAGATGGCGCCTGAGAATCTGCGACCGCTGTTGTTGGTTGGATTTGGAGCTGGTGGCACGAAGTGGTGACGGAAGGGCATCATAGTGATATTGATGAGGTGGGCCCAGCAGCGAGAGACACGACTCTGTTGGTTGGTCTGTCGTGGGTGGCAGTAATGTGGCGGTAGAGGAGTATCGGCCCAGCAGCAAAAAATAGCGCCTGAGGATCGGCAAAGTTGACATTAGTTATGTCTGGTGTTGACTGTGACAAGGCGGTGGAGAACAAATGGCCGCACAATTGTTGTTGACGGTGATGAACTGACCGATGGACTCTCTTTAAGCTATAACTTACTTCTTTTTCTTATTCTTAAATTATTCAAAATGGTGCCGAATCATGATGACAAATGAAAGCTTTTCACCATACATTGTGTTGCTGTAAAATACACTTGACAATAAAGTAATTCATTCACTCTTCTCCATACAGAACGGCCCTATCTTTTCAAAGCTATCATCGTAGCTGTAATGTCTGACCTAAGACGGTTTTCATAGGGATTTTGTTTTGTGAAATCCCAGTGGAAAACAAAACAAAGATCCAATTTTGCTCATCCAGCTCCCAAGACCCACACAAGGGTTATTCAGAGACTTGCTGTGCCTATTTCGTTTGTAAGGGGAGTGAGGCTCAATACCATCCTATTTCCACCCAGAATGCAGAGGGACCGCAACACCAGAAAACCTCACACACTGGACTGAACAGCAGCAATTCATTTTTATTGCTGTCTTCAAGATTTCAATCATGTGGAGCTAATCTGACAACTGAGGCCAACAGAGCACGTTAAAAAAAAAACTCTTTATGAAACATAATCTGGAAAAAAAATTCTGATTTCTTTATTTTAGCAATGATGATGTGGGTAAAACTATGATAAGTGCTCGAGATATTTAGATTGTTTCATTCCTTCTTACTTGCTTCACAGCTACATATTTGGACAATGATCGACATTACAGTTGCATGGGAAATGTAACTTTGACGGGGAAGCAAAACAATCCGAATCTGATCCAGCAGGAAGTTGTATGAGCAGTAAGAGCCTTTCAACAACCACATGTAATACCCTACTGGTCTGGGTAAATACCCACCTCCCAATTAAACAATGACTCAAGTCACTCCCACCCATAACACACCCACCCCAAATCTATAACATCCATTACACTTTCATCCAATTCATACCCACCCCAAATCCACAACACACATTAAACTCCCACCTGAACTAAATGAATTCTTTTGTCGGAAGGGATGATGTGAGTATAGAAATCACGGAGAAGGTCTGTGATAAACTTAAAGATATCAGCTTAGCCAAAGAGGAGGGTCTGAGTAATTTGGCAAACTGAGAAGTCCATAAACCTTCAGATGAAATATATCCCAGGCTATTGAGTCAGGCAGGGGAGGAAATAACAGGGACACTGGCAATAATTTTCAATTTCTCCCTGGTTACAGCAGAGGTGCCGGAGGTCTGGAGGGTAGCCAATGTGGTATCATTGTTCAAGAAGGGAGCCAGGGATAATCAGGAAACTACAGGCCTGTCAGTCTAACCTCAGTGGTGGGGAAACCATTAGAAGCAATTCTAAGGGACAGAATTAATCCAGACTTAGAGAGATGGGGATTAATCAAGAATAATCAGCATGGTTTTGTTCGGGGAGATCATATCTGATCAACCTGATAGAATTTTTGGAAGAGGTGGTCAGGTGTATACATGAGGACAATGCATTTGACATAGTCCACCTGGAATCCATCGATGCTTTTATTAAGGTTCTGTTTGGGAGACTGATAGCAACAGGAAGAGCCCATGAGATCCAAGGAAATTTGGCTAATTGGATCCAGAATTGGCTGTGTGGCAGGAAGCAGAAGGTGATGGTTGAGGGGTGTTTTTGTGATGGGGAACCTGTGTCCAGTCAAGTTCCACAAGGACCAGTGTTGGGGCACTTACTCAATGCAGATGCGCTGAGCGGATAATCCATCTTGGCCTCCTCCAATGCTCCCGAACATTACATATTCCCATCTTCAGCCAATTCGAATCAGTCCATGTGATATTACAAAATGCTAGGAAGCATTGGAGAATTCAAATGCTACAGCCCCAGACAACATTTGGCAGTAGTCTTGATAACGTGTGCTCCAGAATTTGCTGTTCCTCTAGCCAAGCTCTTCCAGTACAGTCACAACACTGGCATCTACCTGACAAAGTGGAAAATTACCTAGGTATGGCCTGCACATATAAATCAGGACAATACCAATGCAAACAATTACTGCCCCAAGAGCCGGCTCTCGATCATCAGTAAAGTGATGGAAGGTGTCATCAACAGTGCTATCAATCAGCACCTGCTCAGCAATGACTTGTTCACTGATGCCCAGTTTGCGTTCCACAAGGGCCACTCAGCTCCTGACCTCAATACAGCCTTGAATCAAATATAAACAAAAGAGCTGAATTTCAGAGGTGAGGTGACAGTGACAGCCCTTGATATCAAGAATGCAAGTGTGGCATCAAGGAGCCCTAGCAAAACTGGAATTAATGAGCATCGGGGGCAAACTCTCCAGTGGTTGGAGTCATACCTGACAGAACGGAAGCTAGTTGTGGTTATTAGAGGTCAGTCATCTCACCTCCAGGGCATCTCTGCAGGAGTTCCTCATGGTAGTGTTGTAGGCCCAACCATCTTCAGCTGCTTCATCAATGGCCTGCCCTCCATCACTTGGTAATGTTACCCTAGAGGTTTTTAACTAGTTTGGCAGGAGGGTGGGGCTCATCGAGAGTCAGAAGAAAATACATTAACCACCGAGAGCAAGTTTACTATTCAGGATAGCCAGGGACACAGTAAACGGAGGGAAAAGACTTCTGGGTTAAAGTGCATTTATTTCAATGCACAAGGCCTGACTGGTAAAGCAGATGAGCTCAGAGCATGGTTTGGCTCTGGGGAAGGGGGTATTATAGCCACAACAAAAACATGGCTGAGAGAAGGACAGGACTGGCAGCTCAATGTTCCAGGATACAGAGGCGTGACAGAAGTACACGTAATTGAGGAGGGGGAGTTGCTCTTTTGATAAAAAGGACATAACAATAGTACTTAGAGAGGGTCATCAAATGAGGCCATAGGGTTAATACTTAGAAACAAGAAGAGGATGGTCACTCTATTGGGACTGTGTGATAGACCCCCAAATAGCCAGCGGGTGCTAGAGGAGCAGATGTGTGGAGAGGTTGAAGATACTTGTAGGAATAACAGAGTAGTATTGGTTAGAGATTTTAATTTCCCCTGTGTTGACTGGGCCACCCAGAGTGTAAAGGACTCGGGTGGGGCAGAATTTGTCAAATGTGTCCAAGAAAGTTTTCTAAATCAACATGTAGAGGACCCTACTCAGGATGGTGCAACAGTGGACCTCCTCTTGGGAAACGAAATTGGGCAAGTAACTGAAAAGCCATTTGGACAGCACTTTGGGTCCAGTGACCATAACACTTAGTTTTACCATGATTATGGAAAAAGATGGGACAGGTCCACAGGTTAAAATGCTAAACAGCAGCAGGGTCAATTTTGGGGCCATTAGGCAGAATCTAACAGAGGTCGATTGGGTGAGTATGTTTGAAGGAAAAAGGAATGGCTGGCAAATGTGAGGCTTTTAAAAGTGTGATACGAAGAGTCCAGGGACAGTATGTTCCTGTTAGGGTGAAGGGAAAAGCTGGCAGGTTTTGGGATCCCTGGTGGAAGAGGGATATTGAGGCTCTGGTAAGGAAAAAGAAAGCGGCATACATTGGGTTTAAGCTGTTGGGCTCAAGTGAATCCCTAGATGACTACAAAAGTGTAGGAGCACACTTAAGACGGAAATGACAAGAGCAAAAACAGTGTATGAATTGGATCTGGCAGATAAGATTAAAGATAATCCCAAGAGGTTCTATAGCTACATTAAGAGTAAGAAGTGTGGCTAGGGAGAGAAATGTGTGCAGCCACATGAGACAGGGAAGATTTTTAAGGATGCTCAGTATCAGCAGTGTGTACTATCTCTACAAGATTTACTGCATAAATTCACCAAAAATCCTTAGAAAGCACCTTTGAAACCCACAACCACTTCCATCTAGAAGGACAAAGACAGCAGAAAAATGCAAACACCTCCATCTGCAACTTCCCCTCCAAGGCACTCCCATCTTAATGTGGTAATATATTGCCATTCTTTCACTTTCACTGTCACTAGGTCAAAAGTTTGGAACTTACCCCAAACCAACACCGCCCCAACATCCGCCACGCCACTATCACCATCTTTGCTTGCCAAATGCTTACAACAGTCCAAGATGGCTGTTCACCATCACCTTTGCAATGACAACTAGGGTTGAACAATAAATGCTAACGCAGCCAGTGGCACGCACGTCTCATGAGTGAATAGCAAGACCTTGGCTTTCTGAAGTTTCCTTCTTTAATTCTTTGGAAATCTAAGAGTGGAATGTGTGGATTTGGAGCTTGGGGGCTGGGGGCCAGTGGAAATGAAGAGAAAAAAGAGTGGCACGGTGGCTCAGCGGTTAGCATTGCTGCCTCACAGCACCAGGAACCCGGGTTTGATTCCATCCTCAGGCGACTGTCTGTATGGAGTTTGCACATTCTCCCTGTGTCTGCGTGAGTCCAAAGGTTTGCAAGCTAGATGGAGTGGCCGTGCTAAATTGCCCATCGTATTCAGGGATGTGTAGATTAGGTAGGTAATAGGGGATTGGGTCTGGGTGGGATGTTCTGACGGTCCATGTGGACTTGTTGGGCTGAAGGGCCTCTTTCCACACTGTAAGGATTCTACGGAATTTTCCAAAGGTGAATTGGCCAGAGATTTTTTTTTTCTATTTATACACCCTATCAACCCCATGAGGGAAATGTTTTATAAAGACTGATGCATTAGGAATCACAACCAAATAGGTGCAATGAGCTTTAGCTTGTGTGATGGTCTAGTCTCACTCATTATCATGCAGCTATATGCTCTATTCTGTGTAAATCATCAACATCATTTTCTCCTAAGGAGAATGTAATTGTCTCACTTACAATCAGAATTTTTTTTAAACTGCGCATAAAGAAATCCTCTTTATTTTGAATTCCTCTTTATTTTGAATTTTGAAATATTAATTCAAAATCTGTATAATAGATGAAATCAGTCTAACTGATGAGATATGAGGAAAAAATCCTCAATGCAAGCCAACTGGATAACCAAAGAGTTTGACTAATATTCAGTGTGATACTGATTAAATCTCATTGCTAGCAATAATACTGCAGCTCTATCACATGTCTGAAACACAAACAGCACTTCCAAAATATCAAAACGATCTTGTTTTCAGTGTTCTTCATGCCTGGTAGATAACATACCATACTGTTTAACTGGAAGGCAAAATGTTCATTGAAGCACCTTGTAAAGTGTAATCTGTACCTTATAGTTTAAGATGCTGAAATGGTTATGATTGTTAGAATTCGCCAACTTTCCTAACTGTTCTGTTAAAATTTGCATCCGACCTCAAATGATCCGTTAATTTGATTTTGCACTACAGCTGAGCCCAGACAATATCACTGCTACAATAGCCTGCTGTGATCTGATATCTGATACTCTTGGTCTTAATTATGTGGGACAAGGTCAGTTCTCCCAAGCATGGGTGGTTTGCAATTCACAGGGAGAGAAGGTGTGGATGGCCATTGTTAGCTCTTAACGTCAGGAACTTGAGCAAAGAATCTGGGCTGCCACATCAGCTGTATTTTTTTGAGAGGTTCTACCGAGGCTGTGTATGCCTGATCAGGTGGTGTAAACATTCCAATTGCACTATTTTGGAAACATCTCCCTAGTGCCCAGACCAAAATATATGCTGCAATTTGCATCACTAGAGACAAATAATTTGATCATTATCACATTGGTGTTTGTGCAGCCCTGGCATAGCTGTGATTCCACACCCTCAGTAACGTGGTTGACTCTTAACTGTTTCCTCAAATGATTTAGCAAGCCACTCAGTTCAAAGGCAATTAGAGATTAGGGCTGCCCTCACCAGCGATGTCCACGTCCCATGAAAGAAATACTGACTACACTTCAAAAGTGGTAATTGTCCGTCAAGTGTTTTGGGAACTCCTAAGGTCCTAAAGACATTAAATAAATCTAAGCATTTATTTCTTTTGATTTATTTGTCCAAGATTCCACCAAAATTCAATCGGAGAAATCCCATTGCGGTTTCAGCATTCTCCAAAGAGCTGCATTTTTTTAGAATACAAAGGACAAAAAACAGGAGCAGGAGTAGGCCACGAGGCCCATTTAGACTGCTTTGTTGTTCAATCCGACCATGATTGATCTTGGACAACACCACTTGCCCACCGATCTTCTATATCCATCAGGAATTCCCACTTTGTCTACCTCAGCCTATACATAATGAACTCACCCAAGTGATCACCATGGTTC
Source organism: Ginglymostoma cirratum (assembly GCA_024137785.1). NCBI lineage: Eukaryota > Metazoa > Chordata > Chondrichthyes > Orectolobiformes > Ginglymostomatidae > Ginglymostoma > Ginglymostoma cirratum. The sequence continues at coordinate 14,867,414 of JAHRHZ010000249.1, forward strand.
CCTCTTCAATTGTTACAGTGTGTAAAAGAGGAACTCCTCTTTCTGCCTGGGCCCCTTCAATATCAATGTGAACCTATTTCTGCTGCAAGGATGAACAGAAGAGAGATAAGGGACCATTGGCTTCTAATGACACTATCAACTGCTTCTATTATTGTTAACTGCTAGTCCTGGTGGATCCTCAGTTTCCCTGGGACTCTGATGCTTGCTGAGGTTTTATTAAGTCCACGTTCAGGAACAGCACGAGTCATCAACCTTCTCTCCTGGTATGTCTGGTGGATCTTGTGAAAAAAGAGGTTTATCATGAAGGGTGGGCAACTTGCCAGAAGAAAGTTCATTGAACTCTGGACCCAGTTCCTATGGAACACTCTCCGTTGGCTCACAAGCTCCATTTCCCTCTCCTGGAATGGAAATCTATCCTTTCCAAGGTATTTAAACTCTCTTCCAGCCCTGTAGGTGAAGCAAACAGACCTATTGATAGTTTAATACTCAGCACGCAGGACAGGAGGATTGACACAAATGGATGATATTGGAAAACAGCCATTTGGGAAACATCAACTGGCACTTTCAGAAGTTTCATTTACTTGAGGGGAGCAAGGAATGATTTGTAAAAGGCAGAACAAGATTGACTGAGTGAATTAAAATTGTTGATGCTGGTTATGAAGGGAAAGTTAGATTCTTTCAATATGGATTTTAAGAAAATATTCAAGACAAAGGGCTGATTAGCAAAATTGAGGCCCATGGATTTGGAAGGTCTTTGTCTAACTAGATCAGATTTTGACTTCAAGACAGAAATAGAGAGTCGAGGGAAATCAATATTTTTCAGACAAGAAGACAGTACATTATGGGGTTCCCCAATGGGTCATTGCTTTTTGTTATTTATGAATTACTTGGATCTTGGAATACAGTATAGCTTTTCGAAATTCGCCAGTGATACCAAATCTGGAGGAGTGACAGTAAGGATGATACAAATCATCTACAACTTAGATAAGTTAGCACGATGGACAGACAAATGTCTGATGGAAATTAATAACAAACAGAGAATTGTGAAATGATGCATTTTGGCAAAAGGAATAGGGAGAGGCAATATAGTGTTAATAGCACAGTTTTAAAGAAGGAAAAGAGGGACCTACAGGTTCGTGTGCTTTGATCATTGAATGTTTCTGGATGTTATGAGAAAGTGATTAGTAAAGCATTTTGGATCTTGGACTTCACAAAATAGACATTGAGTACGAAAGCAGGGAAGTTGTACTGAACTTTTTGAAAGTTCTGGTTAGGCTGTAGGTGAAATACTGAACCCATTTCTGGTCTCCTCACTTTAGAAAGATCTCCAGGTCTTTTGAGTGGACGCAGATGAAATTTAATAGAATAGTTTCAGGGATGCAGGATTTTTGCTCCAAGTCTGGAAGCTGAAATGTTCTTCTTGCAGCAAAGGAGATTGAAGAGAGATTTGTAGAAGAGTCTAACCATATGGCAGGTTCGATAAGACAGGACAAGGAAAAACTCTTCCCAATGGCTTGTTGTACAAGGATTAACGGATGCAATTTAAGGTTTTAGGTGAGTGATGCTGGGGGCAATGTGAAGAAGATTTTATTTACTCAATGAATGGTAATGACCTGGAACCCCCATTCTCCATGAGAGCAAGGGCAGCAAAAACGAACAGTGATTTCAAAGGGAAATTGGATGGACACTTGAAGAGGATCAGAGAAAGAAGTGGGATTGACTGGATTGCTTGATAAAGAACTGGTTTAACAGGTCAACTGAATTCCTTCTGTGCCAATAAACAACCCTGTGACTCTTTGATATTGCTTAAATTAGATGTAAATGATGTCATGAGTCAATATCAATGGGAATATTTAGAAATGAAACCACCGCACCAGTAATACACCACAAGAGAGATTCGCTGCAAGAGCATGAGTTAAATAACACCTTCATCTACAAAAGCAACCTAAAGGGACCTCATCAGGTCAGCCCCTGCTCATTCTATTCAAACTTGCAACAATGTGGCAATCATTCACTTTCTTCTCAATCATATGACAATCAAGCTAAAGTTCAGCATTCTGCAGTTGCCAAAACCTCATCATATCACACTGCGCGTGATAGAATCCTCACACTTACAGTGATTACTTTTTTGTTTGCTTGATAATTATGAAAGAGCCATTGACACATATCATTTTGGTAGAAGCTCCACCTATTTGGCCAAGCTTTTGGTTACCCTTCCAAAAAAAGTAATCCCAATGTAGAACACTGAACTATAGTCTGATTGTTACACAACTGAGGTCGATTGTCACATTACTACGGATTTTAATTTCCTGTCTCCCTCAGGTTTGGTCTCTGAGCAATATTAAGTGATATGGTATACCTGCAAAAATATAAACATGTCAGTAATCCCAGCTTTATTTAGTAATTAAAGACTGTATGTGTGGTGCGGAGGGCTTGGTAAGGGGTTGTGGGGGGCAGAAAAATAGAACATGCTCAAAAAAGTCCTCTTTTAAATGCATCTGAAAATAAGGGAAACAGATTTTTCCAGGCTTACCAGACCTAAATCTATCAAAGAAGATATTTTTTCTTCAAAAAAAAATGCATTTTTTGGCTTCAGTCTTAAAAAGTTCAAAACATGTGTACTCAGGCTTCAACACTTAACTTCTTGGCATGCTGAGAATGTTCAGAATTAGCCCCGGCTGCGAATATGTACAGAGTTCTAGATCTGGGAAAATAGTAACATGGGTCATTTATATTCAGAGTGATGAGGAAGATAGATTTATTCCTTTTTTTATTCAGTCTGGACCATTTGAGAGTAGCTTCCTGTCATTGCTGTACAATGTTCCTAATCAGTATTAAAATTCTCCAGGCACACTTTGGCAAGTTTAGCACATCATTTATTTGTTTTGTTGCCAGCTTGGCTCTTAAATCCCAGATTTAATTTAAAGGAAAGCATCAGTTGACAGCTAGCCGACTCATTAGGATCAGAACAAAAACCCTTGCATCCTCCCTACTTCTGGTGAGAGCTAGTCCATCCAAGTATCTGTACTGAAGTTATTATTGGAAAATGGAAGACAAATTGAGAACAATAAGCGCACGGCATTAAGTGTTTACAAAAGAGTAAGCAAAAGGCAAGGACAAAACAAAGGAGGACAAGGTCAGTAGGAATTGATGTCGAAGGATGGGTTTTTTAAAAAAAATTCGCTGGATTTAAAACAAATTCACAAAATGGTTACAGCACAGGAGGCCATTTGACCCATCATGTGAAATTTGTCTCAATTAAGAACTACTCAGCAGATTTCATTCCTTAGCCTTTTCCCCTGTATTCTGCAAATTCTTTACTTTCCTGTCAATTATCCAATTCTATTTTGGAAGCCACAATAATAGAAGAAGTAAAAATGCCTTGAGGTAACAGTGGTCACTCTCAACTTGTCCCTTGAGTACTATTTATAAACCATCAAATAGTAGATGAAATTGGACAAAAACTTTTTTCGACAAATATATGATATCAGTAGCAGGCATCACATAATGCTAGTAGAGATCTGATCTGATTTGATTTATTATTATCACATGTACCGAGATACAGTGAGAAGTATTGTATTGCATGCTAACCAGACATATCGTAGCTTACTTAAGTGCATCAGGGTAATAGAACAGAATGCAGAATATAAGCTACAGAGAAGGTGCAGAGAAAGATCAACTCTAATATATGAGGGGTCTGTTCATAAGAGGGACAGCAGGGAAGAAGCTGTTCTTAAATCTATTAATATGTGTTTTCAAACTTTATACCCAATGGAACAGGGTAGAAGAGAGTATACCCAAGGTGGGAGGGGTCTTTGATTATGTTGGTTGTTTTCCCAAGGCAGTGGGAAGTGTAGGAGTCAATGGAAGGAAGGCTGGTTTGTGTGGTGGACTGAGCTGCGTTCACAACTCTTTATAATTTCTTCCACTCTTAGGAAGAACAGCTGCTGGACCAAGCAGTGATGCATCCGGGTAGAATGCTTTCTATGGTGCATTTATAAACATTGGTAAGAGTCATTGTGGACATGACCAAAATTCTTAGCCTTCTGAGGCAGTAGAACCGTTGTTGTGCATTCTTGACTGTAGCATCGATGTTGATGGACCAGGAAAAGTTTTTGGTGGTATTTACTCCTAGGAACTTGAAGCTCTCAACCACATCTACCTCAGTCCACCCACATCCAAGGAAATATTAACCCAGCTAGGTAAAAGGACAAAATCAAAAACAAAACTATGTCTGAAAAAGGGGACCTGCGATTGGATGAGCTGGAGCAGTAACATAGGAGGGGCAGAATCTGTGATTGGAGGAGGAATTCCTCACAGATTTTATCTCTTGTCCTTGCTACTAAACCAATCGAAATTCAAGGGGGGTGACATTCCTTTTGTTTTCCACCTCCATTATTGAGTTAGGAGGGACAAAATGCCTCGTCTCCAGGGAAAATTTTCCCACTGCATCCATGCACTTTGAACCTTGCAATGAATCAGAACAGATAAATCACGAATGTAAAAAACTGCCATCCTTATTTGGTCTGTGCTACATGTGACTTCAGGCCCACAGCAATGCAGCTTAACTACTGTCAGGGCAATTAGACATGAATAATAAATGTTGGCCTGGCCAGCGATGCCCACATCCTGCGAATGAATAAGAATAATCATGAAGTATAAATCACTCTACAAAATAGTGATCATAAGGTTTAAGGATGGATTGAGGTGAAGAAAAACAAAGTTACTACATTAAAAAAGGGAAAATCATGAGAACAAAAGAAAGAAAATTGCAAGAAAGTTTTGAAAACCCAAAACAGAAAACCAGTTGGGAGTTTTTAGAAATGTAATCAATAGAGTTCAAGACAAATACATTCCACTAAAAGCTAAAAACAAGCAAGTTAATTATAGGGCACTGAGGATTAACAAAGGACTGAAGGGAAAATTAAATTGAGACAAAAAACAAGTACTTAGAAACTGAAAGAGAGGAGGACCAAAGGTAATATGAGGAACTTTAAAAATAAACAAAAAATTAAGGAAAGCAAAGACAAATTGTGAAACCAAATTGTTATTAAATATACAAATAAGTAATACTACTCTACAGATGACCATAAATCTTGCAAATAGATAAATAACAAATTGAAATTAGCAAATACTAATAAATCAGGAAGAAGGACTCAAAGGATGAGGAAAATAAACTCATAAGTTATCAGGACAAGATGGTGAATGCATTAAATAACTACATTGCCTCCATTTTTAACTAAGGGAGCAATAAAACTTATGGATGAGTTTAAAAAGGATAATAATAGTTATACAGCATGGAAACAGACCATCCAGTCCAACTAGTCCACACCGACCATGTTCCCAAACCAAACTAGCGTCACTTTGGCCCATATCCCTCCAAACTTTGCCTATTCATGTACCTGTCCAAATGTCTTAAATGTTGTAACTGTACCCATATCCACCACTCCCCCGGCAGTTCATTCACCAAACAAACCACTCCCTATGTAAAAAAGCTGCCCCTCATGTCTTTTTTAAATCTTTCTCTTCTCACCTTAAAAATATGCCCCCTAGTTTTGAACTCCCCCACCCTTGGGAAAATACCCTTGCTATTTATCTTATCTATGCCCGTCATGATGTTATAAACCTCTACAAGGTCACCCTATACTCCAGTGAAAGACGTCCCACCTATCCAGCCTGTCTTTATAACTCAAACCTTCCACTCCCAGCAACATCCTGGTAAACCTTTCGGAACCCTCTCCAAATTAATAATATCTTTCCTATAACAAGGTGACCAGAACTGCACACAGTACTCCAGAACAGGCCTCACCAACATCCTGTACAACCTCAATGTAATGTCCTAAATCCTATACACAAAAGTTTCAGCAATGAAGGCAACCATGCTAAATGCACTCTTAACCATCCTGTCTACATGTGATGCAAATTTCAAAGAGTTAGGTACCTGAGCCCTTAGGTCTCTCTTTTCTACAGCACTACCCAGGGCCCTACCACAACAGTACAACTTAAATAGAGAGGGGAATAAAAAACAATATCACAAGGCAAACATGGGATAAGTTTCCAGGTCATAATGGTAAGCACTCTAAAATCCTTATGGAAATTAGAGATGGGATAGCTGAGTTACTAGTTTATAAAAATACAGGTACTGTAACAGGTATAGTGCCAGTGGACATGCATCCAACAAATCGTTTCCAAGTGAGTAAAAACAAGATCTGGGCTCTAAGGATGAGTCCGTTTAACATCTGTGTTATGAAAATGATTGGAATCTATTCTAAAGAAGTGATTGAAGCTTGTTTAGAGTAATAAAAATAAGTGATACTCAAAATGGATTTTGAAAAGCTAAGTCAAATGGAACCACATTGCTGTTCCTTCACTGATGCTGCATCAAAATCCTGGAACTCCCTCCCTAACACCACAGCAGGCCACCCTATACCCCAAAGACTGCAGGAGTACAAGACAGGGGACATCACCATCTTGTTCAGTGCAATTAAAGATGGGCAACAAATGCTGGCCTTGCCTTTGAGACCAACCCATTAACTTTCTTTTAAATACTTTCACACTTTGCACTTAGGGGCAACTTACTCAAGATCAATAATTGCAGATGATGCCAAACTGTGAGATCTAAATAGCTAACAATGAGCAGGAAAGCAAAAGAATACAAGAGAACACTAGACGATTCCCAGACCAAGAAGTTACATGGTGAATGAACTTTAATATAGATGATTGTGAAGTGATGCAATTTGGGTAAGCAAAAGAGAAACATCTCTTTAGCATGAGAAAATAAGATTCCCCATGGGCTGGATTAATTGAAAGCAACCTTACAAATGAAAAACAATGTTTAGAAATGCTAACAAAGCTCTGAGGTTTATTTCTGGTGTACAATTCAAATTTGGTGATGCTATGTTAAATTTGTGCAGAGTCCAAACTCAGGATTCTGGTTTCCATTTTATGCAAATATCTCGGGCTATTAGCAAAAGAATGGGAGGTGAAAAAGGCATCTCTTTCTCAGAGAATGATTGGACTGTCGACCTCATCAGTGGTTGAGGGACATTGTTTAGAAACTTTAAGAGGGAAACTAAACAAGAGGATGGAATAAGACGGAATAGCCAGATATAGAGAAAGGTTGAGATGAAGCAGAGGAAATTAAAGTTGGCTCCTGTGGAGTATCAGCCCCAGCACAGACTCGTTGGGCTGAATGGTCTATGTTTTCTGAATTCATTCTGCGGTAGACTTGCGGTCCTTTAACTGAATAAAGCCACTGAAAGGGTAAAACAAAATTCCCAAGGTATGCAGATCCCCCTCCCTGTTGTGAGCACTACCCTGGGGGAAACTGGGCAGCTCGTTCCTCCTTTTTCCCAGAAATTGCTGTATTACCGTTACAACACGCACCCACTTCAGAGGAAATTAACATTTCTGTCTCTGCCCAACTGCCCAGTTTTCAGAATCGCAGGCAGAGTGAGCCCAGTCGGCCCATCGTGCCTCAACTGTCAATGGGCGTTTCACCACGTGTCATTCTTCCAGTAACCTGCCAATTGGGGTTTCCTGTGATAACAGCTTCTCTCGCGTCTGGATTAAATCTGCCGTCCCCCGCACCCTCAGGCACTGTTCCAGCTCCTATAATGACTCGCTGCCTGTCTCAGTCCACAGTTGCTGCTTTTAGCAGTGACTTTACTTTTCACTGTACTCCTGTACCATATTACAAGTGACAATAAAGGATATTCTTTTCTAATCTATTCTATTTACATCGGTTCTGCTCAGTTGAGTGTTAGCTGTGGGGCGGCGTATAGTTGAGTAGCACAGCCCGCTTCTGGGTTCTGTTGGATTTACACTCCAGGAGGGGACAGATCAACGACTTCTGGTATTTCTGTGATCCAGACAGGGCGGGGGAATGAGGTTTCCGAAATGTTACTGTGCTCGCGAATTAGCACATATTTTAATGGTCGATTCGCGGCTTGTGATGTTGAGGAGATTTACAACACTGCGGGGGTCAAGGGGAAGAGCTTTTTTTTATTAAGGAGACCAAGCAGGATTTTGTTTTCCGACTGACGAGCTGAGCAGTGGCCAGCATCGATGATCTTTCGGGTCGATCAGTGATTTTTTCACTGAGTGTGGGTGCACTAATGTCAGGCTGATTTCGGGACTGTCTCCCCTGGGTCTCCCAGACCGAATGGGGCGAGATTTTGACACAAATCTGGCTCCTTCTCAGCAAATACCTTTAGATTTTCTGTTCGTTCAAATGGTTCTCAGTAAAATCTCAGCCACGGGACTCCTTAGATATAAAAGAAGCAGGAAAACACGGATTCCAGTCTTCAGCAAATGCTGGGAATCTAAGGCGATTGACCTGAATTTTGAGTCAACGATTAATTCCCCGGGTTGTTCAGAACAATAATTGTGTACAAATCTGAATCTGCGCTTGTATTCGCTTCATAGGCAAACGCGGGATAGAATAAAATTCCGTGTCACGCTAGGCGACCAGCGATATCTTTGATGTTAATCATTCATAATGTAACCTTGAGCTACCAGTACAGTGTGGTTTAATTCCCCCACTCCTTTATTTATCGAACAGAAATCCCACTACACTTATAATGGTCCCTTGTAAATTAGAATGACTGGACTCCAGTCTCCCCGGACCCTTTCCGGTGGGAGGTATAGAACCAGCAGGAGAGGAGGAAGGGATGGCAAAAAGGAGGGAGAGAGGGAGGAAGGAGGGAGGCAGGAGGGAGGCAGGAGGCAGAAGGAGGGGAGATGAAAGAAATCGAGTCCGCTCGCTCAGTCAGAAAAGTTAGAAAGTTAGGCTGTCGAAGAGGACAATAATAGGCAAAGAAGCCAGTGGCAGCCGAGAGAACAAAGTTTGAGAGGATTGGAAAGCGACAGCAAGCGGGGGGCAAGACAGAAGAACAGGGGGACGGGAACTGGGGATTGAAAGATCAGAGAAAGTCCGTGGGAGGGGGCGGGGACACTAAGAGGTGGGGTGGAGGGGTGAAGTGGAGTGAGGAACGGAAACAAGACAAAAAAAAAACAGACGGGGACATTGATGGTGAAAGGAAATGGAGTTGAAAGAGATGTGGGCTCGAAGTGACATAGACAGGAGATAAAACCGCGAGACAGAACCTAAAGAAACGAATGAAGCAAGGACAGCCAGAGGTTCTCGAAACAGGGAAAAGATCAAATCAGAGGAGAGAGCAGAATATTATCATACATTTTCCATTTTGATAATTTTCTACATTGATCGGGCTACTGTTTTCAACGTTCATGTGTAAAATATAAATAAAACAAGTCTGTTCAATGCCATGTTTTACTGGACCATGTCTTGGTCGGAATATTTATTTCACGTTAATGTACGTTACTACAGAAACCCCAAAACCTGCGCTAATAGTTGAGATATTTCGATGAGTTTCGCCTCACCTCTTCTAAGCAAATCCCCGTCTTAGTTACATCGAGACTAATAAAAGCAACGAGTTCCGACATTGAATCATTCACTTCTGAATTGAATTAAAAACAAAACTAATTGTGTCGCTGCGCGTCACAAGCATATAGCCCGGTTTAAGCAATGCTCTTATAGGCAGAAATTTTAGTGGCAGAAAGTAATCGTATCACTAAAGTTAATATTAAAGGATTATTACAATGGAACTGGTAAATCCGCCCAGTAATATTTACCTTCCAGGGATTCAACTTGATTTCAATTTGCATTCGTTCAGCGGCAAAAAAGAGAAACTGGTTTGTTATTGAAAAACAGAAATGACTGTTTTTATGTTATTTTAAAAAGCGCTGAAAAAAATTAACTCAATAAAAAGACAGCATTCGAGCCCCCGCACCAATCCTCATATGGAGATTCGACACAGCGCTCATATGTGAATTTATGGAGAGATTTTGGTTCCTTACTTTTACACAGGGCAAGACTTTCGTGAGTTTTCGTCGCTGCAGAAGAGGAGTTTTCAGCTTCAAAAGCAAAAACTGCTGGAAAAGCTCAGCAGGTCTGGCAGCATCCATGGGGAGAATTCAAAAGTTTTTAATGTTCCTTCAGTAAGGTTGCCCAATTGGGGATGCTGGCTGACTCTTGGGGGAATACAGCAGCCGACTCTTTGCCGCCCTCTGTCAGTGTCCCCTACACACACACACACACACACACACACAGAGAGAGAGAGCCCGTGACGTTGGGACCATCCCGAAGAGGCGAGGTTTAATGTGATTGAAAAGTGATCTTCAAGCTTCAGCATCCAACTGCTTTGAAGAGATTTTCGTTAGTGGTCAGCGTGGGCGATATTTCTGACCGCTCTCTCTGTTTCTCTCTCTCTCTGTCTGTCTAAAGGGATGTGGAAAGACGGAGCAAGATTTCTTAACCTGGGCTTGTGCTGATGAATTGAGCCGCAGAGAGAGAAAAAAAAGTTGCAGCGCGAAGTAAATGGGAGAACGAAGAAGATGCAGGAGGGTTTGAGGGGGTTAAAGTCCAGTGAGGAATGAGTGAGCCCATCCCCTGAGCAAGGCTTGGGTGTGCGGGGCAAGGGAAGAAGTTGTCCAAATCTTCCCCCCCTCTCTCCCCCCCCCCCCCCCCCCGACACACACACAACCCCACTCCAATGGATAGCCCGGCTGCTCTAAGATGACTTGGGAGGAGTGGACGAACCGGAGTGTGGACGGTAACGGGTCGGGGGGAGCCGGCAACAGGTCGAGCGAGGAAGGGGCGGCGGGACTGGACGGCGTGGCCGTGGGGGTGGTGCTGGGCGCCTTGATCGCCTTCGCCATCGCCGGTAACATCCTGGTGATCCTCTCGGTGGCGTGCAACCGGCACCTGCAGACGGTCACCAACTACTTCATCGTCAACCTAGCGGTGGCGGACCTGCTGCTGAGCGCCACCATCCTGCCGTTCTCGGCCAGCCTCGAGGTGTTCGGCTACTGGGCTTTCGGGAGGCCCTTCTGCGATGTGTGGGCGGCCGTGGACGTGCTGTGCTGCACCGCGTCCATCATGAGCCTGTGCACCATCTCCATCGACCGCTACATCGGCGTACGCTACTCCCTGCGCTACCCTGCCATCATGACCGAGCGGAAAGCGGTCTGGATCCTCCTGCTCCTCTGGCTCTCCTCCCTGGTCATCTCGGTGGGACCCCTCCTGGGCTGGAAGGAGCCAGCTCCCGCCGACGACACCCTGTGCAGCATCACCGAGGAACCGGGTTACGCCCTCTTCTCGTCGCTCTTCTCCTTCTACCTGCCCCTCACCGTCATCCTGGCCATGTACTGCCGCATCTACGTGGTGGCCCGGAGGACCACCCGCAGCCTGGAAGCCGGGGTCAAGAGGGAGCGAGGGGGCAACAGTACCGAGCTGGTGCTAAGGATCCACTGCCGGAGCGCGGCAGGGCCGGGGGACGAGCCAGCTTCCACCCTCAGGGCCAGGGGCCAGGCGCCGCCGCCCCTCCGCAGTTCCCTGTCCATGCGCCTCCTCAAGTTCTCCCGCGAGAAGAAGGCGGCCAAGACCGTCGGCATCGTGGTCGGTGTCTTCGTCCTTTGTTGGCTTCCCTTCTTCACCATCTTACCGCTCGGTAGGTAGAGCGTGAGGGAGAGCGCGGGACCAGAAACGGGGGGAAACTTTCTAACAGGGTCAACCTGCGTGTAAACCAACAAAAAAACCCCCAGAATGTTGCTGTATAGAGCTCAGGCAGCATCCGCGGAGAGAAATCAGAGTTAATGTTTCGGGTCGAGTGACCCTTCCTCAGACCTTGTATATATGTGTGTGTGTGTGTGTGTGTGTGTGTCCATCTCCGCTTCATGTGGAACAGAATTATCAGGAGAAAAGAAAGTCCAGATTATCAAATGCCATGGATCTCAGTAGCTCAGTGCCATTGTTTCTGTGTTGCAACTTTCTCGGAATCTAAAATCTTTGAGTTCTCACCTCTATTGAGGTTAAATTCTCACTATTAGCCAGTTCAGAGATTCACTGTGTTCCACACGGGACTCGAACCTGGGTTTACTGCCGCTGTGCCATCGCAAACCTAAGGAACACAGTACTATTAAATATCACTCCCACCTCACTGTAAATCGGCTAACTCTGAGGGAGAGAGTATTCGGGTTTTCATTTTGATATCCAAACCACAAGTCAGAACTCATACCCAACTGACGCATGCCGTCTTTCCAAACTTCCACCCCTCCTGTCGTGGCACAGACTTCATTTGGAAAGCATCCTAATTTCCCATCACGTCCTGTCACGTTAGTCAGCGGTTCAGGCGCCTCGCCATCTTTTCATCGAAGAGTGTCGGGGTGGGTCATGGCTCAGGCAGTCCAATCATTCCTTTGAGTTTTACTTTCCTATTGGTGGGGGGGAAAGTTTTATTCATGACCTGTTGGATTCTAACTAGTGATCGCCACTCGAAGGTGGGACGGTACAAGTTTCACTTGCGGGCAGCTCAGAATTAAAATGTTCCTCTGTCTTTTTTTGAATCAGAAACTGATGTTCCCGCCAAAATCTCGGGGATAGCACGAACTGCAGATGCTGGAGTCAAAGTCAATACAGTGTGGAGCTGGATGATGTGGGGTGATGGAGGGTTTAGGCCCGAAACGTTGACTCTCCAGTTCCTCTGATGCTGCCTGACCTGTTGTGTTCCTCCCAAAGTCTCTCTGCTCAGATTAAATCCAGGCAGGCAGAATGCACTGGGAATACAGAATTCCTGATCTATAGGAATGAAGCACAGGAACAGAACTTAGGACCAGATGGGAGCCACTCTTCTGGTAGAAATTTAGGAGTGGGACTTCACACCTAGGCATTCTATTGTTTTGTTTTAATCACTGGTGAGATGTGGGTGTTTACTGGCTGGCCAGCATTTACTGCCCATCCCTAGTTGCCCTTGTGGAGTTGGTGGTGAGTTCCCTTCTTGAACCTCTGCAGTCCATGTGCTGTGCGTTGACCCGTAATGTCTTGAGGGAGGGAATTCCAGGAGTTTCACCCAGCAACAGTGAAGGAACAGAAATTCATTTCCAAGTCAGGATGGTGAGTGGCTTGGAAGGGAGCTTGCCAGTTGGTAGTGTTTCTATGTATCTGCTGCCCTTGTCCTTCCAGATGGAGGTGGTCGTGGTTTTGGAAGGTGCTGTCTGAGGATCTTTGGTGAATATCTGCAGTGCATCTTGTAGATGGTACACATCTGCTGCTACTGAGCTTCGGTGGTGGAGGGAATGGATGCTTGTAGGTGTAGTGCCAATCAAGCGGGCTGCTTTGTCCTGGATGGTGTCAAGCTTCTTGAGTGTTGTTGGAGTTGCAACCATCCAACTAAGTGGGGAGTACTCCATCACACTGCTGATTTTGTGCCTTGTAGATAGCAGACAGGCTTTGGTGAGTTACTTGCGAAAGTAATCCTGGCCTCTGACCTGCTCTTGTCGTCACTATGTTGATGGGGGTGAGTCCAGTTGAGTTTATGTCAATGGTTACCCCAAGAATGTTGGTAGGGGATTCATTGATGGTAACACCATTAAATGTCAAGGGGCAGTGATTAGGTTGTCTCTTAATTTTGATGGTCATTGCCTGGCATTTGTGTGGTGCCAATGTCACTGGCCACTTGTCTGCCCAAGTCTGGATATTGTCCAGATCTTGTTGCATTTCAGCATGGACTCCTTCAGTATCTGAGGAGTCGCATATCATGCTGAACATTGTGCAGTCATCGGTGAACATCCTTACTTCTGACCTTATGATGGAAGGAAGGTCATTGAAGCAATTAAACTAAAGACTTGTTAAAATAGAGTCACAATATTAGGGATTTCTGTTTTCCTAATGAACATTTTCTGCCTTTGTATTATATTTGGAAAGGAACACTGGCAAAATTTAGGTCTGCTACATCTTCAGAGAAATTCAGTGGATAGATTGTGTTCTTAACTGTCCTGTAACTGATTATGTTGTTGATACCCCTAATTTGCTGTTTGGTGTACTTTTGTCTCAGGTGTATAAATAATTGATTGGTATTGTAATTACAATGTACTATTTCATTTTCTGTGTCTAATTGCATTTATATTATATCTACAAAACAGAAACCAATCAGTCCATGCTAGCATTTAATCTACAATCGAGCGTGATCCTGCCTTATGAGTTTTCTTATCTTCCTTTAAACGTAGCACTATTTACGTCAATTATATCATCATCATGTTCCACTTTCTTATCATTTTTTGGGTAAAGAATTTTCGCTTCAATTTATTATTTGATTAATAAATGAATATCTTACATTTATAACCTTTAACACTTCCTCACAAATGGGAACATTTTCTCTGCAGCTGCACTATCAAACTGTTTTATCATCTTAAAGATGACTAGGAGATTGCTTTTTGAAATTAAAGATCCACTCAGTTCTGATGTCATCCTCAAGAATCTCTTTTGTATCATCTCTGATGTCTTTCTAATCATACTCAGACTGGAACTGCAAACTTTCTCATTTCATTAAACTTTGATTCAAGCTGATCATGATTCTTAAGGGCTTTTCAATTCTATCTATCTACAAATGATTGCCTGTGCTTAGTTTGCTTTTTATGATTTTATCAACCAGTATAGTTACTTTTAATAGTTTTGGTCATTCCGTGGTTTTTATGATGTATGGATCTGTGCTTCTGATTTTTGTTTGATCCTGCATCTCATTCACACTCCAATTATTGAAGGAGTATGTGTCCTCCTTATTTCTACAACCAAATAAACCACCCTGACATCTATTTATATTCCTGTATTCGTTTCATAATATTACCCATTCTTTCGGTTTGTTAATAATCTATATCATTCATATATTTCTCAAGGATAGTTAGGGAATGGCAATAATGCTGGTCTAACAAGACACACCCACAGCGCTGTAAACAAACAAATACAAAATTGCTCACCTCTATCCCTTATTAAGTATAATATTTGGTGTCACTTCAAATATGGAGATTGTTCATTCAATTCCTACACTTCTGTCATGATGATGATTGCAAACCACAGTAGCCCCAGCACTTTTTGGGGCACTTTTTGCCCACCTGATCCCTTATCTCCTGCAATTGGATTCTTTACCAGCTCGCTGTCCATTTTCTCCCCTGACTTAGTCTACATTGTGTGTTATTGAATACTTCCTGAAAATGCAAATATGTTAAGTGGACCACATTAGTTTTGTCTATGCTTTCTGTTATTTTTGGAGGATTCAGTAAGGTTTATTAAGAAAACTTTCCCTTTTAAAACCCATCAGGCATAATCTTTTATTTCTAGAGTGAAGATTTTAATTATTTTCTAAACAAATGCATTTAGGGTGTTCGTGGACTAACACAAAACTTACTTTTAGCAGAGTTACAGGCATATGCTATCCTTTGTTACCGAATTTTCATTTCCTACATTTCGAGGATACTATGGTTCAAACAGACTCCACTGACTGTTAAACACTCCAGGATCTCCAGTGCTCAGAAAAGATGGTATAAAAATGCAGATTTTTCTTTTCGTTTAATGTTCATTTTAGGATCATTGTTTTCTGCGTACTTCGTGCACTACTTGTATCATGCTATACTAACTGAAATGCAACAGAATCCAGGTAGACTAACAGAAAGAGGGTGACATTCAGGGTAGAAATAAGATAAATGGGTGTGGAGCTGGATGAACACAGCAGGCAGAATCAGAGGAGGTGGAAAGCTGATATTTCGGGTCTGAACCCTTCTTCAGAAATGGGGGAGGGGAAGGAGGCTCTGAAATAAATAGAGAGAAGGGGAGGCAGTGATAGAAGATGGCTAGTGGAGCAGATAGGTGGAGAGAAGACGGACAGGTCAAGGAGGCAGGAATGAGAGCGGGGCTGGTCTTGGGATGAGATCGGGAGTGGGAAGATTTTGAAGCTCGTAGAGCCCACATTGAGACCATTGGGTTGTAAGGTTCCAAGGCGGAATATGAGGTGCTATTCCTCCAGTTTTCAGGTGGCATCGTTGTGACACTGGAGGAGGCCCAGGATGGACATGTCGTCCAGTGAGTGGGAGGGCGAGTTGAAGTGGTTTGCGACTGGGAGGTGTTGTCATTTGTCGTGAACTGAGCGTAGGTGCTCCACAAAGCGGTCTCCGAGCCTCCGCTTGGTCTCCCCAATGTACAGGAGGCCACATCAGGAACAGTGGACACAATAGACCACAGTAGCGGACGTGCAGGTGAACATCAGTTTAATGTGGAAGGTTTTCTTGGGGCCTGGGATGGAGGTGAGGGTCAGGTGTAGGGGCAGATGTAGCACCTTCTGCGGTTGCAGGCAATGTGCCGGGCGTGGTGGGGCTAGTAGGGAGTGTGGAGCGGACGAGGGAGTCACGGAGAGAGCAGTCCCTCCGGAAGGCAGATAAGAGTGGAGAGGGAATATATATCCTTCGCAATGGCGTCAGATTGCAGGTGGCAGAAGTGGCGGAGAATGATGAGTTGAACCCAGGGGTTAATGGGGTGATATGTGAGGACAAGGGGGTTTCTGTCTTTGTTTTTATTGTGGGGAGGGGGTGTGAGGGCTGAGGTGCGGGAAACACAAGAGATGTGGTTGGGGGCATTTTCGACCACTGTGGGGGGGAAATTGCGGCCCTAGAAAAACGAGGACATCTGGGATGTCTAGGAGTGGAATGCCTCATCTTGGGAGCAGATGCGGCGGAGGTGAAGGAATTGGGAATAGGGGATAGCATTCCTGCAGGAAGCTGGGTGAGAGGAGGTGTAGTCGAGGTAGCTTTGGGAGTTGGTGGGCTTGAAATAGATACCAGTTTCCAGGTGGTTGCCAGAAATGGAGACAGAGAGGTCCAGGAAGGAGAGAGAGGTATCAGAGATGGTCCAGGTGATCTTAAGGTTGGGGTGGAAGGTGTTAATAAAGTAGATGAACTGTTCGAGCTCCTCGTGGGAGCACGAGGCGGCGCCGATGCAGTCATCGATGTAATGGAGGAAGAGACGGGGGATAGTGCCAGTGTAGCTGCAGAAGAGGGACTGTTCCACGTATCCTACAAATAGAAATAATATTTGTTTCTGTAATCTAAATTTTTAACTTGAATATGAAGTTTCAGTTTTATAAGTTTTGGTCGCACTAATGACTTAAATTTGAATTAAAAACAAATAAACAAATATATCATTTTGAAGCAAATGATAATTACTTGTTATTTGACTAATTTGAATTTGAATCAAATTAACTATGGACTGAAATAATGCATATTTTAGGGTTAGCTAATATTATTTTTTGGATTCTATTTTAGGCAAGTCCTTCCTAAATTGCATTTAAGCATTGTAGTTAAAGTAATACTTGGATATCATAAGACTGATACCTAGTATGTGATCTCAGAGTATAGAAGTCCCTGTAACAGTACAAAGTTTGCAACCTTAGGTAGACAGTACAACAGAACAACTTGCGACTAAAGTGGAAAGATCATAAGGAATTTTTAAGTGTTCTTTTATGGAATAACAAGCAGAGAAAGAAGCTATTCAGCTCATCATGCCAGGCCCAGCTCTTTGAAAGAATTAGCCAATTAGTCTAACTCCATGAGCTCTTTATATCCCTGCATGTTTTTTTCTAAGAATTCATCCAGTTCTCTTTTTAAAGTTAATATTCAATTTATTTCCACCACACCTTCAGGCAGTGCATTTCAGAATTAAGAATTCACTGTGAATCAAAAATCTCCTTCCAAATATAAATTTAAGGAAGTTTAATTTTTCCTATGATACGTAGAAAATACTGACATTGGCAGTTATGACAAATATAAAATCTCGCTGCTATCTTTTTCTGAAGCTTTACATTGTGGACAAACAAAGATTTGATTGAGACACTCCTTAAACTCAACCACTGAGATCTCATCATGAATGTAGGGAGTATGATCAATAAGTTCTCCAATGATATTGGTCGGATGATAAATAGTGAGGAGGAAAGCCTTAGACTCCAGGATAATATAGTTGGGCTGGTCAGAACGGCTGAATAGTGGCAAATGGAATTTAATCCTGAAAAGTGTGAGGTAATACATTTTGGAAAACTAACAAACCATGTGAGCCCTTGATGAGTAGCAGTACTGTCGTAAGTATGGAGGATAAAAGGGACCTTGGTGTGCCTGAAGGCAGCAGGATGAGTAGACATGGTGGTCAAGAAGACACACGGGATATTTGCCTCTATTTGTTAGGATATTGGTTACAAGAGCAAGATGATTATGATGGAGCTGTATCTAACGTTAGTTTAGCCACAGCTGCAATACTGTGTGCAGTTTCTGGTCACCGCACTATGACAGGGTGCAGAAAATATCCATCAGAATATTGCCTGGGCTGGAGTGATTCAGCTATGAAGAGAAACTACATAGGCTGGTGTTGTTTTCCTTAGAGCAGAGAAGGCTGAGGGTGGAATCTGATTGAGGTATAAAAAGTTCTGAGGAACATAGACAGTGCAGAAAGGGTGAAACTTGTTCCCTTCACAGATGAGTCAATAACTTGGGATACAGTTTTAAGGTAAAGTGCAGGAGGTTTAGAGGGAATTTTTGAGCCAATTTGTTTTCATGAAATTGTTGGTGGGTCCAGAAGGGTGGTAGAGGTAGTAACTCTTCAGATAGTTAAGAAGTATTTAGATTAAAATTGAAGTGTCATAGTTTACGGCTAGTTAGCTTCATGCCAAATACTGGAAATGGGATTAGAATAGATGGATGTTTGATAATTAGAATGGAGCTTCCCTCATTTCATCTTAAATCGCTCAGTCTCAAATTTTGTTTGATAGTAGTCTTGGAAAACAGGTTGGGCAGTTTAATGCATAGGTTCCGTAGTGCAAGCTGTTAAGATACAAACATTGAAAGTAGTTGCAGGAGTAGGCCATTCGGCCTTTCGAGCCTGCACCACCATTCAATACGATCATGGCTGATCATACAATCTTTCTATCCTATTCCGGCTTTCTCCCCATACCTCTTGACTCCTTTAGCTGGAAGGGCCAGATCCAACTCCCTTTTAAATATATTTAATGAACTGACCCCAACAGCTTCCTGTCAGAGAGAACTCCATAGGTTCCCAATTCTCTGAGTGAAGAAATTCTTCCTCATTTCAGTCGTGAATGGCTTACCATTTACTCTTAGACTGTGACCGCTAGTTCTGGACTTCCCCAACATTGGGAGCATTCTTCCCACATCTAACCTGTCCAGTCCCATCAGGATTTCATATGTTTCTATGAGATTCCCCTCTCATTCTTCGAAATTCCAGCAAGTTTAAGTCCAGTCGATGAAGCCCTTCCTCTTATGTTGTTGCTGATTACCTTGAATTGAGAGAGCTAGAAACACTGTATTCATACTATAACTTCAGCAATCAGCAAATACATTTTTAAAAAACGAAAATTCAACTCTTGCAAATTCAAGCCAAATGATTTGCCATACCATCTTAAATGTAGAGAACAAGCTTTAAAATAGCAAGTGTCTTTAGTATGTAACAGACTTGTGCAATTAAGATTTTTAGCAGATGTTGCAGTTAACAGCAGTAGATAAGGATGAGTTCAAGGACTGTCTGTAATGTAAACTTACAACAACTGTTAAACATCAGCAAACACGTTTGAAATGCTCAGGGCAAAAACTGCCTTTGATTCATTTGGTGACCAAATCTGGCAAAGTCATTTATTACTTTGGTAGAATGTTGTCTGGAGAAAAACTTCACCTGTCAGATTAACAAGCAAACCTTGCCTAAATATAATGCTCATTCTTTTCTAAACAAGGTCAAAAATCACACAACACCAGGTTATAGACCAACAGATTTATTTGAAAATGCAAGCTTTCGGAAGACTATGCCTTGGGGAAGGTGCTGAGCTCCGAAAGCTTGCGTTTTCAAATAAACCTGTTGGACTATAACCTTGTAAAAACCAAAAGAAATGCGGACGCTGTAAATCAGAAACAAAAATAGATGTTGCTGGAAAGGCTGAGCAGGTCTGGCAGCATCTGTGAAGAAAAAATCAGAGTAAACGTTTTGGGTCCGCTGACACTTCCTCAGAACTTTGTGTCTTGTGATTTTTGATCTTGTCTACCCCAGTCCAACACTGGCATCTCCACATCATCTTTTCTATGATGAAGTGTAGTTTCACAAAGCTCTAAGTATTCATAGAAGATTACAAAGACAGAACAAATCATATTTGTATGGTACCTTTCACAACTTGAGGGCATCTGAAAGTACAGCCAATGAAATACTTCTGAAATGTCATGTTTGTCATTCAAAAGCCAACATGTGCACAGCAATTCCCCCAAAACAGCAATGTCATAAATACCAATGATTCTGTTTTTATGATGTTGGTTGTGGACTAATTAGTGACCTGAAAAACTGGATGAATTTTTTCTCTGAATAGTGCCATGTGATTTCTTTCTCATCTACGTATAAGGGCAAACAGGGTCTCGGTTTAAAGTCTCATTTGAAAGACAGCACCTCTGATAATGCAATATTCCCTCATTACTGTACAGTCTGTTTGAATGTTTGCAGTAATTCCTGGAGTGGAACCT
The DNA here is from genome assembly GCA_024137785.1 of Ginglymostoma cirratum. Classification (NCBI taxonomy): domain Eukaryota; kingdom Metazoa; phylum Chordata; class Chondrichthyes; order Orectolobiformes; family Ginglymostomatidae; genus Ginglymostoma; species Ginglymostoma cirratum. The sequence continues at coordinate 14,887,820 of JAHRHZ010000249.1, forward strand.
CAGCCCATAACCTTCTGATGGAGAGGGACAAATCCTACTAACAAAACCGTAGCTGATATCTAAGGCAGAACACATGCAAAGTGGAATACAGCCCTGCGTGGGCATCACTGCAGATTAAAGATATGGATGGAGATTTTCTCTCATGGAGTCATAACCATCTTGTAGCACAGTGGTAGGCCATTTGGCCCATCACATTCTTTATTAGAATGTCCACAACTAATCACAATGCCCTGCTGTCCATACAGCCCTATATCTTCCACTGTTTGAAGTCATCACTAACATTTGCAGAAAAAAGTTTAAAAAGCACTCCAAGCTACAAGCTCTAAAACCAATGTAGTTTAAGAGACACTGTACAAGTAAGTAGATGAAATTATAGTCCTTGATAAATGACAGACATAATTTCAGTGCCTATGCTAAACTTCTCTGCTTGGATTTCCAACATTTTTAGTTAATATTTAATCATATGTTACATCGACATAATGGTTCAGTCATTAATGATAAAGTAATGGGTTTCATAATGGTTCAGGCTTCAGTATCTTGCTCCAGTCTTGCATAAAATTTGGTTAAGCAAATGTCTGACGCTGATAACAGAAAAAGCTTTTCAGATCAGAGAGTGCCCCTTAATAGTGTGTGTCAAAGAGTTTCGGGATCTTGACCCCTTATTTTCCTGTATGTTCAGTTCTCAATGTTGGTCATAAGATGAAGTAAGTGTCAAAAGTAAAGTCTCACTAGATCCGCACTAGTGTGGGTGAGGCAATGGGAGAGGGAGAACATCATCCTGCTCGTTCTCCCCAGATCACCAATGGTTGAGTGACCGTGAGAAAAAGGCGAAGTGAAAAATTGAGGGTCACCTGGTTATGCAGTTGAGAAGGTGGTGGCGGAAGTGATGGAAAGAGAAATGAAACATAAAGAAACTGGAGAAAAGAAGAGTTCAAATCGAATGTCAATAAGCCTTCAAGACCACCCCCTAAGCCAGCGACCTCAGCTACCTAAAAGGACGCGAGCAGCAGATGGAAGGGAACATCATAACCTGCCAGTTACACACATTCAAACATTTTTAATTTGTTCTTGAAATAATGTGCTCATCTAGTTCCTGCACCCTGTGAAAACCTGTCTGTGGGATATGGGATATATGGGATCTTGAATTCTTCTCCTATGTTTATTGCACTAAGTGCTAAAATTATTTTTCCATTCACTACTTCCATGCATAAACGTGTAAAATGTATCTTTCACTGTTTGAAAATATTAACAACATTTGCAGAACAAGGTACAGAGGTCTCTGCCTCAGTTAATCCCTTTAGCAAAGCACTGCAATTTACAACAAGCTCTCAAACTAATTCAGTGGAGTAGGCACCATAGAACTGAATGGATGAAGTTATGGTCCTCGATATATGATAAACATAATTTAAGTGTCTGTGCTAGGTTCCTCTGCATAGTTTTTAGGTGAGTTAAAATGTGCGTATGTTCCTACACTTTTGCTGATTTTGGATTTCCATCTTGTAGAATATGCTTAAATGCAATTAAATCAGATTATTAACCCTCAACTTTCCAAGATGTCCAGTATACAGGAGCATGGGAACTAGATGAACACACTATTTCAAGAATGCCTCAGTCAATAAACCTGGGATAAATGTTAGTCTCATCAATAGTGACGGTGTTTTTTACCAGTGCTTTCAATGTTAAGAAACTGGTTTACTGAAGCCTTTTTGGGAAGGCAAATTATCTTCCTTATCTGATCAGATCCACAGTGACTCCAGACCCACAGCAATATATTTGGCTCTGAAATAGTTCCACTAAGCCACCCAATTGCAGTTGGATGACCAACTTGTTTGTGTTGTTCATATTACAGGAACAAGTCAAAAATGTTTGGATGTGTGTACCTTGCATGGTGTGGTGTTCCCATTCATATGTTGCCCTCGTCCTCCCATGTAGTTGAGATCACAGGTTTGGGAGGTAGTCTTGAAGACTTATGACATTCGACTTGAATTGATGGTGCTGGACTGTGAACATCTAACTCATAAATGAGTTTAAACCCCTCCTGCTTCACTGGAATTTTTTTTCACTCTTGCAGTGTTGGCATCACTGGCTGGGTCAGCATTTATTGCCGGTCCACAATTAGAACATAGAACATAAGACAGCACAGCACAGCACAGGCCCTTCGGCCCACGATGTTGTGCCGACCTATTATGTTACTAAGGTCAAACTACCCTGCATACCCTACATTTTACTATCCTCCATGTGCCTACCCAAGAGTTGCTTAAAAGTCTCTAAATTATCTGATTCCACTACCACTGTCATCAGCGCATTCTACATGGCCACCACCAGTTGCCCTTGAGAAAATGGTGTTGAGCTGCCTCATTGAACCCTTACAGTCCCACTGCTGTTAGATACCGAATGCCAAGATTTTGACCCAATAACACTGAAGGAACAGCAAAATATTTCCAAGTCCAAGCTGGTGAGTAGCTTGGAGGCAGTCTTATGGGTTCCCATGTATCAGATGACATTGTCCTTCAAAAAAGAAGTGTTTGTGAGTTTGGAAGTTGCTGTCGAAGGATCTTTGGTGAATTTCTGCAGTGTGCCTTGTAGGTTGTGCACACTGCTGCTACTGAGCGTCGGTTGTGGAGGGAATAGATGTTTGTGGATGTGGTGCCTATCAGCTGCTGCTTTGTCCTGGATGGAGTCAAGTTTCTTGGCAATTGTTAGAGCTGCACTCATCCAGGCGAGTGAAAAGTGTACCATCACACTTTTGACTTGTGTATATCCTTAATATCAGAATGAATATTGAATAAAAGTCTTAAAAAGAACACTAATAAATTACACAGAGATAGCAAGATCTGCAAATGCTGGAGTCAAAGACAACACAGTGTGGAACTGGAGAAACACAGCAGGTCAGGCAGCATCAGAGAAACAGGAAAGTTGACGTTTCAGGTTGGCTTCTGAAGAAAGATCCCGACCCAAAACATCAACTTTCCTGCTCCTCTGATGCTGCCTGGCCTGCCGTGTTCCTCCAGCTCCACGCTGTGTTGTCACTAATAAAGTACAGTTGTATTTGTATGACAAATTGTGTGAAACATTTCAAATATCCTCATTCGTTACTTTTCAAGTCCATTAAATGTGGCCCCTTCCTACAATAGTAAGTGTGTAGCTCAGAGTATTAATTCTTCAGATGTTGTATGATGATTGCAAGGTCAAAATTCGTGACATGCCCCACAATGTGAGTTTGTCTTGTTCAATTATTATTATTTTGTGCAACCATGTAATAAGATAATATAAACAACATGTGCAGTTCAATGGCTGCTTGCCAAAAATTGGCATAGATTCCAGTTCAGGATATTAGTGTTTCTGTTGTGCTAGCAGTTCTTAATTTACAAGATTGTTTACATTGAGTTTCAGGCATTGACATTGATACAAAAATAGAAATGCCTGAAAAACAGAGTAAGGTACTGCAACATAGAAGTGTGTTTACGTATGTGCTTTCCTGGAGTATAGAAGATTTAAGGGCAATTTGTTTTACTTGCTATTTGGCTTATTCTTTCTCTGCAGGTCTTTGACATTTCAGAGGGTGTAGCTTTGGGAGTCCATCTGTTTTCTTCTCAAAATCATAGAATTGTAGAATGTATTATGGCCCAGAAGGAGCCCATTCAACACATTGTATCTGCACTAACTTGCTAAGTGAGCTCTTCTTCTGTTTTCTCCCCGTAAGACTGCACATAGAGTCATGCAGCAAGAAAACAGATCCTTTGGTCCACGTCCACCAGGTATCCTATTCTGAACTAATCCCACTTGCCTGCATTTGGCCAATATCTCTCTAAACCTATTCATGTACGTGTCCAAATACCTTTTAAATGTTGTAATTGTACCCACTTCTGCTGCTTCCTTCGGCAGCTCATTGCATACACTGGGTCAAAGTCCTGGAATTCCCTCCCTAAGGGCATTGCGGTTCAACACACAGCAGGTGAACTACAACGGTTCAAGAAGGCAGCTCACCACCACCTTCTCAAGGACACCTGGGGATGGGCAAGAAATGCTGGCCCAGCCAGTGATGCCCACATCCGACAAATGAATAACAAAAATAAATTCACCACCTTCTGTGTGAAAAAGTGGCCCCTCAGGAACCTTGTAAATCCTTGCCCAGTCATCTTAAACCTCTGCCCTCTGGTTTTGGACTCCCTTGCCTTTGGAAAAAGATCTTGGCTATTCACCTTATCTATGCACATTGTTCCTTTTCAAATAACAACCTAATTATTTTACAAATGTCTTCTTTGAACCTCCTCCACCACACTCCGTTAGTGTGGTTCAAAATTTAACCACATACTGTGTTAATTTTTTCTCATATTACCTTTGCATTTTTTGCCAATTACTTTAAATCTGATCTCTCTCATTCTGAATCCTTTCATGATTGGGAATATTTTCTTTCTATCGACAATGTCTAGTGTCAACAGAGTCTAGACCACTCATGATCTTGTGGGACTATGTTTGTTCTGAACCCATGCATTGAGGTATGTGGCACAAATCACTGACTCCTTTTATATATTCACTTTATGAAATTTAAAATCAGTTCCTTAATTTTGATAAAAGCATTAATTAAATTCAATCTCCTCTATAAAGCCCTGGCAGAAGCAAAAGCAATTCAACAATGAAGTCAAATTGAAACATTATCTAAGTATAGTCCATAAGCAGGGGAATGGTTACAAGACAAGAATTCAGACAGGTGGGACTGTAAATTGTAAGGACTGCATTCTAGAATTTCACTGCTTAATGGGCCTTACAATAGATTAATGTCAATGTGTCATTGCTACATACACAGTAATAATTACCCAAATTATGTGTGAACAAACAAGTGCAAACTAGCAGAGTAGTGTAAATTTCGAAATAACTAGAGGCAGCCTTCTAAACCAAGGAGTATGTTGCAGTAGTAACCCTCAGCTATTAAAATTCACATTGCATCCCCACTCCCTATATCTACACCCTCCATCAGCTCTAAAACACTCACCACTCAGTATTTCTCCATTTCTGGCCTCTTCCATATTCCTGATATTAATCTCTGCAGCATCGGAAAGCAGCCATACTTTCAGCTGCCTTCACTCTGCCCTTTGGAAATCTATTGTTGAACCTCTCAACTTCACTCTCCTCCCTCATGATGCTACTTTAAAAAAATCCATTTAGCTATTTAGATTTTTGATCACCTATCCTCTTTTCCCCTTTTGTGACTGTCAGATGTTCTTCGCTACTGCTTCTGTGAAGCGATTTGTAATGTTTTACTCTATTCAAGGTGCGGTGTAAATACAGGTTGCTGTTGTTGGCCAGTCTTTTAAATTGAGGCCAACAATACCTGAAGATTAAACATACAAACGAATAAACATAGAGCCAGGGGAGCCTACAGCCTGCGCAACCATTTAATGAGATCATGATTATTGTGACCTCAAAGCCACATCAACAAATTTTGCAACCGCACCTTCGACTCCTCCATCCGATAATATATTTCTAAGTTAGGATGGTGGCTGGCTTGGAGGGGAACTTGCAGATGGGTGCACTCCCATGTTATCTGCTACCTGTGTCCTTCTAGATGGTAGAGATGATGAAGTTGAACAGTGCTGTCTATGAAGCCCTGGTGAATTTCTCCAGTGCTTCTTGTAGATGATGCACATTGCTGCTGCTGCTGCTGAGAATCAGTGGTGGAGGGAGTGGATGTTTGTGAATGAGGTGCCACATTGTCCTGGATGGCGTCAAGCTTTTTGAGTGTTGTTAGGGCTGCACGCATCCAGGCAAGTGAAGAGTATTCCATCTCAATCCTGACTTGTACTTTGTAAATGGTGGACAAGCTTTGGGGAGTCAGGAGGGGAGTGTCCCGCTATAAGAATCCTAATCTATGATCTCCTCTTGTAGCCGAAGTATTTTTATTTAGTAAACAGGGGGAAACTGCTCCTACTCATAAAAGGAACAAAATTGAGAGGTCATATATTGAAATTGATATACAAAAGAAGGATGGGTAATGTGAGAAAAAATATTCACACGTAACATTATTATGGACAGCACTGACTGGAAAGATGGTAGAGGCAAGTTCAGTTAAGACATTCAAGAGATCATTAGATGATTACTTGGATACAGATATGGTATATGGAAAAGGCAGAAGATTGGCACTAGTTAATGATGCTGTTTTAAAGAGCTGGTGCAGGCTTGATGGGATGAATGGTCTCTTGTATTATAACAATTCTGTTTTTCTGATATGGCTCACCCACTTCTTTTTTTGGTCTGTTGTAAGTCCAGGATGTTGATAGTGGAGAATTCAGTGATGATAATGCCATTGAATATCATGGGGAGATGGTTAGACTGTCTTTTGTTGGAGATAGTCATTGCCCAGTGCTTCTGTGGGGCAAATGTTAATTGCCATTTGTCAACCCAAACCTGGATGTTGTCCAGGTCTTGCTGCATATGGGCATGGACTGCTTCAGCACTTGAAGAGTCACAAATGGTGCATTCATAGAGTCGTAGAGTGATACAGTATGGAAACAGACCCTTCGGTCCAACCAGTCCATGCCGAACATAGTCCCAAACTAAACTAGTCTCACCTGTCTGCTCCTGGCCCGTGTTCCTCTAAGCCTTTCCTATTCATGTATTTATCCAAATGTCTTTTAAATGTTGTAATTATACCCAAATGCACCACTTTCTCAGGAAGTTCATTCCACACGTGAACCACCCTCTGGGTGAAAAATTTGCACCTCATGTTCATCAGCGAACATCCCCACCTCTGACCTTATGATGGGTGGAAGGTCATTAAAGAAATAACTGAAGAAATTTGGACTTGGAACACTACCCTGAGGAACTCCTGCAGAGATGTCCTGGAGTTGAGATGACTGACCTCTAACAACTACAACCACTTCCTTCACGTAAGAACTGGAGGCAAGAGTGGGCAGTTCAGATCCTCGAGGCTTCTCGCTCACTTAGTATAAACATGGCTAAACTCATCTTGGCCTCAACTCCACTTTTCTGCTCACCTCTCATAACCCTTTAATCTATTTCTGATTAAAAATCTGTCAGTCTCTTTAAATTAATCAGTGTCCTGGTATCCACTGCACTCTGGGCTAGTGAAGACCACCGATTCACAACCTTTTGAGAGAAGCAATTTCTCCACATCTGTGTTAAATCTGCAATCCTATAACCTAAATCTATGACCTGTCATTGTGAACTGCCCCATGAGGGGAAACATCTGCTGTACCTGTATTTTGTCAATCGCCTTTAGCTTCTTGTATACCTCAATTAGATGTCCTCTCATCCTTCTAAACTCTGGTGAGTACAGGTCTAAACTGCTCAGTCTCTCACAAAAAGATGAGCCTTTGTGCTAGGTATGTCTCCAACCAGCAGAACGTTCTTTCCCTGATTCCAAATGACTTCAGTTTTGTTCGGTCTCCCAGATGCCACTCATGGTGAAATGCAGCCTTGATGTCAAGGGCTGTCACTTCTGGAATTCAGCTCTTTTGTCCATGTTTGAACCAAGGCTGTAATGAGATCAAGAGCGGAGTGTTCCCAGCAGAGCCCAACCTGGCCATCACTGAGCAGCTTATTGCTGAGGAGGTGATGCTTGATAGCACTGTTGATAATACCTTCCATCACTTTACTGACGATTGAGAGCAAACTGATGGGGCGGTAATAGCTGGGTTGAATTTGTCCTTTTTTCTTGCCTACAAAAATTTGGGAAATTTTTCAGTTGTCAGTTAGATGCCAGTGTTGGGGTTAATGAAAGGAGTTGGTTGTCGTCCTCAAAGGACTCAAGTAGATTGATTAAATATGATTTTCCTTTCACAAAATCATGACGTCTCTGCCTGATCATCTTTAAGTTTTCTAAGTGGCCTTCTTAACTTCATTAATAACGACTTCTAAAAATTTCCCTTTGATAGATACAGCAAAATCATTACGAGTTCAACAGCTTGTTTGTTCACAGTAAGGTACTCTTGGCGTTGCAGTAGTGTCACTAGACTAGTAATTCAGAGACATCGGTGAAATATCATATGGTATCATTCAAGACCCACCACGGCAGCTGCTGGTATTTCAAGTTAATTAATAAACCTCGAATTGACTGCTTTTGATAATGCAAATCATCGCAATTAACATCATTTTATTTGTAGAATCTTATCTGGTTCACTGTTGCACTTTAGGAAAGAAAATCTGTCATCCGTGCCTTTATATGACTCTTAGACATAAAGCAATGTTATTGGCCCTTCATTGCCCTCTGAAATGGTTTAGCAAGCCATTCCGTTAAAGGCATTAGGAGTGGGCAACAAATACTGACCTCACCAATGATGCTTACATCCGTAGAAAGAATTAAACCAGGACTTAATGACAGACAGCCTAACACTAGAGTTATAATCCTGTTCACTGCGTGTATACATATTGGCACAGTCCTGTGTTATGCAAGAAGAAAAATTCATTTGGCTCATTGAGCCTTGTTTCTTTTGCAGATTAAGTGAAAATATTTACTGTAATGGAGTCTATCCAACGTTTTAATCTTTTAATCTTTTGAGGAGGAAGGATAATGTAACAGCACTTCCACAAAGAGAACGGATTGTGAACTTTCTCCTTGACACCATATTTCAGTATAACAGTAATACTAACATAGGTCACTCCATGATGGCATGTTCTACACAACTGGAGTCATTTTTGTCCTGTTATAAATTTGATGATCTTTTTTCTGCACATATATGTTAGGGCTTACCTTGAAGGAACTTTCAATTGGCTGTCCATGACCTTGGCCAAGATCAGTTGAAAACCCACTTTGCCTCTATCTGTTGGTCTACTCCCAGATTTATGGGAACCAATACAATTTAAGGTGAGGCACATCCTCAGAAGGTGACAAATGAAGTATTAAAAAAGGTCTCTAAATTGTTATATGGAATATTGAATCAGCTGGAACACATTTCATAAAGGCCATCATTTATTGAAATTTAGTGAGAACATTGCGAGTCTGTGCACCTCTGGAACACCTGACACAGGGCCAAGTATTCAGACATTCAGTTGGCCAGCACCAGGTCTCAAGTAGAGCAGCAGCCCCACCCTGAGCTGAGAGCTGGCAGCTCTCCTATTATGGCATTGCCATAATGAGTGGTAGCCCCAGCTGGTACTACACTAGGGTCTGGAATGGGATTGAACTATGGAGTCCCAGGCAAAGGTAGGTGTGAGAGAGATGGGATGACATGGAAGTCAGAGAATGATCTTAGTGACCCCCCTTACCACCCCATTCCCCTTTGCTATGTCCCCTAATCAAAGAGAGAACGCCCATGAATGAGGGAGTCTTTTAGGTGAGCCCTTGGTGGAGCGGGATCTATCCGGATCGGGAATCCCTACTCTGTTGCTGAGTAGAGACCCTTAGCTAACTCCTCAGAGCCTCAGTGTTTCACCGAGCAGGAAGGCTGCACTCGACCTGCCCAGCCCCACCCACACTCGGCTGCCCAATCGAATGTGCCCTGCAGCCGACAGTTGTGGTAGAGCAGCTGGAGGTGGGGATGGGGGAATATGAAATCCTGCTGAAAATGTGAGCGTTGGCTACATACAGTCACAACATTATTCTGAACCAGAATAGTGATGATTGGATGAAGTACTCCAGCCCTGAAGATTGCACTACTGTATATTCTTGTATAAGGGCTAATAGTGAGGAGTGCCTTAAGGACCATCCATCGTGATGATATTGTATGCACTTGTGGGGAAAGAAGTTTACAATCTAACATCAAGGTTCTCCACGCAGCCTCTGTAACAATGTCTAACAAGACAATGTAACCTGTAGTTAGCTGCTAACATGCAATAAACTACTTCTTGTTCAATCCAAGAGCCTCTTCTAGTTAGATCAGTGAGTGGTTCCCCTCTCTCACAGTAGATCCTGTGAAACCATTGTACTTCAGGCAGCTGGATGCTGCAAACATGCCCCATGATCACTTGCAGATTTGGCTCAACTGCACATACAACACAAGTGACTGGGTTTGATTTTATTTATATCATGTAACTATCCTCCATGTACCATATCTTTGCTAGAAAAGGATCCTACTTTTATTGGAAGAAGTAGTATTGGCCATGAATTCTGTTTGTGGTTCATAAAGTTTCCTTCCAAGTAGTCTCTGCAGACAGTTTGCTGTGGTGTATGTTTAACCATCAAATAAATTAGAGCTTTTCTGTAAAATAGATTGCTTGCTGTAAGTTATGCTGTAACAGCCCTGCTCTACGTTAATTGACTCTGTGATGGCCACAAACACACTGGGGATTCTACCTCGGGTGGTCTCACCTCGCTCCCTTAAATTCAGTTTCAGTGCATTTGCATAAAATATGCCTTTCCTTGATTGAATGTATAAAACAAATGGAGATATTGCAAGCTCCACAAAAAAAACTTGTTAGGGCTTCCTTGTAAATCTCTGGGAATGTGAATCATGAAGATAATAGGAAGATGAGAAAATAATAACTTCAGCATTCACGACTAGTGCCTAATTGTTAAATGATTTTTGCTCTGATCAAAGTGCAATCTATCTAGTTAATGGGGAAGAGCATGGATTCCAATCAGAGCCCCAAAACTGTTCTTTTTTGTTTGCAAATATTAAACATTCAGTCACAAAATAACAATGCAGAAATTAACACAGCAAGATCAATGGAAATTGTCTCGGTACAAAGAATACAATTTGAACCAATTAGTGCATCCCAGAAAATTCTAAACAAACAATGGAGGTAGTTTAGTTGGTATCGTGTTTTATCTGTAGTTGAATTTCCAATGTCTTACCTTTCCCTTAACTTTGTCAGAGTCATAGAATCACACAGCATATAAGAAGCCCTTCAGCCCATTGATTCTGCTCTAACCTATCTGCACTAATCCCACTTTCCAGCGCTTGGCCCATAGTTTTGAATATTAGCATAGAATCCCTACAGTGTGGAAGCAGGTCATTTGGCCGCTCAAGTCCACACCGAACTGCCGAAGAGCACCCCACCCAGACCCACCCTATCCCTGTAACCCTGCATTTCCCATGGCTAATCCACTTAACCTGCACATCCAAGGACACTACGGGCAATTTAGTAAGGCCAGTCCACCTAACCTACACATCTTTGGATTGTGGGAGGAAAGCAGAGCACCCAGAGGAAACCCACAGACACAGGGAGAATGTGCAAACTCCACACAGACAGTCCCTGAAGGCTGGGATCGAACCCAGGTTCTTGGTACTGTGAATCAGCTAACCACTAACCAGTGCTAACCACTGATCCACCATGCCACTCACCAATTGTTCACCTGTATGCTTTTTAAACGTTCTGAAGCTTCCCACCCATACTACCCTCCCTAGGCAGTGCATTCCAGTTACCCACTACTTAGTGCAAAATATCATCTTCAAATCTCCTCTAAATCTCCTGCCTACACCTTAAAATTATTCACCCCCCCACCCCCCTTATTTTGACCCTTACTCACTTTTCACCCTGTCCATGCACCTCATAATCTTATTTACTTCATTTAGGTGCCCTCTCACCCTTCTCTGCTCTAAAGAAAACAACCTGTGTCTGCCCAACTTCTCTTCATAGTTAAAATACTCCAACCCAGGCAGCATTGTCAGGAGAATTTTTTTAATAAGTTGGTTTGTCTACATAATTTTGAATTGCAAATACCTTGAAGAATTATTTTCTACCTCAGTCCCAGCTGGTAGTTATCCAGATGTTTGATTTCCCAAGATGTTGTCAGTGTAGTAATAGGACTGTTTGAATGAATCCTACAGAATTAGTTTCATTATGGCCTAATAGACATATACCAGTACATCATAAATTAATGACCTCAACTAATAATGTAGAGAACATGAAACCCAAATGCACAATGGCTGTTTAAGAACCTAACATTCAAAATCTGAAAATAAGAAACTGATATAAAGTAACCATGAAGCTGCTGGATTACCATTAAAGGAAATTAATTCAACAACCTCACATACTGTCAACAAGATAAAATGTCTCGAGATGCTTCACAAGAGAAAGAAAATCAAAGAAAATTTGACATCAAGCCACAGGGAGATATCAGACAGGTGATAGAATTCAGTTAGGAAGTTATGTTGATGTTGTACAGGACATTGGTAAGGGCTTCTCTGGAATGCTGTGACCAGTTCTGGTTGCCCTATTATGGGAAGGATATTATTAAACTGGAGAGTGTTCAGAAGAGATTTACCAGGATGTTGCCAGGTATGGAAGGCTTGAGTTCTTAAGAAAGGTCGGATGGGTTGGATTTTTTTCACTGGAGTGTAGGAGGTTGAGAGACGAGCTGATAAAAGTTTATAAAATAATGAGGGGTACAGATAGAGTTAATGGTAGTTGTCTTTTCCCTAGGATGGGGGATTTCAAGACTAGGAGGCACATTTTAAAGGCAGGAGGAGAGACATTTAAAAAAGACATGAGGGGCAATTTCTTTATACAAAGGATAGTTCGCATGTGGAATGAACTTCCAGAGGAAGTAGTGGATGTGGGTACGATTACAATGTTTAATAGAAATTTGGATAAGCACATGACTAGGAAAGACTTGGATGGATGTGGGTGGGCTAGGAAGAAGCAGATGGGACTAGTTTAGATTGGGATTATGTTCAGTATAGACTGGTTGGACTGAAGGGTCTGTTTTCATGCTGTATGACTCTACAACCACATAAGGATTGAGAGAGGGATGGAGTTGATAAGATTTAAAGAGGTTATTCCAGGACTAGTGCCTGAGGCACCAAAGGTGTAACAAGTAAATTCAGGAAACTACAAAAGGCTACGAAAGGAGAAACACAAAGTTCTGAGAGATTTTGTTGGCAATGTTCACTCACTTACTGCTCATTTGGAGAGCTAGTACAGACACAGTAGGGCCAACTGATTTTCTCCCTTGCTGTAATAATTCTGTGATTCTGAGAATTATATTCTGGCACCACCCTTTATGGCATCTAGAGTCTGTGCCAAGGGATTTAAAGATAATGCACTTTGACACAACCAAAACAATTTTGAGGGGATGTGGATGAAAAGGCAATAGAGACAAGTGGGGCAATGGACTGATTGTACACAAGGATGGGATTTTTAAATCATGGCATTTCTGCTCAGGGACCTAATCTAGGGGTGTTGGGAGGCATGTCCTTGTGGGAAAGAAATCTGTCATTCTTGTCAAATCTCGTCTCTACCTAAATTCAATCACAAACCAATATGGTCAACTTTGAACTTTCCTCTGAGTGGATTAGCAAGCATCACCTCTTCAAGGGCAACCAGTGATGGGCATAGAATGCTAGTGTTGCTAGTGAAATTCACATTTTTGGATTTCTTTTTCAATAACCATAACACAATGGATAACTCTGTGAGTTCCATAAAGAGTAGTCAATAAGTGCAAACATTGAAGCAACCACTTGAGTTGAAGGAGATGGCATGATAAAACAGAAGAGCAAAGAGGTTTTCCGACAAGGTTATAACCTAACATTGTTGAACCCAGCGTTGAGTTTCACCCACTGCTTCTGTGACACCCTGGTCCTTTCCTCAATCACCCTGTCTTTCCCATAGTAACCTCTCATGCAAGAATAGGAGGTACAACAGCTGCCCTTTCACTTTCTCCCTTTCCATTGTCCAGGGTCACAAATACCCCTTCCAGGTGAAACAGCATCTTGGGCCTGCACACTGAGGTGGTAAGATGGAGATTGAATAATCACTTTCATGAGCATCTTTGTTCAAACCACAAGCATGAACCTGAGCTTCCAGTTGCCTGGTAACAATTCAGATAATAGGATGAAAAGTCACATATTCAAGAATGCTCATGTCACAAGGGTAAGCAGCATTGTAGATAGAAACATGACATGATAATGAAATAGTAGTAGTTATAGTGAATGGACAAAGCTAGGCAAATAAATTTCATGATAGCCAAATGAAAGATCATTTATTTTGGATATATGAACAATAGAACAAAGTACTTCCCGAACTGTAAAAGCTAAAGGTGGTAGATGGCCAACGTCTTTAAAACGTTTTGAACATTTTCAGAAAATAATCGAAAAGGTGTTGAAATGTGGTCTTTATATTTAGAGTAATAGAATACAAAAGGCTAGAAGTAATTTTTCAGTGAGACACTGCCCTGGTTAGACACACTGGCTTATTGGGAGCAGTCTGGCCTTCGAGGAAATGCTGTGTGGATTTACCAAAAAGAGACCTGAACTCCATGATTAAAGAGCAAGACTTTACACAAATTAGTATTGTGCTTTCAGGAATTTAGAAGGCTAAAGATCAAAGATTTCCAGATGGTAAGGGGAACAGCTTAACTAGTTAGAAACTATTTCTGCTGGTAGTAGATTGTAGCATGGTGTTAAAAAAAACAAAAGCCAAACCTTTCAGGAGTGAAACCAGGGAACTGGGGTGAATTCCTTGCACCCACCCCCGTACCCTCAACCAAAAAGTGAATTGGCATCTCACTACTTACTCTTGGAGTATTTCCAACAAGATGAGGCCTTGCACCTGAGGGACAGGACACCCTGCCCCTGAGAATTGATGGTTAATCTGTTTAGCTGCAACTGAGCAGTTGAGGCCAAGATAGAAAATGGCATGGCCACTGCTACGATTGACGCGAATATCAATGTTACCACCCTTTGAGGTAAGCCTGCAGACTTTGGGCAGGCAGGAACTGGGAACTGTAGCAAGGGAATGAGGTGATGAAGAGTTGGGTTTTGGAAACTGGAGTGAGGAATCATAAAGAAAAGGGATGCCACCTTGGGTGTGTCCCCAGTGGGCATGAAGGACTTCCTACTATTCATTCACAGGATATAGACATCACTGGCTACTGCCAGCATTTATTGTCCATCCCTATTTATCCAGAGGACAGTTAAGAGACAACCAAATTGCTGGATGGAGGGAAATGAGTGTCTCAGTTTGGCTTTTATGACAGTGAATGTTGGCTGCATGGTTACTATTAGATTAGCTTTTTTGTCAGATGTTTATAATTTAATACAAAATTTCACCATCTGGTGGGATTCAAACCCACATCCCCAGAACTTTAGCCCCGGGGTTCTGGATTACGAGTTCAGTGATGTTACCACTATGCCACTGACTCCCCAGAAGGGGAACCTGGCTCTTTCGGTTATGCGTTCTAGCCATTAAAACACTAGGCTAACAAGCATGGGGCTGGATGAACACAGCAGGTCAAGCAGCATCATAGGAGCAGGAAAACTTGACGTTTCGGGCCTAAACCCTTCATCAGAAATGGGGGAGGGGAAGAGGGTTCTGAAATAAATAGGGAGACAGGGGGAGGCGGATAGAGGATGGATAGAGGAGAGGATAGGTGGAGAGGAGGCAGACAAGTCGAAGAGGCGGGGATGGAGCCAGTAAAGGTGAGTGTAGGTAGGAGGGTAAGGAGGAGATAGGTCAGTCCAGGGAGGACAGACAGGTCAAGGGGGCGGGATGATGTTAGTAGATAGGAGATGGGGGTGTGGCTTGGGGTGAGAGGAAAAACAGGTTAGGGAGGTGGAGATGAGCTGGGCTGGTTTTGGGATGCGGTTGGGGGAGGGGAGATTTTGAAGCTTGTGAAATCCACATTGATGCCATTGGGCTGCAGGATTCCCAGGCTGCTTGACCTGCTGTGTTCATCCAGCCCCATGCTTGTTATCTCGGATTCTCCAGCACCTGCAGTACCTTTTATCTCTAAAACACTCGGTTAGCCAGTTTGTCCTCCCCCTTCCCCTGCACACCACATGATGGCAGCAGAGGTGAACCTGTGGTCCTTAACTGCCCTTTATTTGGCAACTTATATGCCTCGATAGATATCTGCCCATCACCCTACTTGCCCCCTCCTCCCCCCCCCCCAGTTTTTTGGGGGAAGAGCTTCAAGATGACCTGGAAGGCAGTGGGTTAGCCACCCAGTTTAGTTTATCTGCTCTCACCTTCAAATGCACTATGGATTGGGGGCTATCACTGTAAAATCTCTTCCTCCCTCTCTCCAAGAAACACCTCTACCCTTAGAGCATAGGAGCACTGAAAAATCTTGCAATTCTCTTCCAGAAATGGAAATTGATGTTTGTGAATTGCTAGCTTTACATCTGAGGTTGACAGGTTTTGTTAATAAACCAATAATTAATAGTTTCTTAATCTTTAAAGGAAACTGGCATGTCAAATTCAATCACAGATCAGCCTCATTCTGATTGACTGGTGGAACAATTAAATGCTTAAATAACCTACACCTGTTCCTGTATTCCTATTTCTGTATTTAATGTTCTCCACTTAAAATTACCTCAGTCGGTTTGTTTTGATTTACATAGTTCATAAAACAGGGACTATATATCCAACTTGATTTGTAGGGGAATCAAGGGTTTCAGGAAATTGGATGTGATAAATGTCAGATGATCCATGATCCTTTCAAATAGTGGAACAGGCTTGAGGGGCTGAATGGCCTACTCCTACTGTAACATCACTTGTGATAGACATTCTCTTCTGTGGCTGCACACCTGACATGTACACATGCATCTTTTGACATTTCCCAAGCACTGCTGACATTGGTACACTACCATTGAAGACCACCTCAGTTTTTTTTCTCTTCCCTCCACACTCACTCACATTTCTGCTTCCTTGTTCTCCTCGCTCCCATTCCCACCCACCATTCTCACCTTTAAAATGTCTGGTTCCAGTTACCACCAACTGGGAGTTTCTTCAGCCAGATCCCCCACCTCATGTGGCTCCAGCTTTCACTTCAACGTCTACCCTCATCCTCAGTCCTGAAGTTCCCCTGCATCCTACCACCTTCCCCATCCTGGCTCCCAATATCACCTTGAGGGTATTCATTGGCAGCATTGGGCACTCTTTTAGTTTACTGCACATCAGCTGTATTCCTGTTTGAAACAGGCAACAAAGTCCTGAGTGATGGTCTCAGCACTCCCCGCAGAAAGCCTGAACCATCCCTATCCACCACCACTCTCCTCCACCTGACCAAGTTGTCCTCATGTTAAATAGCTTCCCTTTAACTTTCCTGCTCCTATGATGCTGCTTGGCCTGCTGTGTTCATCCAGCTCCACACCTTGTTATCCCTTTAACTCCTCTCACTTTCTCCAGATCAAGCTGTGGCCAGGTATAGCTTCATGGGTCCCCATTATGTCTGTCTCTGTGGGGTACATGGAACATTCGTTGTTCAAATCCAACTTGGGCCCCTCCCCACAGCTCTTTCTCCAGTACATCAAAAACATTATTGGTGCTGCTTCCCTCACTCGTCAAAAAATTAATCAATTTCATTTCCATTTTCAATCACCTTCACCTGGTCCGTCTCTGACTCCTCCCTTCCCTTCCTTCACATCTGTTTCAATTTCTGAGGATAGGCTGGCCACCGATATCCACTACAAACCCACTGACTCCCACAGTTACCTTGGCTGTACATCCTCATATCCTACCTCCTGTAAGGACTCCATCTCATTCTTCCAGTTTCTCTATCTCCATCACATCTTTTCTGATGATGCCACCATCCATAGGGGGTCCTCAGAAATATTTGTCATTTTCCTCCACCAAGGATTCCCTGTTACCATGGTTGACAGGGCCCTTAGCCACATTCAACCTACTTCCTGCACCTTTGCTCTCACCCCTTACTTTCCACAACAAGGATAGAGTCCCCTTAATCCTCACTCTCCACCTCACCTCTGCATCCAAATGATTATAAGATGCAGTTTCTGCCACCTCCAGTAAAATACCACCACCACACACGCTTTTCCCTCCCTTCCCTTGTCAGCATTCCACAGGCACTGTTCCATCCGGGATAGCTTGGTCCATTTCTCTTCCATTCCCAACACCTCCCCACATCCATACTGCACCTTCCCATGCAAAAGCAGAATCTAAGAATTAGGGCCAGGCCATTCAGAAGAAAAAACTTCTACATGCATAGTGTGGTGGAGGTTTGGAATTCTCTTCCTCAAATGGCAGCCAATGCTAATTCAGTTATTAAATTTAAATCTGAGACAAGCCTTTATTAAGCAAGGGTATCAAGGAATGTGGCCCAAGGCAGGCATGTGGAGTTAGGCCACAAATCGGCCAGGATTTTATTACATGGCAAAGCAGACTTGAGGGGTTGAATAGCCTCCTCCTGCTCCTATGTTTCTGCCTTGGGCCTGCCACAGTGCTCCACAAGGTCAATGCAAGCTGGAGGAACAGCACCTCATCTTCTTTAAAGCCCTCAGGATTCAACATTGAGTCTAAGATTTTCAGAGGACAAACAATCCCAGTTCCTGCCCTGCCCTAACAGCCAAGCCATTTTCTACTACCACCATCCCTGTTCTAATCTATTCTTCTTCCCTGGTTTACTGTCCACCATCCCTTTATCTGATTCCCCTTGTATCTCTCTTGGCACTGTCTTCATCTCTCCTTCTTACTCTTCCTCCTACCCCCACCATCAACATAAGTACCACCATTTCCTGACTGCTTTCAGTTGTAACAGACGGTCACTGGCACTGGACTTGAAACTCTAACTCTGTTTTTCTTACCACAGATACTATCCAACCTGCTGAGTTCCTTTGGCACTTTCTGTTTCCATTTCTTACAAAGTCCTGAGAACCCTTTCAGTGGCTGCTTTTAGAGACGAAATATTTCATATTTACACTGATATTATATTTCTTATATATCTCTGAATTTATTTTGTTTTATAAGTTATTTCATTTATGAATGTAGTCATTTAAGAACGTTTAGCATTTCAATTGTATTATTTAGTGCTTTCTTTTCTGATGCAGTACCTAACAGAGGTTTTATTTTATTTTTAGCAATTTATTTTATTCTACAAATTAGAAATTTAGGAATGCACAGAATTGCACAGAACTATACATCAGTTTCTCCAGGCAGAATTGTCTGAAAAAAATTAACTCCACTTTTAGCAGTATTCCAGTTGGGAATCTATGATTCAATTAAAGTTAAAAACTGAAAGAACTGCAGATGCTGTAAATCAGAGACAAAAATAGAAGTTGCTGGAAAAGCTCAGCAGGTCTGGCAGAATCTGTGGAAAGAAATCAGAGTGAACATTTTGGCTCGAGTGATCCTTCCTCAGAACTGATGATAGCTAGGAGAATGTTGGTCTTTATGCAGGAGATTGGGTGTGGGGAGGGGGTAAGGAGTAAACAATAGGTGGGGTTAGAGACCAAAGGGAGAAAAGAGCAGTTAGACAGACAAAGGAGTGGATAACGATCTGGCTAGGAGAGTGTTAATGGAGACTGTTAGTCGCTAACAACTGGTGGTGTATAATAATAGACTAGGTGTTAACAAGGCCTGGTTGTGGAGGTTGGGATAAGGATATGGGAAAGCTCAAGCCCTAAAGTAGTTGAACTCAATATTTAGAGATAATAAGTACTGCAGATGCTGGAGAATCCAAGATAACAAGGTGTGGAGCTGGATGAACACAGCAGGCCAAGCAGCATCATAGGAGCAGGAAAGCTTGA
>JAHRHZ010000249.1:14917204-14931030 GCA_024137785.1 Ginglymostoma cirratum
CTCACTCATCTCAATCCACATGGGCAAGGAGAACCACGACTTCGACTGGGACAACACCAAGATCCTGGGACAGGCTAGGCAGAGACAAGCACAAGAATTCCTGGAAGCATGGCACTCCACAAAGCATGCTATTAATAAACACATTGAACTCGCCCCCATATACATTCCACTACGGAGGAAACTCAGAAGTGAGGCAATCCATCACAATGGACACCAGAGTTTAAAAACCATGTGGGAAAACACACCGACGCTTCATCAGAGGCTGCACTGAGGATGTTACCAAGCACGGTAACGAAACGTCTGCGGAACAACAAACCAGCTCGGAGAGCCAACCAACCTCAAGATCAAGGAAATCTCCAAGGCATTTTACAAGTACGTGAGGAGAAAGAGAATGACCAGAGAAAGGGAAGGGCCGATCAAGGATTCTAAAGGGAATTTGTGCACGGAGTCTAAAGAGATAGGAGAGGTCCTTAATGACTACTTTTCTTCAGTATTCACAACTGAGAGGGACCTAGTTGTAGAGGAGGGCGTTGTGAAACAGGCAGGTAGGCTAGAGGAGGTTGATGTTAGTAAGAAAGATGTACTAGGAATTCTGAGGAAGTTGAAGGTAGATAAGTCCCCCGGGCCTGATGGGATTTATGCAAGGATTCTATGGGAAGCGAGGGACGAGATCGCAGGGCCTTTGGCGATGATCTTTTCGTCCTCACTGTCCACGGGTATAGTGTCAGAAGATTGGAAAGAGGCAAACGTCATTCCCTTGTTCAAAAAAGGGAACAAGGATAACCCTGAAAATTATAAGCCAATTAGTCTTTCGTCAGTGATGGGCAAATTATTGGAAAGGGCTCTGAGAGACAGGAATTATGATCACTTGGAAAAGTACAGTTTGGTTCGTGATAGTCAGCACGGATTTGTGAGGGGTAGATCATGCCTCACAAACCTTATTGAATTCTTTGAAGAGGTGACCAAACACGTCGATGAAGGTAGAGCAGTGGATGTCGTATACATGGATTTAAGTAAGGTGTTTGATAAGGTTCCCCATGATAGGCTCATGCAGAAGGTAAGGAGGCATGGGATAGGGGAAATGTGACAGATTGGATCCCGAATTGGCTGACCCTTAGAAGACAAAGGGTGGTAGTGGACGGAAAATATTCGACATGGTGCTCAGTTACGAGTGGTGTACCACAAGGATCTGTTCTTGGTCCTCTTCTATTTGTGATTTTTGGAAATGATTTGGATGAAGGAGTGGAAGGGTGGATTAGTAATCTCGCGGATGATACAAAGGTGGGTCTCGTTGTGGACAGTGCGGAGGGCTGTTCTAAGTTACAAAGGGACACTGATGGAATGCAGAGCTGGGCTGAGAAGTGGCAGATGGAGTTTAACCATGAAAAGTGTGAGGTGATTCATTTAGGAAGGACACACTTGAAAGCAGAATACAGGGTTAACGGAAAGATGGCAGTGTGGAGGAGCAGAGGGATCTTGGGGTTCATGTTCACAGTTCCCTGAGAGCTGCCACCCAGGTGGATAGAGTTTTTAAGAAGGCGTATTGTGTGTTAGCTTTCATTAATAGAGGGATTGAGTTCAAGAGCCGTGAAGTTATGCTCCAGCTATACAAAAGCCTGGTTCGGCCACATCTGGAGTATTGTGTTCAGTTGTGGTTGCCTCATTTGAGGAAAGCTGTGGAGGCGGTGGAAGAGGTACAGAGGATATTTACCAGGATGTTGCCTGGAATGGAGGGAAGGTCTTACGAGGAAAGGTTGAGAGAGCTAGGGCTTTTCTCTTTAGAACAACGAAGGATGAGAGGTGACTTGATAGAGGTGTACAAAATGATCAGAGGTATAGATAGAGTGGACAGCCAGAGACTTTTTCCTACAGTGGAGGTAGCTTTTATGAGGGGGCATAGTTTTAAAGTGAAAGGAGGTAGATATAGGGGAGACGTCAGAGGTAGGTTCTTTACTCAGAGAGTGGTAGGGGTGTGGAGTGCATTGCCGGAGCGGGTAGTGGAGTCAGCCTCATTAGGGGCATTTAAGCGGCTATTAGATAGGCATATGGATGATAGTATAAGGAAGCAGTGGAGGTTAGATAGACCTTAGGTTTAGGATAAAAGTTCGGCACAACATCGTGGGCCGAAGGGCCTGTACTGTGCTGTACTGTTCAATGTTCTATGTTCTGAAATGCAGAAAGTGGACGTGAGGCATATGGGGACGTGAGGCATATGGGATCAGCCATGATCCTATTGAATGGTGGAGTGGGCCTGAGGGGGTGACTGGCCTACTCCTGTTTCTGTTTCACGTACTGCCACCATCCCTTTATTTCTACATGATTTAACTTTGCTGACGAGTCTGTAATGTAATACTGTATTGTATGCCTTTGCAAAGTCGATTGTCACCACATAAACCACAGTACTCTTGTCAATCCTCTCATTTGCCTCATCAAACAAACTCTGTCAAATGCATTAAACATGCTTTGCCTTGAGAAAATTCATGTTGGAATACATTAATTCATTTACACTTATCCGAATGACTGTTATTTGATCTTGGATGTTTTTCTTCTAAAATCTTTCCCATCATCAAAGCTAAACTGACTGTTTTAGTTGCGAGGTTTATCCTTATCCTTTTTTTGAACAGGAATGTAACATTGGCGATTCTCCTGTCCGCTTGCACAACTTTGGTATCTAAGGAGGCTTGGAAGATTATTGCCTGTACCTCCACCGTTTGCACCCTTACATCCCTCCAATGTTGGTGATTTATCAACATAGGCACAGCTATCCTTTCTAATATTTGATATAGAGTAGAATCATATAGAATCCCTATAGTGTGGAAGTAGGCAATTCAGCCCATTGAGTTCATACCTGACCCACTCCATCCCTGTAACCCTGTTTTTCCATGGCTAATCCACCTAACCTGCACATCTCTGGACTGTGGGAGGAAACCGCAGAAACCGGGGGAAACACACACGCAGACACGGGGAAAATGTGCAAACTCCACACAGTCGCCCAAGGGTGGAATCAAACCCCACAGCAATGCTAACCACTGTGCCACCCTTTGTTGTTAATTTTTAGCTTATCTAACATCTCAACCATCTTCTCTTTCACTATGTCTCTGGCATCTTCTTGTTCCATAAAGGCAACTGCATTCATTTAGTTTTTCAACCATGCTGTCTGTTCTTATGGATTCCCCATATGTTAGCTGCCAGTCTCTTCTCATATTTCCTCTTTGCTTCTCATTTCCTTTTTCCCTTCACCTCTGAAATACCAAGTTTTAATCTGCTTATCACTTGTCTTTATCATATGGACCATTTTTCTCCTTTATCTTACTCTCTGTCTCTTTTGTTATTTTAGGAGCTCTGGATTAGTTTTCCCTACCTTTCCACTCACAGAAACATGCCTAAACTATAACTGAATGATCTTCATTGTTTTGTTACACTTTTGCCGGCCAATCTTTCAATCCAATTTACTTGGCCCAAGTAAATTCTTGACTCATGGAGGCTGACCTTCTGCCAGTTAGGTGTTTTTATTCTTGTTTATTTCTTGCCCATGTCCACAGCTAGACAAAACCTTATGATGTTAGGATCCTTAGATGTTCTCCTGCTGACAGCTGATGCATTTGATTCACCTCATTCCCCAGAACCAGACCAAACACTATTTAAGTAAAAACAGAAAGTTTTGGAAATAATCAGCAAATGTGAAAAGAGAAAGATGGTTAAAATTTTGAGTAGAATGTAACTCTTCTGACAGCCAAAATCATGTGGTAAGATCTGGGGACAGATATTTGTTGAATTGCGCCATTTAATAGCTGTTTCCTTTAGATGTTCAATAAGCAAAAGATCCACCATAAGTTGAGATCACAAAAGAAAAAGGACATAGGGAAGCACTGAACGGGGACAAATAACATTCTGTCCATCTAGAACTGTCCTAGATCATTTACTGTCTAGCCTTAGTGACTGAGGTTTGCCACATAGCCATAGCAAAGGAATTTTTAAGTCACATGGATGTTCAGATGTAAGTTTTGTAAGGAATACCCTGTCCAATTATAAGATAAAAGCAAGATTTGAAAATTCGGGGCTCTTTCCATGACGACAGTTGAGATTGTGGAATGATTTGGCAGAGGTGTTCACATTGTGAAGAGACGGGACAGAGCTAATTAAAGCAAAGTGCTTCTGGGTGGCTAAGGAGTCTAGAATGAGAGGACGTCAATTCAAAATGAAATGTAAAAGATTTAAGTAACTTGTTTCTCAGTAAATAGATATGAGGCAGTGGGATGCCCCGTCAGAGATTGAATCAGGGGCTTGGCTGGAAATTTCCTCAGGGTCTTTCCTGCTCTTGTATCAGACCTTTGTCAAAAGTGTGATAGAAACGTGGTTTATGTGCAAAAACAGGGTTCATGTCACACCTGGTGAAATGTCCCTGTTAAACCATTAGATGAATGAACTAATTTGTTACTAGCCTGTGCTGTTGAGTATGGAGTTTATAGGAGGTAAAGAAGTGGTTACCTAGCTAGAAGAAAGAAGGAGGGGGAGACTTGCTTTTATGAAGCACTTTTCATGACTACAGTCCATACCAATAGACAGCCAATGAAAACAGCCCCAAAACAGCCAGTGAAGTAGCTTTGAATTGTGTTCATATTTGCAGTGCTTTCAAAACCAATGCTTACATTGCTCCAGCTAGCTATGCCTTAGGTTTGAGATCATTTTCAATGAACCGATCTCGAGCCCTTGTTGTCTATGAGGTTGCTCATGATTAGGGACATGGGCTTTTAACTATGCCAAGTGGGCCTGCAATGGGAATAAAGGAATTTCCCATGTGGGAACAAATCCATCTGAAATTTTAATCTACCTGCTGAGTGAATCCAGAAAGAACAACAGGAAACAGGGAACAACAAATTGGAGTCTAGTGTTAACAAATGCTTGTTGATCGGGCAACTGGGTTTTTGAACTTGTATCTGTCTCTGCATTTATACAGCAATTTCAGGTTAGGTCAATGTTCTGGTAATTTTACAGAATCTGTCATAAATCTCGTGGAGTATGTGAGGCCAAACATTTTGCTATCATTATTTTGACAGAATCTCTTTCACTACAATTGCTCTCAGGTCTCTTGTGCTGCTGATTTGATAAGTAGACACACTGCATTGTTACAACACAAGAGTTCAAACTTAGCTACTACGGTAAGCTTCATTGATCCTTCCCTTTTCATTCCTGTTTCTTCAAAAAGTAACATATTTAGGTCATTTACAGTTTAATTGCTTTTTAATCATTTCTCACATTGCAACTGTGACGGCACTTATTAATTGACTGTGAAACACTTAGAGACATGCAAAACATCAGGTCTTTGTAAATGTTCACCACAAGTCAGAAATGCAGAAGGTTTGATGAACATAAATACCTGCAAGAGGCACAGCATGAAAGTGCCGAAATGTAGAGACAAAATAAATCATTCAGCCCTTCAAGCCTGTTCTTCTGGTCAATGAGATCGGGGCTGATCTGTGATCTCACTCCCTGCACCCATCTTTTACCCAAATCCCTTAATGCGTTTAATCAACAATGAACAATCTCAGATTGAGAGTTAACAATTTGTCTTGTATCAATTGTTGTTTGTGGAAGAGATTTATAAAGTTTTCTTATCCTTTTGGTTTAGAACTGTTTCCTAATTTCACCCCTGAAACATTGTGCAGGATTTAACACAAATTTAATTTAATTTAACTGCACAGCTGCATCTCAAAGGGGGTGTAAGTCATTCACTCTAACAGACAGTTTGTCAGCCACATAGCCACCTGCTTCTGCTCCCACTACAATTATGCCAGTGGCAGGACTGGAACTGTGTGCGTTTTAGGTTAGAAACAATGAATGATTCTTCATTAAGCTTCACATTCCAGTCTCCAATTGTGGCATCAGGCTGGCTGAAAACCTTTGACACGGCTTGTGCCAAAATAAGGAACAAAAACAAAGTTGCTGGAAAAGCTGAGCAAGTCTGGCAGCATCTGTGAAGAGAAAGCTAGAGTTAACACTTCGGGCCCGGTGACCCTTCCTCGGAATAGTTCCAAGGTCATGCCAAAATAATCTGTTCCAAATAAGGGAATCAAGGGTTAGGGTGGAAAAGGCAGGAAAGTGGAGTTGAGGATTATCAGCCAAAAATTACACAACACCAGGTTATAGACCAACAGTTTTGAAGAAGGGTAATACCTGAAACGTTGACTGTTCCTTTCCTCCAGATGCCGCCTGGCTTCCTGTGTTCTTCCAGCCTCCTGTTTGTCTGCCTTATAGTCCAACAGGTTTATTTGAAATCACATGCTTTCGGAGCGCACGTGCACCTGATGAAGGGGCTGCACTCCGAAAGCTTGTGATTTCAAATAAACCTGTTGGACCATAACCTGGTGTCGTGTGATTTTGGACTTGATCCAGCCCAGTCCAACACCGGCACCTCCACATCGAGGATTATCAGGTCAGCCATGAGCTAATTGAATGATTCAATGAGCCAAATGGCCTAGTTCTGTCCCGATGTCTTATAGTCTCATGCTGGAACAGAGTAGGGATTCTTCTTTATTGCTTGGTTAAAAGATCTTTGGAATCTAGGCAAAATTGGCTTCTCTCCCACAGCAATGGCTTTTAACCACGCTGTAGGCTTTGTGACCCTGGAACTCACTGGCATCAGCTGCAGCTCTTCACAACTTTTCAATTGCAGGATAGTAGATCCACCTGGTTCAGTTGCACAGAAAAGAGAGTTACCATTTCTTCCTTTTGTTTGCTGTCAGATTCAAGTTGTTCCTAGCTATCAAATTTTCTCATGTGGCATGGCTCAGCTTCAGAGTATCCATGTTGTCCAAAGTTCTGCTGCTCAAGTCTGAGTGGGCTGATATTTCCCTTCTATCAAAGTTCACCTTCAGATTGATGGCTGTGAACTTCATTTCTGGCCTTCCTCCTGATCAGAATTTCTTTTCTCTGGGTGGTGTTGCCTCCAGGCATTTCTTGCAGTGATGTGATTCCTGAGTCTATCCTGTGTTTGGATATTCGGTTTTATTTTTCAGTCTCATTTGCCATGGTGCATTTCCTCTTAACAACTCTTTCTCATCTTCTTCCTTTAATCTGTACACATTTCCCCAGACTCTGGGCTTTAACAAGCTCTGGATAACATTTTCTCTGTCTGTGAGCCCATGTGATCATCTACAGATCCTGCACATCTTTCTGTCTGGTGTGCAATCTTTTGTTACTGTGTTTCTGCATCACTGCTGCCTTTTATCTGACATATCTGAAGGTTAGTTGTTTGGTTCGTCAGTATCTTCATCTGTCATCTTATGGCTTCATGTGTTCTGTCATCAATAACTGGTCACTAATCCACAGACCAATCAGCTACTTGTTTCCAGTCAAAGCTCCAATCATTCACAACACTTGGTTCCAGCTTGACTGCTAACTAAGCTGCCAGCCCTGCTTGAACAAGCAGTTTGTGTAACCAGTGTTAATACAGGGTGGAGCTGGACAAACACAGCAGGCCAGGCAGCATCAGAGGAGCAGGAAAGTCATCTTTCGGGTCGGGGCCCTTTCTTCAGAAATGGGGAGGTGGAAGGGAGCTCAGAAATAAATAGAGAGGAGGGGTGGGGCTGGGGAAGGTAGGTGGGAGGGGTGGATAGGTGGGAGAGAAGATGGACTGGTCGTGTCAGGTCAAGGAGGTGGGGATGAGAGGGAGGGTTGGACATGAGATGAGCCATCTTGCCATCCCGAGCTCATTCCATGTCCAACCCTCCCTCTCGTCTGTACGTCCTTAACTTAACACAACCTGTCCATCATCTTTCCCACCTTTCCTCCCCATCCTTCCCAGTGACCAATCTCCACTACCCCCTACCTGCATCCACCTATCACCATCCCACCTACCTTACCCCAGCTCCATCCCCCTCCCCCTATTTATTTCCGAGCTCCCTACCCCCTCCCCACTCCTGACAAACAGCATAAACCCGAAACATTGACTTTCTTGCTCCTCTGATGCTGCCTGACCAGCTGTGTTCCTCCAGCACCACACTATATCAACTCTGACTCCAGTATCGGCAATTCTGGCTATCTCCAGTGGTGTAGCCAGTGATTGTCCCAAAAAGTGCACCCATCCTTCAACAATCTTTGGTTTTTAAAACAGTTCTATTTCATTTCCATCAATGACCAAGAATACAAAAAAATTTAAAGAAGATACAACATTTACAGTGTTAATACATTGAATTTAAAATGTATTAAATGTGGCCTCCACAATCAAGTTGAATTAGAACTGGAGGGGACAAACGTTGTTAACTTGCAGTGAAAATTATTTCAAATGAAAAGTGGTTAACCTTTTTATTTATTGACCACGTCACTGATCAGAAACCTCCCAAGAATTAATGCCCACTAACATTAGATAGCACTCTGAAAGATAAATAACAGAGCCATTTAAAAATCATGTTTCAGACAACAAAATTTACAGATTGCTACAGTAAGCCACTCCATTCAGCAGATGCGAGGTTAAAGCATCAAGATAATTAAGAAGTACCAAAGGTAAAGGGAAAACACTACTAACATTGTATAAGGAGAGAGTGATGATTGGATGGCAAGTGAACTCTGATTAGGAGAGGTGTTGCCATAGAAAATGTACGAGATGACTGACAGTTACCTTCATACTTAGTTAATTTCAGCTCAAATCAACTGAATAGGTGACAGACATTCCCTCGTTTATTTCTCAGGGAAATGCCTTGACTAATCAGAGTCAAATTTAAACAAAGCTTGGTAGCTTGTCAGGGAGGCATGACACTATTCGGCCAGTCTAGACAGTGTCGGCCTCCCATCAGACTAACCCGGCAGGTAAGCAGTAATCCCAACCCTTTAGAGTTGTCAGCAGAGGCTAGCAGCTATCCTGTTTGAACAGTGACACCAGGAACAGTGGCCAATGTCGGTACTGCAATGGGGCTTACCATGATGATCACTGGATGATTCACAGATGGAGTGATTATGGATGGGTTAGGTGTTGCACAAAGGGATGTGGTCAGCCATGGGGTGAAGGGTGGTCAGAAGCAAGGAAAAGGGATTAGCTTCCTTGTAAGGCGCTTGAGAGATTGAGTCAGTTAGGATTGTATTCACTGGAGTTTAGAAGAATGAGGGGGCAACCTCATAAAAACCTATAAAGTTCGAACAGAACTAGACAAGTTAGATTCAGAAAGGATGTTCTCAATGGTTGGAGAGTCCAGAACCATAGGTCATAGTTTAAGGATAAGGGGTAAACCGTTTAGGACTGAGAGGAGCAATTTATTCAGCCAGAGAATGGTGAGTCTGTGGAATTCACTGCCACAGAAAATAGTTGGGGTCAAAACAACGTGTTTTCAAGAAGTAGGAAGATATAGCTCCATATATAGATTTGACTAAAGAGATCAAGAGATATGGGGGAAGGGCAGGATTGGGATATTGTGCTCAATGCTCAGTCATGATCACATTGAATGGTGGAGCAGGTGACGTTGAGTCCCTTGATCGGGCATAGGGTGTCCACAGCTGAGAGACACACCCAGAAGATCACTGGCCAGTCCAACGGGGTTGACTGTTGGGTCTCCCTGAATCGACTCCCTCACTTGTCACTAGTTGAATACTAGACTTCAATGCTGCACCTTATCGGAGGGAAGTGCAAGGGCAGCAGGATTTGTACTCCACATTCTACACAATCGCAGCCACTAACACCCCAACCCAGGAGGGCATTAACTGCTCCCAAAGTTATTACATTAAATTTCCACACAATGTCTATGTGTTTAGCTATCCTTTATCTGTTGACAGTTCTTTGGCTGTCATTATTTGAAGCCTTTCACTGAGGATGTAACTTCTATTCACTGAAACAGCAAACAGATGTGCTGAAAATGTACCAGCAGCAGGAGTCCCTGCCAAGGCCTGTCTGCCCCCTGTCTACATTGCAACTGTGAGCACACTTTAAAAGTATTCAACTGGCTGCGAAGCCTTTCAGTTGTCTCGCTGGTCAAAAATGATGCAACATCACTGCGAGTTCAGCTTTTAACTCTGATAATAGAGTGAAGAAGGTCCTTCAGCCAAATCAAACCAAGAAGTTAACTTTTACATATAATCATAGATGCCCATTTTTGAGGATGATTTTTCTGTTCATAGCGGCAAAACCCATCTCCTTTAAAACATTAACAAATTCATCCAAAATTAAAACACAATACTAACAAGTTTGCCTGCTGGCAGAGATCAAAGCAATTCTTCAGTCCATGTTTCTATTGAGTACAGCTCATCATTATGAGCATAGATCA
This sequence comes from Ginglymostoma cirratum, assembly GCA_024137785.1. Classification (NCBI taxonomy): domain Eukaryota; kingdom Metazoa; phylum Chordata; class Chondrichthyes; order Orectolobiformes; family Ginglymostomatidae; genus Ginglymostoma; species Ginglymostoma cirratum. The sequence goes on from JAHRHZ010000249.1 coordinate 14,927,455, forward strand.
GGTATCGAATTCATGGACCATGGGAATCATTGACTGTTGACCTAAACTATGATGAATTGTTCTACGCAAAATTCAAAATACCAATGAAAATTTATAATGTCAAAGAAATAATTTTCCACTTGCATCTCTCTCTTCACAGCAGGACTTCCTGAAGTAAGTTATGACCCATTGATTGTTTTTGAGATGCAGTTATTTTTTATTTTTAGGGAACAATGGGGTTTAAATTGCATACAGCAAGATCTCACAAACAACCAATGATTAGAATGACCAAATAGTCATTCTTCGAACATGAAATCCAACAGTAGAGTTGTTGTATCATTGAATAGTACCAGTGTTCAACTGAAGAAGAAGATTTGAGCTTAATTTGAAAATAAAATGTCTGAAAATGCAGTCTTCCCTCAGAACTGCAGCATTTCCTCAGTCTTGTCTTGATGCATCAGCCTAGACTGTGTTCACCTTCATTCAGGAATGCTCTGCCCAAAGGCAGGCTTCGGGCTCATTGTCCATTTCAGCTTCACCCTAAGATTCTTAATTCCAGATATTTTATTGAATTCAAGTTCCACCGTCTGCCATAGTGGGATTCAAACCCTGGGTCTCTGGATTAACAGTCCAGCAATAATACCAGTAGGCCATCGCCTCCACTTTGCACACAGGCAGTACATGGGGCACATTCTGGAAGTATATACCAACATCTTCAAGCTCAAATCCATAGGCTAAGACTGAGAGGAGAGTTGAGAAGTTTCATTGCGGGTGGTGGCAGTCTAAAAGCCACTGCCTGAAAAAAATGGTTGGGTAAGAAACATGTGAGCACTAATTAGATATTCAAGTGCATTGCCATAGCCTCCCAGACAAGGTCAAAGGCTAGAAAATGCTGTTAGTGTAGTCAAAGTCTTTGTTGATTAGCATACATGATGGACCAAATGGTTTCTGTGAGTGTTGTAAATATCTGTTGATTTGAATATCACAAAGGATCTTTTCACATCATAGAATCCCTACAGTGTGGAAACAGGCCCTTCAGCCCAACAAGTCCACACCGAACCTCAGAACATCCCACCCATCCCCCTATAACCCACCTAATCTACACATCCCTGAAACACTACAGGCAATTTAGCATGGCCAGTCCACCTAACCTGCATATATTTGGACTGTGGGAGGAAACCCTCACAGACACAGGGAGAACGTGCACTCTCCACACTGACAGTCATCCAAGGCTGGAATTGAACTCCGTTCCCTAGTGCAGTGAGGCAGCAGTGCTAACCACTGTGCCACCACACATCTGCTGATCTGTGTGCCCCAAATGGCCACTTGGTTCCTCAAACCTCCTCTGCCTTTCAATAAGACCATGGCTCCACATTCCCGCCATCCCTGATATGTACTGTACAGGTGAAACTCTGTACCACGGGAGTATATTTGTTAAATTGTCTGCCATACAACCAGGTCCGAGGGTGACGACATTCAAATAGAAACATCTGGACATAGATGAGAGATCCAGTGGAAGCCATGGATCTCTACATCTGAATGCATCGTTATATTCATATCGGTTTTACCTCCCGTTGCTCGTGTTCAGTGAGTGGGAGGGAGTGACTCCACTTCTATAGATTTAAGTGGCTCATGAACCAGGGCCTTTCATACTTCTCAGTTTCTGGCATTCCCTTGTGTTATATTCAGAGTATGTCACAGACATGTGCAAGTCTACCATTGACTCCTACTAACTTAATTAGATTTCACACACGGAACACACTGAGGTTGATATTGTATGGGATGGATGTATTCCCATAGCAGGAATTACATCGTATTAGGTCATCAAAGCGAGTGCACTTATGCCAATAATTTACTGCAGCATAAAGGAACCATCTCTCCTGTAATACTAACAGTGAGGCTTATTCATCTGCTGAAATAATGTGAATTTAATCTTCAATTGAGAAACATTGTAGTGGAGGGCCAAAGCCAGTGCTGGATAAACCTGCAAAGATTAGAAAGGGAGATAAGATAATGAAGAGGTTGGGTCTAGGTGGTGCCAAGCTTAAGTGTTAGGAGGTATTATCGTGTCTCAATATCATTATTCAGTACTGGAACTCAGTCTATAGTTAGCTGTATAGTTACTACTTACATCACAATTGTCACAGAAGTCTAAAAATTGTTCATTGTATGATGCATTTTCAGTGGTTTCCACGTTACAAGGTGTGATCTAAAAACAAGTATCATGAACATCGGATAATGGAAGACAATAATTAACCAGTCTTACCATCAGAATAACCATTGGTAGCTTTCATAAGCAGGGAGTATCCATTCATTTCATTTTTCCTTTGATAAAGGAATACATGCCAAACATAACCTACCTTCTCATTCAATCAACAGGACCAAACAAGGGTTAAAACACAGCTTTTTGTTTACGTTCTGATATCTCTTCACAGCCTGTTTAACATAGAGCAGCTGGGCTGTCCGTCTGATTTGTCTGGTAATGGTGAGAGTTAGTGCTCAGACGAGCCGTTAAAGCCGTTTCCAAAGCCCATTAGTGTGAGTTAGCACTGTGCTCTCTCCAATCAGTGGGGCCTGCCACAAGCCAATTGCAGACCTTAATTGAAAGGGATCTTTCTGGAGTCAGTGATATATATTGTACATGCATCAAAGAAATGTAGAGATGACACTAGTTTTCAAGTGTGCAACAGATTTATTAATGAAAGTTTTAACAGATCTCTGCAGTCACAAAATGTGATTTCAGCTCTGCTTCCTGTAGCTTCTGCGACCACTGTTTACTTGCTCTGACTCCACACCCATGCTAAATCAATCAAGTGCAGTCAGCGTAGATCAGTTACCAGACTCTCAATAATCACATACAGAACAATTGAACAATACAGTCAGAACAGACGTGCACCTTTGAGCTCCACAAAGAAGGATTGGGACTTTGCTTCCCTATGTAGAATGAATCATCTCTCCCATGCACACCGCCAAACCTTTCCCATCTGCAATTTACCTGAGTGGCAGCAGGCAAGTCTCTGAGCTGCCAGATCAGTCTATGTCAGTAAATAGGCAGGTACATCTCTGAAACAAAAACAGAAGTTGCTGAAAAAGCTTAGCAGGTCTGACAGCATCTGTGAAGGAAAAAATCAGAGTTAACATTTCAGGTCCGGTGACCCTTCCTCAGAACTGATGGTAGCTGGGAAACTGTCGGTTTATATGCAGAAGATAGGGAGGGGGATGGGGTAGGGAGTAAACAATTGGATAAAGTATAGAGAGCCTGAAGAGAGAGAAGAGCAGTTGGATGGACAAAGGAGTTGATAACAATCTGAGCTAGGAGGGTGAATAGCTACTAATGCGACAAAAACAAAGTTGCTGGAAAAGCTCAGCAGGTGTGGCAACATCTGTGAAGGAGAAAATAGTGTTAACGTTTCGGATCAGGTGACCCTTCCTCAGAACTCTGTTTTCTCCTTCACAGATGCTGCCAGACCTGCTGAGCTTTTCCAGCAACTTTGTTTTTGTTCCTGATTTACATCATCCGCAGTTCTTTTGGCTTTTAGCTACTAATGGGGACTGTTAGTGACTAATAATAGGTAGTGTGTAATGGCAGGCAATGTG
>JAHRHZ010000249.1:14931130-14984597 GCA_024137785.1 Ginglymostoma cirratum
TCAGCAGGTCTGGCAGCATCTGTGAAGGAAAAAAATCAGAGTTAACGTTTCCGGTCCGGTGACCCTTCCTCAGAACCTGGACCGGACCCTAAACATTAACTCTTATTTTTCCTTTCACAGATGCTGCCAGACCTGCTGAGCTTTTCCAGCAACTTTGTTTTGTTGTTGTTGTATGTGATGACAAGGCCTGGTGTGTTGGGTAGGGACCTGGGACTTGGGAGAGCTTAGGCAGTAAAATTATTGAGCTTGACATTGGGTCTGGAGGATTGCAGGGTCCCCAAGTGGAAAATAAGATGTTGTTGCAAGCCAGAGGCAGAGATGTTGGCCAGGGAACAGGGTGGTGTGTTAAAGTGACAGGCAACTGGAAGCTCAGGGTCTTTTTTGCAAGTAGAATGTAGATGTTCTGCAAAGCGGTCACCCAGTCTACGTTTCATTTCCCCAATGTAGAGGAGACCACATTGTGAGCAGTGAATGCAGTAGACTAGATTCTGGGAAGTGCAGGTAAAGTGTTGCTTCACCTGGAAGGTATGTTTGGGCCCTTGAATACTGGGGAGGGAGGAGGTAAATGGACAGGTGTTACACCATCGCCAGTTGCGGGGAAGGTGCTGTGGGGAGTGAAGGAAGAGTGGACCAGAGAGTATTGGAGGGAACCTCCCTGCAGAAGGCGGACAAGGGAGGGGAGGAGAATATGTATCTAGTGGTGGCATCTTGCTGGAGGTGGCGGAAATGGTGTCTGATGATCTTCTGGATGTGGATGCTGATGGGATGGTAGGTAAGGACAGGGAGAACCCTATCGCTGTTGCAGGAGGGAAGAGAGGGAGTGAGGGCAGAAGTGTGGGAGATGGGTCAGACACGGTTGAGGGCCCTGTCGACAACGGAGCTGGGGAATCCTCGGTTGAGGAAGAATGTGGACATTTCGGAGGCTCCCCTGTTGAAGTTGGCCTCATCTGAACATATGCAACAGAGACAGAGGAACTGAGAGAATGGAATGAAGTCTTTACAGGAAGCAGGTTGTGAGGATATATAGTCCAGGTAACTGTGGGAGTCAGTGGGTTTACAGTGGATATTAGTGGCCAGTCTCTCCCCCAAAATGGATACAGAGATGTCGAGGAAGGGCATGGAGGAGTCAGAGATAGACCAGATGAAAGTGAGGGAGGATGGAAATTGAAAATGAAATTGATTAACTTTTCCAATTCTGAATGTGACAGGAAAACAGCACCGATGATATCCTCAATATATCGAAGAAAGTGGGTAGAGCTGGAATAGGACTCTTCCCTGGCCAACATCTCTGCCTCAGGCTTACTGCAGTGTTCCTGCGAAACTCAGCACAAACTGGAGGAACAACACCTCATTTTCCATTTGGGGACGCTGCAGCCCTCCGGATTCAATATCGAGTTCAATAATTTTAGAGCCTAAACTCTCCCATGTCCCAGCCCTCTACCCCACACATCACATAGCCTACCATTACACACCCCCTGTTGTTAGTCACTAACAGTCCTCATTAACAACTATTCACCCTCCCAGCCTGATCATTATCAATTCCTTTGTCTATCCAACTGCTCTTCGCTGTCTTCGGGCTCTATCCCTTATCCAATCGTTTACTCCCCACCCCATCCCCCTCCCTATTTTCTGCATATAAACTGATGTTTTCCCAGCTACCATCAGTTCTGAGGAAAGGTCACCAAACCTGAAACATTAATGCTGATTTTTTCTTCACAGAAGCTACCAGACCTGCTGAGCTTTTCCAGCAATTTCCGTTTTTGTTCCTGCAGCATCCACAGTTCTTTCAATTTTTATTTAAGTACATCTCTGATCCTATTGGCCATGAGAGATATCAAAGAGGAGTCTTGAGTACAGTGTTTAGCAGTACACGTCAATCTTTATTCAGATCATTTTACCAAGGCATCTTAGGAGATAGATTCCACCAGTAATTCTGCCTCCCCCAGCCAAGTGCAGCATTTTATACATTCCACGTCACAATAATTACATGCAACATTGATGTCATTGTGAGCCCTAATCTACACATCCAATCCTGTTATCACACCATCAATGATAGACCACTCTATGGACAGCGTTAGGTCTTCCCATGATTTCATGATGTTTACCAGACATCTTTATTGCCAGTTCTAAGGAAGGGTCACTGGACCCGAAAAGTTAACTCTGTTTTCTCCTTCACAGATGCTGCCAGACCTGCTGAGCTTTTCCAGCAACTTTGTTTTTGATCCTGATTTATAGCATCCGCAGTTCTTTTGGTTTTTATCTTTATCGCCTCTCTCTACCAGTTGTTCTAAAATCTGTAAGTTCTATATAAAGTTATATAGTCATACCTCATTATAATTCTTTGACAAAGCTGACAAGTTGAGAAACAGCTCTCTCTCTCTCGGAGCTGCAGGGTACGACTTCTGCTATTCGCATTCTGTAAGTTGGTTTTAAACAGAAGTTTGATTCCTGGATGAACCTTACCGTCGCTATTAAAATAATTTTCACACTATTTTTCTTTCCTTAATAAGATGGCATCTATTCAAATTCCATTGATAAGGATGCAATTCAGTCACTTTCACAGCTTTATCACGTCAGTAAAAGAAAATTATTTGAATTCTCAAGGTACAACAGGACACAACCTCACTCCCACCCTTACCTTTTAATTGGTCTCTGTCATTGTCCCCTTGATCTTTGGATGCAAGGATCTGCTTAAATTATCGATAGTTCCACAAGGCTGTTTGCTGAGCTGTAAAGCTGCAATTGTTTATTTTCTTGAAGTCACACTGGCCATGTTTTATCCTTATACCACCTACCATGCTGTGTCTTGGCACTCTCTTAGAGATTATCTGTTTACACCATTTGTTGGTACTGTTCTGGTTTACAGAGCAGAAATTTTCTTTACTGCCTACAGCTATCTGATCAAAGAAATACAGTAACATCTCTTAATGTTTGTTTGTAGGTTGCATTCTAATTTATAGTTACCTAAAAAAGTTCAGAATACTGTGGGATCAGACTCTTCCTTCTACATTTTACTAAGTAGTAAACTTGGGGTTGCGGTTAGTGCCCAGGTATCTCTTATCTAGGTTTTTCAAGAATGCTCCATATCAAAAATATTTATGTGTTTAGATCTGTCTTTTTACAAAAATCTAGTTAAATTCCACTGTCTTTTCTTTATGGGACCCTATTATGATTCTCACAGGACCTTTCATTATCTTACCTGATAACTGTGTTTGGAGACCACAAGTCTGACTGTGAAAGCCTGCTAAATAAGCTGAAAATTCCCTTTCAGTCACCTTATGTAAGCTAAAAAGTCCTGGACAGCCACTTTATGTCAACATTAGTCATGGGCAGCTGCAACAATCAGAATTCTGATGGACAGCTGTTGGCTGGAAGCAAATGTGACTCAAGAAATAAAACTGATTGGATGTCACATAGAATCCCTACAGTATGGCAGCAGGCCATTTAGCACATCGAGCCCACGGCGACACTCTGAAGAGCATTCCACCCAGACCCAGCCCACCCATGTAACCCTGCTAATCCACCTAACCTGCACACTGTGGCCAATTTAGCATGGCCAATCCACCTTAGCCTGCACGTCTTTGCACTGCGGGTGGAAACCGGGTCACCCAGAGCAAACCACACAGAAACATGGAAGATAGGAGCAGGAGGAGGCTATTCAGCCCTTTGAGCCTGCTCCACCATTCATCACGATCATGGCTGATTGTCCAACTCGATAGCCTAATCCTGCTTTCTCCCCATTACCTTTGACCCCATTCGCCCCAAGTGCTATATCTAGCTGCCTCTTAAATACATTCAATGTCTTGGCATCAACTACTTCCTGTGGTAATGAATTCCACAGGTTCACCACTCTCTAGATGAAGAAATGTCTCCTCATCGCTGTCCTAAATGGTCTACCCCGAATCCTCATACTGTGACGCCGGTTCTGGACACACCCACTATCGGGAACATCCTCCCTGCATCTATCCTGTCATGATTTTATAAGTTTCTATGAGATCTCCCCCTCACTTGTCTGAACTCCAAGCACAAAACAATCCCAATCTAGTCAATCTCTCCTCAGACCCCAGTCCTGCCATTCCCAGAATCAGCTTGGTAAACCTTCACTGCACTCCCTCAAGCTCAACACAGACAGTCACCTGAGGGTGGATTCAAACCCAGATCCCTGGTACTGTCATGCAACAGTGCTAATTACTGAGCCAATGTGTCACTGTCACATGCACACTGTCACCCACAAACTCCCTCCCTAACCACTAGATCCCACTGGGCATTTCAAATTCTTGCCTGATTTAGTTGTTATTTAAGTCCAGCTTCCTCCTTGAGTACAACTTTCTGACACTGAGTTTCTCTCTCTTAAATAGCCTTAGGCACACACTTTAATTGCAGTCATATGCATTGAGAAGGAGGTAATTAACCAAATGAGAAATGTTTTGAATTGAGGCTGCGTAAAGGCAAGGTTTTTTCTTTTCTTTTTCTATTGAAATGGAATGTGAATTAAATTAATGTCGCATCTGAATAATTGGATAAATAACATCCTAGAAATTGAATTCAGATTTGAAACTCAATCATTCAAAAGAGCTTATTACTTATCCTTTACAGTCAGCTTCTGGTAGAACTTGTAAATGCACCTGTATAGACGTAGGGAAGGTGTTTTGACTTGATGGAAAGATCAAATTGGATAAAGCCACTGAGTCCTACAGTGCAAAAACAGACCCTTCGTTCCAACCAGTACATGCTGACCGTAATCCCAAACTAAACTAATCCCATCTGCGTGTGCTTGGCCCATGTCCCTCCAAACGTTTTTAATTCATGTACTTATCCGAATGTCTTTTAAAAGTTGTAACTGTGCCCATATACACCGCTACCTCTTGAAAGCTCATTCCACGTGCGAACCACTCTCTGTCTAAAAACAGTTGCCCTTCATGTATTTTTTAAATCTTTCTCCTCTCACTTTAAAAATATGCCCCCTAGTCTTGAAATCCCCACATTCAAAGGAAAAGACATATGCCATTCACCTTATCTATACACCTCATCATTTTGTAAATCTCTGTAAGGTCACCCCTCAACCTTCTGTGCTTCAGTGGGTGAAGTTGAATGGGAGGAGGCTGAGGCGCAGCCTAATGCTGGGTTTGACCAGATGAGGCCAAATGGCCAATTTCTGTTCTGTAAATGCAATGAAGAGAGAGTAGTTCATCAGTTTTTTTTAAACTGTGTTTCAGGTGCTTTCTTTCCATCTATCAAGCCCTCTGACGTGGTTTTTAAGGTGATCTTCTGGCTGGGTTATTTCAACAGTTGCATCAATCCCATTATCTACCCATGCTCGAGCAAAGAGTTCAAACGGGCCTTCATCAGGCTGCTCAAGTGCCAGTGCCGGAGGAGGCGACGACCACCCTGGCGGGTGTACGCACACCGTGACTGGAGGTCCTCTACCTACAGTTCGGAGCGCGGCTCCGAGGCAGATGTGCTGAGCAGGTCCATTGGGAGTTGCAGGACATTGTCAGTGAACAGTTCCTTTGCGCTGAGCCAAAGGCACCGAGGGAGCAGCACCAGTGAGGGCATCAGCGGAGGCAGTGGTGCCAGTCGGACACTCAGTCTTCATGGCTGGAAATTCTTCCCATCCTTGTCCAAATCGCCCTTCCAACTCCGTGAGAAAATGAACAACCTCTCCAACAAAATCCGAATGGGACAGCACAGGCCCTGCACATCAGCTGCCAGTAAGGTAGACAATGTCCCTGTGGAGTCCATCTCCATTGGAGTATGCCAGGAATTCAAAGAGAACACCGCTTATCAAATATACGAAGTCACTGACTGTTTCGGACTGAAAGAGACAGATATTTAAGGTGGGAGTCAGGAAGGACTAAGATATATGTTCTGTAACTGTGTTTGTCATGGATTGTTGTTGTGTTTACATTGCCAACTTTAGCGAGAGTGTCAAAGATTGTTTTTCAAGTACGGGGCCAGGAATTTCCTGGAGCTTGCCCTCTGATGGCTCCCCCACATTCTTCAAGAGTCTAACCCAATCACCCACTTACCTCCCTTCAGGGACCCCCTGCATTCAGCCACAGTAACATCCACAGAAGAGCAACGAAACCCCAGGTAGACAATGTAAACAGGGTATCCTGCTAGCTTCTGCTGAACTTAGGGAGCTGCTCAAATGCATCCATGAGAAATATCCCGGCAACAGTGTCCAACATGTGAGCATGGGGCAGGAGAAGCATCCCAGTTCATTTATTTATTGATGTCCTCACTCTCGTTTCACCTGTGCTCAGCCAAACAAATCTAGCTCAGTGTCAGGGACTAAAACCTCCACAGCCGATAACAGTGAGTGCTTTATTTTAAATTCATTCTTGGGATTTATTGCTCTTCCCTAATTTCCCTTGGAAAGGTGGAAGACTCATGTATGTTTGAAATTGGACCCAGGTCACATCACAAGCATTTTCACTAGAGACGTCAGCAGCCTGACTAGACTGGGACAGTTGAAATGAGAGACACTCAGATTAAAAAAGGAGAGATGTCTCTAATAAGAATTAAGGCAGATTGGATAGATTTAATAGCTTTACTTTAAATGCTTAACATGGATAAACTTCCTGTTCCCCAGTCTGCTGATATCCCTCCTCTTCTTCAACATAAAATTGATCAAAAAGAAAGCATCTGTTCCCACAGCACTCCATAGGCTGGTTACTATAGAAGGTATAGAACTCAAGGAAGATAGTAGAATTTAATTCTTCCGTGTTTTAAGAAATAGCCAGATGTTGCTTTGGAAATTGCGACATAACTATTTAAAATAAAAATTCTTCTTGAATTTTCATTGTTGCATCCTGTGGGATATTATGAGAAGGAACTGTCTGCAGCTCCTTACTACTTAACCTGCCCTAATGCAGCTTGTGTTGAAGTCATGCTGAATTCCCACTCGTGTTGGCCAATTGTACTTTACTGAAAACAGGAACCCCATACAAATCGTGACCCTTTAAAGAGAAATAGAGGTTTGCAGAGTGCAACAAGTGTCAAAAGTTGCCAGCAGAGTCTCCCCCATCTCCCAATCACGTCACCCTGCCTAATGGAAAGTGCACAGTCATTGCCACACCAATGGCCCTCACAATTGTGGGGCTCCTCTGTCTTAAAATTTTCAGCAGGCTGCCAAGACTTGCCTCCACTTTGAGGTACCCTCATACTCACCGAACTACCTCAGCAGTGCTGACTTCATCTGGTGAGGCGGAGTCTATTTCAGTGCTGCGGGTTGTCTGATTTCTCTCATGCACTAGAAACCCACCAGCCATTAGACCAGAAGCGCGGAGTGGCGTGCTAATTTGAAGTGTGGCCTCCTGTCACATAGTACCAGCAGGTGTACTTCAGAAGTGAGTTGGGTCAAGACATGGGAATAGTCCAGAGATCTGAAAATGTTAAAGTTGGGGAGTTTCCACCCATTGTAAGTGATCTAGATGGTAGTGTAAAATTACAAGAAGCAATTGATGGATTAAGTGAATGGGCAAAAATGGAGAATGAATTTCAAGCAGCTGCTTGCTAGAGAAGAACCTGAATGTTAACTGAAAAGAGAGAAATGTTGCTGAAACGTTTTGTGTTGCACTCATCAGAACAAATACAATAAAGTCAGGTTTCAATAGTCTGCGCTATTGGAGAAAAGTGTGCCAACTTGTCGGCAAGTTGGTTCTGATTAGCTGAAATGTTGCCACAGATACCCACTGTCTGCAAGTAAAAGGAATATGATCAAGCAGCACCTTTTTTTGAAATTACCCAGGAGCTTAGGGAACCGCTGTCTCCCCATTGTTTTCTCCATGGCTATGCCCCAGAGTACAGTGTAGATTTACCACAGTGATAACTGCAGGAGAATTGATGAGGGGTTTATAAAAATGTTGATTGTAATCTCTTGAATTTACAGTGCTATTTGATTAAAATCAAGGAACGGATAGGGTGGATAGAAAATGAAATTATTTGGAGTCTAGGACTAGAGAGGATAGTCTAAAAATGGGAACCAGCCTGAGAGCGAAATTAAGGGGAGGTGATGGCGTAGTCGTGTTATCACTGGACTGTTAATCCAGAGACTCCGGTAGTGTTCTGGGGACCTGAGTTTGAAACTCGCCATGGCTGGTGGAATTTGAATTCAATTTTTAAAAGAACCTGGAATTAAGAGACTGATGATGACCATGAATTCATTGTTGATTGTTGTAAAAACCCATCTGATTCACTAATGTCCTTTAGGGAAAGAAACTGCCATCCTTACCTGGTCTGTCCTACATGTGACTCCAGATCCACAGTAATGTGGTTGACTCTCAAATGGGCAATAAATGCTGGTTTAGACAATTGCTGCCAACATCCCATGCATGAATTTAAAAAGAAAGAAACATTTCTCCCAGCTATTATGTGCAGAAGATTGCAATACATTTCTTCAATTAATGATTTTCAATCAATTGTGATTTGAGATCGATACATTTTTGTTAACCAAAGATATTCAAGTATATGTGGCAAAGATGGGAGATGTAGAACAAGTGGGACTAATTTAGTTTTGGAAACTTAGTCAGCATGGAGGAGTTGGACTGAAGGGTCTGTTCCCATGCTTTATGACTCTATCGGCCATGGTCTCTTTGAATGCATTTACAGTCCAGTGGGATGAATGCCCTGGTCCCATTTCTATTATCTTATATAGCTTCACCACATAGACGGCAGTATTTTATGACGACAGTTCACCACCACGTTCTCAGGAACAACTCGGGATGGACAATAAATGCTGGCTTTGTCAACAATGCCCCCATCTAAAGAATGAATCAAGGTTAGATAAGTGAATGATGGAAAGAGTAATTAAGGAATGTGACAAAAATAATTAAGATGTGACCGGGACTACGAGTTTGAATGGAGGATCAGGGCTAGCAGAGAGTGGGTAAGTAGAATGTCCTGTTTCTGCAAGGTAGGTTTTATCTACGCGCTTCAATGAAAAGAACCTGGCGTCAATGGAAATGAGCAGAAGAAGAAAATAGATTTAGATGAGAGGTCATTTTCAAATGCAGTGTTGATTGGGGTGCATTCTCAAAGAAACGGGACTCCTGCCCCCTGACTTTCTAAGTGTTAATGAACGTTTTAGAAAAAGCATGTGTGAAGTCAGAAAATAACCACTTGAAATATTAGTGATTAATACAGAGAGTTGGCTGCAGTCATTGACAAGTGTGAGAGCTGTCTCTTTGATCACATTTACTCAATCACTCTGTTTATTCTCAGTTGCCTTGATGTCGCACTTTACAAAATGAGCCATGAACATGTTGACAGATCACATAAAATATTACTTTAAATGTTTTAAACAAGGTCTTAATCCCCCATTTCATTTTTATTTAACCCATGTCATTAACAGTTTTATAATGGGTTAAAAAAATTGGCTACCAACTTTGATCAAGGCAGCAAAAGTTCATGCAAACATTGTGAAACCAAGCTTACAGAATTGTGACAGGCCCAGATAGAGTGGATGTGGAGAAAATGTTTCCACTAGCAGGAGACTCTAGGACCTGAGGGCACAGCCTCAGAGTGAAGGGATGACACTGCAGAACTGAGTTGAGGAAGAATTTCTTCAGCTAGAAGGTGGTGAATCCGTGGAACTTGTTGCCACAGAAGGCTATGGAGGCCAAGTCATTGAGTGTATTCAAGACAGAGATAGATTCTTGATTAGTAAGGGGATCAAAGGTTACGTGGAAAAGACAGGACAATGCGGTTGAGAAACCTATCAACCTTGTTCAACTGGTAGACCAGACTCAGTGGGCCAAACAGCCTAATTATGCTCCTACATTTTAATGCACTCTTATGAACTTACTCATATTGCACAAGAGAGTTTAATTTTTCCGTAAAGAATAAATGCTTTGCTTCGTGCAAAAAAAAACTGCCATCCTTCTTTCTATTGCATTAATTAGATTTCTTTTCACAGTTTTCCACTTCTCCTCTTTTGTAAACAGTTTTGACCACATGCCCATGAGTGAGCAATGAGATTATTCAGCAGTACAGGACACTGCACGGCTTTTTGCTTCCAATAGTCATACTTGTATACTACACTCACTGGACAGCTATCGGGCATGGGAACACAGGGTGCTTACTTATGTCCTTCTTTAGTCCAGGAGTACAAAGGGCCAAGAGTTACATTCCCTACTGCTACTCAATCTGAAATCAGCCAGGAATGAAAGCATGGTATTTCAATGTGCTGTAACTCCTAACTGAGCATTGCCTCTTCTCTTACTGTGTATGGGCTGCAGTTGATGAATGTGCAGGCCAAGCAGTTTTATTTTGGGTGAGTTCCTATTGAGGGCTAACTTCCAATTTAAAACTGAACATGAACAGAGAAGGACAATTACAGGCCTTATAAATCTAAGCATGCACAGGTCCGTTGGTCCTGCTCACATGTTGGGAAAGTTTGGCGAGACTGGTTTATCATTAAAGTGAATTTCTGGGTTATATATAACCTTGAGTTTGTTGAGATTCATTTATGATATTTTCCAAGGCTGTTCTTTCATCACAAACAGTGTAAGTATGCAGCAGAGAGTAAATCAGTGTTTACAAGTCTACAACTCCAGATCCGCAGTTAACCTCTGCACCCCACTATATTTAGCAGGTAATCTCAAACACAAATACTTCAGTAATGTTCCTGTAAGGCAAAAAAAATGAAGAAATGCAAGGAAGCCTGAAGCATTAAAGAGGTATTGCATTTTATTACAATCAATGGTAGGGGCTTTGGGTAGTGTTGTAGAATAGAGGGACCTAGGGGTCAAGGTGCATAATTCTTTGAAGTTTGCATCACATATAGACAGGGTAGTTAGGAAGGCATTTAGCACGCTTGCCTTCATTGCTCAGTCCTTTGAGTGTGGGAGTAGGGAAGTCATGTTGAGGTTGTACAGGACATTGGTGAGGACTCTTCTCGAGTACTGTGTCCAATTCTGGTCGCCCAGTTACAGGAAGGATGTTATTAAGCTGGAGAGGATTCAGAAGAGATGTACCAGGATATTGCTGAGTATGGAAAGTTTGAGTTATAAAGAAAGTCTGGGACTTTTTTCACTGGGGCGTAGGAGATTGAGAGGTGACCTTACAGAACTTTATAAAATAATGAGGAGTATAGATTAGGTTATTGGTAGTTGTCTTTTCCGTAGGATGGGGGATTTCAAGGTGAGAGTAGAGAGATTTAAAAAAGACTTGAGGTCCAGATTTTTTACATAGAGAGTGGTTCCCATGTGGAATGTTCCCTGAGGAAGTGGTGGATGTGAGCATAATTTGGATAAAAGAAATTCAGATAAATACATAAATAGGAAAGGTTTGGAAGGAGCAGGCAGGCGAGACTAGTTCATTTCAGGATTATGTTCAGCATGGACTGTTTGAACCAAAGGGTCTACTTTTGTGCTGCATGACTATATGACTATGACTCTACGTTTTAGCCCATTATTCATCTGATGCTATTTGAGCATCTGAATACTTAAGACCTGAAATGTTTGTTGCTGTCCCAGGTATTTCATCTCAACAGCTGACCCAGTTATACCTGTTACCTATGGAATTAGCCGTGTGTGCGTGTGTGTGTGTGTGTGTGTGTGTGTACCAATATTTATTGCCCATTCCTAATTCCCTTGAGAACGTGGTGGTGAGCTGCCTTCTTGAACCACCACAGCTCACATGATATAGGGTTTGGTCCCAGCATCAGTCAATGGACAGGAGTCAGGTGGTGAGTTACTCGCTGCAGGATCCATGGCCTCAGGAGCCACAGAATTTATATGACTAGTCCAGTTCAGTTTCTGACTAATGGTAACCTTCAGAATGTTGAAACTGGGACATTCAATGTCATGGTACTTATGTGGCATGTAGTTATTCTCCACTTATCAACCCAAGTCTGGATGTTATCTAGTCTTGCTGCGTGGGAACACAAGCTGCTTCAGTGTCTGAAGTATCAGGAGTTCTGTTGGATATTGTACAATCATCAGCGATGATCCCACTTTTGGCCTTATGATGGAGTGAAGGAGCAGCCGAGGATAGTTGGAGGTATAGGGAGGTATAGGAGGTATAGGATAGGGAGTTTCCAGGTGAAACTACAGTATCGGTCACTGGAAACCCCAGTGCCACACTTTTTATTCTCTCACAGGCTTTGGGTTTGCCTGACTAAGCCAACATTTATTTTGCCCATCCCTAACTGTCCAGGTAAAGATGATGGTGAGTTGATTTCCTGAACCACTCTAACCTTGGCTAGGTGCATCCAAAACACAGTTAGGAAGGGAGTTCAAGGAGTAATGTCCTTTGATCACTAGTAATGTACATTAGAGAGGCAGCATTATTGTGGTAACAAAGAACATGCCTCCCTTCTCAGAGAGAAGGTTATGGAAATTTCCCCCTGACTGCCTACAAAAATCATGGGTAGAGCAGAGTTTCGCTTAATGGAATAAAGCCCCCCACTGCTACCACCAGGCACCTCCATTATTTTACGTGAGGATGAGCAGGCTGCAACCAAATCTCTGCAATGGGAAAATCTCGGAATTTGAATTAAGCGAGACATGTTTGAATTAGATCATTCCAGTTTAGGACTTCCTTTCACCTTCATTGAAGTAATGCAACACAGAGTAAACACAGAAACTGCAAGGTCATCAGAAGAAGATGTGTGACAAGTTCAGACCTAGCTTTCTAAGAACATAAGAAATAGGAGCAGGAGTAGACCCAATGGCCTGTTGAGCCTGTGCTGCTATTCCATACAATCATGGGCTTCAACTCCATTCTCCTGCCTGCTTCTTATGTCCCTTGATCCCCTGAGAGACCAAAATCTGTCTATTCCAGCTTCAAATGTACTCAATGACGAGGTCTTCACTAAATTCTGGGGTAGGAAATTCCGAAGATTCACAATCTTTTGACTCAAGACAATAGTCCCACTCTCAGTCCTTAGAGGTTGCTTAACTTGAAAAAATGTTTCAGATTCTCCAGTTTGTGGGAGCAATGTCCCAGTTTCCCTATCAAACCCCTCCATAACCTTAAATGTTTCAGTGAGATGACCTATCATTCTTCTGAATCTACAGAAAAGAACCAACTTGCTCAGCCTCTCATCACAAGACACAACCCATTCATCCCAAAAACCAATCCTGTGAATCTTCACTGTACTGCCTCCGAAGAAAGTATATCCTTCCTTAAATATAGAAACCAAACTTGCACACTATTTCAGATGTGGTCTCTCCAAGGTTGCATACAATTGTAGCAAGACTTTTTCATCTTGCACTACAACCCCCTTTCAATCGAGACCTATATGTCATTTGCTTTATTAACTGTTTGATTTACATGCATGCAGAGTTCTTCTGTTCCTTTTGTTAGTACACCAAGACTCTCTAAATGTCAACATTTACAAGTTTCATACTTTTCAAACAAAAATTCCTCTTTCCTATTCTTGCATCCGAAGTGAATCTCTTCACATTTCCCTACAATATACTCCATTTGCCACCTTGTGTGCCCACTTGCTTATCCTGTGTATATATTCTTATCTATAAGTAGTAAATAATTGAGGCCTCAGCATTGAGACTCGGAAATATTCTTCCTCAAAATACATTGGTGAACCAGATTGGATTTTACAACAATTGAGAGTGGTAGTGTGGTCATCATTCAGCCAACCTTCTATTGAATTCAAGTTTCGCCATCTAGTCTGGTGGGGTTTGAGCCTACGTTCCTAGAATGTTAGCCTGGGATTCTGGATTATTAGTCCAATAACATCACCTCTGCACCATCGCCTCCCCACCATCATTAGATGTTTCTACCTAGATTTCCAAAGGCATTCGATCAAGCACCACACAGTTGCTACATAATATAAGAACATAAGGGGCGATAAATTAACATGAATAGTGGACTGATTAATGGACGAGAAGCATAGTGTAAGCACAAAAAGCCAATGGTTATCAGCAGATGGTTCACTAATGTCTTTTAAGGAAGGTAATTTTCTATTCTTACCTGATCTATCCTATATATGACTCCCTAGTCTCAGCAAATGTGGTCAACTCTTAACTGTAGTCTGGGCATTCAGGGATGGGCAATAAATGCTGGCCCAGCCAGTGACGCCTACATCCATGAACAAGTATGAAAAAAGTCTACCCTACAAATTACATCCTCAATAAACGAGTGAGCAGTATCTATGGTTTCTCACGTTCCCCCAGTAAAAGTATGCCCCATTCTTTTGTCCGTCATATATTCCATGTCTAAATATTCCCCGTCACCCAATATTTTGCCCCTTTTTGCCCCTATACCGACTTTGTGCCAACTCATACCAAACCATGCCCACTCCCACAATTTTTTTGTCCCTACAATTACCACACCAACACAACTAATATTCACTACAAGCAGGTCTCAGGACCCATGCAGAGATGAGATTTTGAATAAGCTCTACAACGTGAAGTTCTAAGTGTCTCTCAAAGACTTCACTCTATTGAAAAAACACTCATTCTTAAAAATGTATTTGCTGCATCTACATTCCTTCAAATAAATAATGCTTTACATCAACAAGTATTTCTTCCAATTGCGGACTCATCTAATAAGCATTGCAATTCATAGTCCTACATCAAAATTCCATAAAGACTTATAACTGTCAATCAAACTGGCAAATGGCAGGCAGCCTATTATAGTGGATGGGTAAGAAAACAGTCATGCAGCACTAATCTAGTAATCACATTTATTTTCAAAGATTTGATTGGCAATACTTTAAATGTTTCAACAAGTGGACAGATCCCTTTGGCAAGTCTTCATGGTACTGTAGGCATCTCTTTTTGACATGTGCTTCTGATAGTTTTAATAGTTGATAGAGAGACTTGTTGATCATTCCTGATGACCTAGATGATTATGAACTTGGGGTTTTTTATGAGTATATATACACCTAATTTTAACAATTCAAACAGGCATTTCCCCCCACCTCTCCCCCCACCCCACTGCTCCAGCATAGGCAGATGACCTACCCTGAATGACACCTTATCTCCATCAGGGATGCCTGATATCTCCAAAGATATGCCAAGACCAGATCCAAAGGCGTACCTTATCTCTCCATAGAAATATGCTGCTTACCCAATGAAATTGGAAGTTTTGATCTGCTTTTAACAGGTTTACTCTGCACACTTTGGATCACCAAAACCCCACTTTTAATGGAGAGAGCTGATGACTTGGGTGGTCACCTGCCTCCATGAACCAAGCCTACACAATGTCAAGAGACTCCAGCCCTGGGAAATTTTGCCTTCAGAGGTAGAGTTTGCAATTTGTGGCTTGTGTGCTACTTTCACCACAACAGACAGCTTTTCCATCCTTATTGGAGCTTGAAGCATATTGTTCAGACTTCCCTCATAGTAGATGAGTTCTAGTTTGACATTGTTGTTGTCAAGGTTCATGTGGAATTCAAATGCATATTGTACACTATTTCCCAATGATATATTTTTCTTATCACTTTATAAATTAACCCTGACTCATTGCACGGCAGTAAATATGAACAATTTTTGTTTGCTTAATTTCAGATCTCCAGCACCTGCAGTATTCTGCATTTATTTTAGCTTTATACCCTTGTATCTTTGAAATATTTCTCTAGGAAACAGTAACAAAAACATACTACCAACTAATCTGTCACACCCCGATTACCAGTTTGACTTCTCCAGTTTACATAAAGATTAAAGTCCCTCACATCTCTTACATTGTCTTTGTTACAAGCGCCAATAATTTCTGTTTTAATACTCTTGTCAAGAAGTATAATGACTGTTAGGGGGCAGAAAACTCATAACAGTGTTCCTTTCGATACCTAATCTCCACCTTTTCTGATTCCACTTCCTAATTATAAAAGCCATGATCCTTACTCTCTGATGCATTGTTTCTGTTAGCCTTTATGTCCCTTTCCTATCTTACTCAGTTTGTCTATAGTCACATCAATATCTGTTCTTGTTGCCTCCTTTTATTTCTGGATTTCTGAAAAACACTTCACCCAAAACTTATTTCTCTCTTGCTTATTTTAAACACGTTTTTCCCCATTCTGATCCTATTTCCTGGTGCACCTTTACATCTGAACCACTTTAGTTATTTATCCTTCTCAAAAACTATTGCCCTATCCTTTCTCTTTCATTTTTCGAATGAAATCCCTCCCCCACCACACCCCACTCCCAGTGTAGTTTGGGTGAGGACCATCCCCAACATTCAGTTCTGTCTTTTCCCCGTACTGCAACAGTGCCCTCTGAATCAAAACATATTTCTTCCACACCAAGCTTTGAGGTATGCATTCAACTCTCATTCAATTTACACTATGCCATTTTGCTTGCAGTTCAGCTAGCCTTTAAAGTGTTTGAACACTCACCAGTTACCAGAGGCTGAAAAAGAAATATGAAAAGCAGCAGCACATTTCTTTTCTGCATTAAATTCCCACATCTGCCATATTCCTATTCTTTATTGCACTCTGGACTCTCACTCAGTGTGACCGCAAAACTTGCCTACGTTTATAGAGGAATGAAGAGTTTATAGAGGGCTGGTGACTTGCATCCAGATTAATCATTTTCCTGCTGCTGTAATTAGCACCCATTCAGGTAAAGCTTGCAGTTGCTTGACAGATAACCGCTACTTTCAGACAGTTTCTGTTAAAGTCAGCTTTTTAACTCGTCTGCGGCTGTAAAATCAGAATCAGTTAACCTAAATTGTAGAATTTTAAACTTATCAGAGGGATTTCCACCTGCACAAAATGCACCAATTAGCATTTGTTCATCATGATATTGAGGCCTCATTCATTCTCTCCACAATGTGCTCCCACACAGGTTAAAGGGGGACAGTGAGAGACATGTTGAAGCTCCAGGATAAGTGGACAACATTAGAAACAGGCTTGTTGTAATATGCTACATAAGTTGGACATTGCTTTGTTATGGTTCGAATGTATTTTGGATACTGAGTGCTCACATTTTTAAGAGGAATGAGGTTGAACATTCAGGGGGTTCAATCCCTTCTCACTAGTTCTATACAGTCAGTAAAACTCAGTGAAGTTTCACAGCAGATTATTCTGATGTTTACAAACAGGTATTTTTGGGCTTGGGACATGATTTGAAAAAAATAAGCCCACATGTATTTAGACATTATCCAGTTTCTATGTTTGTCTGGTCTCTGCACTTTAAGTGCTAGCAGGGGAAGTGGAATGAAATCTACTCTAGTCACTATGTGTAGCATCAACGTAAATGTATTTGTGAAGATTCCCTCTGTTTAGTCTTTCTGCAGAAAGAAAACCTTTATGATTCCATTGGAATTTCTGAGGAAATAATTGCAAAGTCACTTACGTTGTCATTCAACATAGTCACTCCTGTGTTGGTAAATTATTGTCTATGTACAACCTCCTTAAGTTATATTGTTATTCCAAGTTTATTATTTTTGTAAGTCTACCAAGCTCCATATTTGATGTTAAATTATATTTTTAAACTGTATTAAAGAAACAGAGTTTAATCTGCATGATTTTCTCCTTTTGAATTGAAAAAGTGTTATACTATGTTGCACAAACACACCAATAAAAGGGAATAAATTGCTTAACAAGATCCTTGACTGAAGAGAGTGATGTAGCAGATCCATGACTCACCTCTTAATTTGGAGGAAAGGGACTGAGAGACTTAAGAAAATATTCTGTGATTGCGGTGAATGTTATTGTCTGCCGTAGTGTCTGGCAGTTTCATCCATTTCACATATCCAATATTTTCCAGTGAATGGCATGTTAGATATGTCATAGCCCTGCCAAAAACTACAGGAGCTGGAAGATGTCTGGGCTGACAAGTGGCAAGTAACATTCATGCCACACAAGTGCCTAGGAATAATGTACCTAGCGATGAATAACCTAGAAACTAACAATCACCTCTGCGTTATCATTGCTAACATTCTGAATGTTAATATCCTCCAGTATCAATGGTGTTACCATTTACCAGAAACTGAACTGGACCAGCCACAGAAATAGTGTGTTTGCAGGAGCAGGTCAGAGGCTAGGAATCCTCTGGTGATGAACTCATTCCCGATTTCCCCAAGTGTATCCGCCATCTACAAAGCTGGTCAAAATTCTGATGGTTGAATGCAACTTGAACCATACTCAAGAAGCCTGCCACCATCCAGGTAAAAGCAACCTGCTAAATTGATATCACAAACTCAACGATTCGCTCCCTCCACCACCAATGCACAGTAGCAGCATTATATGATCTACAAAATACACTGCAGAAATTCGCCAAAGATCCTTAGGCAGCACCACTTCTATGTAGAAGGACAAGGGCAGCAGCTACCTAGAAAATCCACCTCTGCAAGATCCCTCCCAAGCCACTCATCATTCTGACTTGGACATTTTTGCTGTTCCTTCAGTGTCACTGGATCGAAATCCTGGCATCCCCTCCCTCATGTCATTGTGGCTGGACTTAAACCAAGTATATGTAGCAATTCAAGAATGCAGCTCACCACCACTTTCTCAAGGGTAACTCGGGATGGGGCAATAAATGCTGGCCCAGCCTGCTGCACCCTCATCCCATCAGTGAATGAGAACAACTTGACATTGTGATGGTACCTGATTCTTTGTGCTGTGCTCCTTAGCCTGGCTCTATCTCAGTGTGACCCATGACCCTGTTCTTCAGCTTGCAATGCTTAGCAGTTACATAAATTCAACCCAACTTTCTTAATCCGTGCTCACCAGTACAATTCCAAAAAAATAGCAAATACTGGGACTCTGAGAACACAGCATCATCAGAAGAAGATGGGGAAAGAGGGAAGACCAAGAATGTAGGTATTTTCAGGGTAGTGTGAAAGGAAACCTTCCTTTCTGAATGAGGAAGGAGGAAAATGCCAATATACCTGTTCGTGTCGGGTGGAAAGAAAAGGCGCATAACAACAACTTTCACTTATATAATACCTCTAATATAGTATAATATTGCAAGATATTTCACCAAAGCACAATCAGACAGAAATTGATTCCAATTTAGGACACAGTACAATAGGTGACTAAAAGCTTCGTTGAAGAACTGTGTTTTAATGAGTGTCCGAATGGAGAATATCAGCCAGCAGAATTCCCAGTAATGCAGCATCAGTGGGCAGCGAGAGCGGGCCTTTCGCATGGCGGTGGCGGTGGCCTCCTAGCTGCCTTAGTGATTGGAGTCCTGCCTGCACCATAGTGGGGCTGGGGCTTGGAACTCTGAGATCTGGACTCTTGCTTACCTTTTGGCTCGGTTAAAAACTTTTAATTCTGGTTTTTGTAACCAAGTGGGCGCCAGCGAATGGCGACTTTGTGCACTTTTCACCATTCTTATGTATCCCTGTACTTAGTATATGTGATAAATAAATCTATATCTAAATCTGTGCGAAATTCTGGAGCCTAACATATAGGCAACTAAAGGCATGGCCATCAATAATGGACTGAAGGCAGCAGAGATTACACAAGAAATCACAGCTAGAGTTATGGATCTGGAAGAGGATGTGGAGATAAGGGCCATGGAGAAAGTTGAAGTTTGAAGTTAAGGCATAGCTGAACCAGGAGATCATTAGAGTGTGTGAATGATGTTTGACTGGGCTTTGAAGATGGAACAAGTTCAAATACAGGCAGTTAAAATCCCTTACAGAGAAGTGGCAGGATTTGTAGCTCTGCTGGCATGGTGCTGGTTGGGGACTTCCAGGAATATTTTATAATGTAGTGTGTCCTCCAGGTGAGCAAAGCCATAGGAAATGCAAATTAAAAACACTGAGAAGTTGATACCTCTACTAACCTAAGCCATAACTCTAAAACAAACATTCATGAGGACATCCAAGCAGGTGCACGCACATGGCTAGTCACACAGGCAAACCTGGAGACACAGGAACATGCATCCAGGTATGGAGTTAGAGACCTGTGTGTGAACATACGCAAAAACAGGCAGTTGTACTTGGACTCACATATCTGTACATGTATATGCAAACTTTTGCAGCTACTTAATGACACTTACATGAATTATAGACTATTCTCGGATAATGGTTGGCAATTTAAGGAGGGGTCCACAATGGGCAAGTGATCCTTTGCTGAGTTTTGATGTTTGCTAAGGCAAGTCAATCCCAGATACCTAGCTGCCATAGATACAAGCATGCACTTGCAAGCATACTACAGACATGATATTGTGTACAGATACATTCTAACTCACGTACAAACACAATCTCTGCCAATTTAATGGTATGCAATGAAACCAGCTATTCCCAGGTATCTGCATATATAGAGGTTAAATAGGGCAAGCTAATGGGGCTAAAGGTAGCTAAGTCTCCTGGCCCTTATGGAATGCATCCCAGGCTACTAAAAGAGATGGCGGGGGAAATAGCAAATGCTCTCGTGGTAATTTACCAAAATTCGCTGAATTCTAGGGCAGTTCCAGCAGATTGGAAAACAGCAAACGTGACACCACTATTTAACAATGAGGTAGACAAAAGATAGGCTATAGGCATGTTAGCTTAAGTGTAGTGGGGAAAATGCTTGAATCTATCATCAAGGAAGAAATAGTAAGACATTTGGATAGAAATTGTCCCATCAGGCAGATGCAGCCTGGGTTCATGAAAGGCAGGTTATGTTTAACCAATTCACTGGAATTCTTTAAGGACACTACGAGCGTAATGGACAATGGGGAGCCAGTGGACATGCTATATGTGGATTTCCAGAAAGCATTCAACAAGGTGCCACATAAAAGGCTACTGCATAAAATAAAGGTGCATGGTGTTATGGGTAATGTGTTAGCATGGATAGAAGATTGACTAACTAATACAAAGCAAAGAGTGTGGATAAATGGGTGTTTTTCTGGTCGGCAATCAGTGGGTAATGGTGTTCCTCGGGGATCAGTGTTGGGACTGCAGTTGTTTACAATTTACATAGACGATTTAGAGTTGGGGACCAAGTGTAGTGTGTCAATGTTCACAGATGACACTAAAACAAGTGGTAGAGCAAAGTGTGCAGAGGAGACTGAAAATCTGCAGCGGGATATAGATAAGTGAGTAGGCAAGGGTCTGGCAGGTGGAGTACAATTTTGGTAAATATGGAGTCATTCATTTTGGTACGAATAACTGCAAAATGAACTATTATTTAAATGGTGAAAAATTACAGCACGCTGCTGTGCAGAGGGACGTGGGTGTCCTTGTGCATGAATCATAAACAATTGGTTTGCAGGGGCAGCAGGTAATTAAGAATGGAATATTGTCATTCGTTGCGAGAGGGATGGGGTATAAAAACAGGGAGGTTATGCTGCAGCTGTACAGCGTGCTGGTGAGGTCACACCTGGAGTATTGTGTACAGTTTTGGGATCCTTGAAAAAGTATGTACTCAAACTGGAGGGGGCGCAGAGGACATTCACTAGGCTGATAGCAAATTGAGAAGGTTGGCATATGAGGAGAGGTTGAGTATCCTGGAACTATACTCATTGGAATTTAGAAGAATGGGGGGGCATCTTATAGAAACATATAAAATTATGAAGGGAATACATATGATAGAAGCAGAGAGGTTGTTTCCACTGGCTGGTGAAACTAGAACATGAGGGCATAGCCTCAAAATCATACTTTGCACGATTCCTGGGGCCTTCATTATAAACTCTCTATCCAATGGTTGAGGTTTGGGACAATATTCATGCTGGAATAATATGGACCAGATTTAAGACTGAGTTGAGGAGGAATTTCTTCACCCAGAGGGTTGTGAATCAATGGAATTCCCTGCTCAGTGAAGTAGTTGGGGCTGCCTCATTGAATGTTTTTAAGGCAAGGATAGATTTTTGAACAGTAAAGGAATTAAAGGTTATTGTGAGCAGGCAGGTAAGTGGAGCTGAGTCCATGAAAAGATCAGCCATGATCTTATTGAATGGAGGGGCAGTCTCAATGGGCCACATGGCCTACGCCTGGTCTGATTTCTTATGTTCTTATAGGTAAATAATTAAAACCATTCTCGTCTTCTGCTTTAATCTTCACACTTTCTAAAACCCTGAGGAAAGCTGGTCTGAAAACATTGAATAAAAATCAGAACGCAGAACATGAAGATCACACGTGCTTTGACTTCTGATCAATTGTCTTTTTATTCTGAAATACTTTAGGTGTTTGATAAGAAGCCTTCAAATGTCTAATCTTGCAACCACAAATGGAGGCATGATGATGGCACATCAGTAATTCTGCAACCTAATTTATGGGGCAAGGCAGAGATGTATTTTGCATGAAGAAACGGTATATTGAACCTGAAACATTAACTCTTTTTCTGTCTCCACAGATGCTGCCAGACCAGCTGAATTTTTCAGCACTTTCCATTTTTATTTCTACTTTGTATGATTCCTGGGGCCTTCACTATAAACTCTCTATCCAGTGGTTGGGGTTTGGGACATTCATGCTGGAATAATATAGAAAATATCTTTGTTCACTGCTCTTTCATCAGTACACAACCAATGCCTCATGCTAAAAGCTTCAACTGTGTCACACATCAGCCTCTGTCCTCCGTTGTTTTTGATACCTTCAAGTTGATTGTGACTTGAAAGTCCTCAAGTCTCCTGGATCGAATCCAGCAGTTTCCCCTTGGCACATAGCCACAGGAAGACTGGCATTTTCAGCGAAATGACCTTTCCCACACAATCCGCTCGGGTCATCAGAAATTTACATTTTATGTTCATTTTGGTTGGATTTAGTTTACAAAATCAGTCACCACAAAAATACTAATAAATTTACCCTTGATTGCTACCTCCTGCCATGTGGGATAAAAAAAGTCAAATCAGATATAATTAATACAATATCAGTTAGACTCTGTGTTAGCACCTTCTCTTTTGTTAGAAGGCCCCTGGATTCAAAAGTCATTATAAATCTTGAAGGATTTATCTAGGCTACCACTTCAATGCAGTCCGGGAGGGAGTGCTTCATCTTCAGAGATGTCATTCTTCAGACATTGAACTGAACACCCATCCTTTGCCTCTTCAGTAGTTCAGATACCATTGATATTCCTACATAGGGAGCTGTCCATACCAAAGATCCTGTCTACAACCAACACTGTCCAAGCAACTAATTGACCGTTAATATAATGCACATGAGCAATCTTACTGCATTTGAAATTGCTAATATATTGGCTCACGTTAAAACAATAACTAACACAAAACAGCACATTGTTTGCAAAATACACTGGGACGTTCCTCAAAGATTGACAAGGTCCTAGATTGATGCTGCCTTTATAAACAACCATAAACATGCCCTCTGATAACAAGGTGTGGAGCTGGATGAACACAGCAGGCCAAACAGCATCTTAGGAGCAGGAAAGCTTGACGTTTCGGGCCTAGACACTTCATCAGATTTCTGGGTCTAGGCCCGAAACGTCACGCTTTCCTGCTCCTATGATGCTGCTTGGCCTACTGTGTTCATCCAGCTCCACACCTTGTTATTTTGGATTCTCCAGCATCTGCAGTACCTATTATCTCTCATAAACGTGCCTTGTAACCAGTTTGGTTAGTCCATCTCCTGACATGATATCATTGATCAAATGTTCTATTGAGCTAAGTCTGTGTGCCCAGTTTGATGTAACACATTTGTGGAAACACACATGTGCATGAGTGTACAAACTTGCACATACGCACACACACATGTACACGTGCACGAGCACACACACACACACACACACACACAGACACACACACATACACACACTGACTGGGAGAGAATGGCTGTTTTACAAACATAAATAAAAAGTTGAGTGACCCAAGATAAGCAGAAAACCTGGAAGCCAACCAGTAATTTTTCTAAACCATCTAGCCTCTGTCAGGTCCCAGGACTGTGAGTTTACCCTGTTAAGATGAATGCCCTGAGTTCATTATTTGACTGACGGTAGCCAAGTGAAGATTTTTGTGAATCAGGATGCTTTTTTGGTCATCAACCTGAAATGAGAGGTCATTGACCTGTAATGTTGACTTTGTTTCTCTCTCTATGTGTAGGCTGATGCTCCTGATGAGAATTTTCAGCATTTTCTACTTTTATGCCAAATTTTCAGCACCCGTAGTATTCTACTTATGGATTAGTGCAATGTTGTCTACTTAGCTGTGCACTTTTCCAAGGAGGACCAGGAATGTAGCAGTGATCACCCACTCATCGTTTTGTAAAGCGATATATCATTGCTTTGGGACTGTGGTCAAAGTGAGGAGACAGAGTGATATGAACTTGTCATCATTAAAGCTGTCACCAGTGCCAATGTTCATCTTGGCAACACAATGTAGAGAAAAGCTGTTGTACACAGAAGTCTAGTTCTTGTAATGGTAGACGCAGAAATTTAGAGTCCTGCAGGGGTGTTTTCTTTATTATTACCTGCTTATTTCTGATTGTACGCTGCTGTTTATCTTTTTCTATAAATTCCTTGCTATTTTGCCCTGTTGTAGAAGCTTAACACATTTGCTTGTGTTTCCCAGCTTTTCACCCTTAAGGCTTTGTATTTTTTCAATCCAAAGATAATGTTTGTGATTTGAACTGATTGAAGTAAAAATTTCCAACACAATTGAAAAAGTGATTGAAGTGACTGAAACAGAGCTGCAAAATTAAATACCTGAGGTGGCACCAACTAACAATATTTGTAAATTACATTCTGTAACCATCAATTCAGTCGAATATGGAATCAAGAATAAAAGAAATTATGAGGCTGAGGACTGTACTGAGCAAGTTTTAACTGTGATAAAAGACGTCATTCTATTTTCAGTGCTGATGTGCACAAGTTCCTGAACCTTCATTTATATACAAACTGTACATGTGCACAAACAAAATTCAGGCAATCCCTGAAGCAAGTATGAAAGAGACTTTAATTGGAAAGTGCTCATGCATAGACAATGAGCCTAAAATACTATCATTCCTCAACAAAATGAGGATGGTTGACAGCAAAGAAGGGAAGTGTTCAAGGACTTGGAAGTATATTACATTCCTTCACAGAGTCATAGAGCACAAAAACAGCATCTTCAGTCCAACCAGTCCATGCTGACTGTAATCCCAAACTAAACTAGTCCCACCTGCCTGTGCTTGTCCCATATCCCTCCAAACCTTTCCAATTCATGAACGTATTGAAATATCTTTTAAATGTCATAACTGTACCGCATTCTCTGGCAGTTCATTCCACACATGAATCACTTCCTATGCTAAAAAATTGTCCCTCATGTCTTTTTTCAATTTTTTCTTTTCTGACCTTAAAAATATGCTCCAAGTTGCGAAATCTGCCACCCTAGGGAAAAGACACCTTGCATTCACCTTATCTATGCCCCTCATGATTTTATAAACCTCTATAAGGTCACCCCTCAACCTCCTACACGCAGGTGGAAAAAGTCCCAGCCTATCCAGCCCATCCTTAAACTCAAACTTAATCCTAAACCCTCCACTCCTAGCAACATCCTGGTAAATCTTTTCTGAACCCTCTCTAGCTTAATAACATCCTTACCATAACAGGGCGACCAGAACTGGAAACAGTATTCCAGAAGAATTGTTGTTGTCACTGGGTAAAAATCCTGGACACCACCCCCATTTCTAACAGCGCAGTGGGCATACCTACACTACATGGACTGAATGATTAAGAGATTAACGCACCACCATTGTGCCAAGAGCATTTAGGGATGGGTTATAAATGCTGACCTAACCAGCTCATACCCATACTCATACTCATATCCCAATTCTGAAGAAGGGTCATTGGACCTGAAATGTTAACTCTGCTTCTTCACCACAAATGCTACCAGGCCTGCTGACTTTCTTAAGCTATTGCTGTTTTATTTCAGATTTCCAGCATCTACAGTTCTTTGGTTTACTTTAATAATTGGTGATAAGCATCGTCTCCCATGCAGATAACCAAGGAATAAACAGGGTAAATTCACCAATGTACATTTCCAGAGAAGTCCGGTTATCAACTCTGGTCATGCACGTTCCTGGACTTTTAATTAAATGATCTCCCTCTCCCAACCATCCCACCCAGTCAAAGGACTTGTCCCCCTATTTGTGATACTTTTATCTCTGAGTAAAGCCTTTGCAGAAAATGTAGAAAGACCATATTCCTCCATGAAATTCCTCCTGTATTGCTGACACAGAATCACAGAAGGTTTGAGTTGAAAGGAGAGGTTGAATAGGCCGGGACTTTTTTCTCTGGAGCATAGCAGACTGAGCGGTGACCTTATAGAACCTTATAAAATCATGAAGTGCATAGATATAGTAGATAGCCAATAGCTTTCCGTCATGGTAGGGAAGTCTAAAACTAGAGAGCATAGGTTTAAGGTGAGAGGGGAGATATTCAAAAGGGTCCAGAGGGGCATTTTTTCATACACAGTAGTGGTGGAGGGGAGTACAATTTCATCATTTAAGAAGCATTTAGACAGGTCTTTGGATAGGATAGGTATGGAGGGATATGGATCAAATGTAGGCAAATGGGACTAGTTTAATTGTGAAAACTGGGCGCCATGGGCAAGTTGGACCAAAGGGCCTGTCTCAATGCTGTAGACCTGAATGACTATAATTATTACAGTGCGAAGGAAGGCCATTCATCCAATGATCACGGCACCAATTGTCAAAGTGAGCTTCTTTCCCAGTGCCATTGCCTTGCCTTCTCTCTGCAATCCTCCACATTGCCCCTTTCCAAATAACCATCTAATTCCTTTTGGAAAACTTCGATTGAACTTGCCTCCACCACATTCCTAGACAGTGCATTCCAGATCCTAATCAGCTGCTACACTAAAAGGTTTACCCTCATATCACTTCCATTTCTTTCATGTCTTTCTTTATATCTGGACCCTCTCATTCTCAATCCTGTCACAAGTGGGAACATTTTCTCCCTATCTACTTTGTCCAGACCTCTTCTGATTTTGAATATTTCAATCAGATTTCCTCGCAGCCTTCTCTTTATTCTGGAATTAATTTCAAACTTTCTGTCAATTCCAGATGAACCCTTGGGATGGTGATTGGGTACCCTATGATATAGACACAATTCCTGGAGCACACACTGGGATTTACACCATTTACACTCAGTTTATGCTAATCTAAAAGCAAAACAGAATTACAGAATGGAAGTAGGCATTTGGCCCACACTGACCCTCTGAAGAGCATCCCACCCAGACCCTCTCCATTCCCTGTAACCCTGCATTGCCCATGGCTTACCCACAAATCCCTGGACACAATGAGTAATTAAGTATGGCCAATGCACCTAACTTTCACATCTTTGGACTGTGGGAGGAAACCAGAGCACCCAGAGGAAACCCATACAGACACGGGGAGAATGTGCAAATTTCCACACAGACAGTTGGCCAAGAGTGGAATTGGACCCAGGTCCCTGGCGCTGTGAGGCAGCAGTGTTAACCACTGAGCCACTGTCCTGTTGTGGACCCTGGAAATCTGTAATAATGCCCTAGCCCTGCCTCTCATTTTATGGCATATGTGAAACACTTCAGTTCCAGACTGACTTGGAAACCCTTCTTCAATTATTTTTCCTGATCACTGATGGCTCTATCAGTGTGGTGTCCCAGCTGCCTCTCTGAATTGGAAAATTTTAGCAGCTCTGCTTCCAATTTCCCCCTTTTTACCAATTTTACCTGGCTCACCTCCCACCCTCCCCTTCCTGGCTTCTTTTCCCCCATTTCTGGGGCTAAAGTCTCCATAGATATTCACCGAAACTCACCAACTCGCAGCAATAATAAAATGCATCAAACTTTGTTTTAACCAGCATTTCCGATAAACCAGCAAACATTATATGCCTCAAGTACTGCAAAATCATTCTGTCCAATTGTTATAGTTTTTAATTTAATTCCCTCAACGTTAATGTACTTGTTGTTCAATCAAATGGACACACGAAATATCAACAGTTGATTCAATTTTGAGTCATTTCTCCTCAAATACTGCAATGTCGGAATAATCAGTTGAGTGTGTTAGTGAGAAGGCTCTCTGCTGGTAAGTTTTATTTAAGGCAAAGTTGCATTATCACTTAACTGATTTATGCCGTAAGTAAAGTGTAACAGTGAGGTGTATACCCTTTGCATTACATTTCCATTACTTAGCATGTGTTTTTACATTGATTATGTGGACCTCTCCATTATCTGGAATATTTGATCAACCCTCCCGTAGGTACCTGTTAATAAAAAAGTTTGTTGCTAAGATCAAGCACTATGGATGCTGTAAATCCAAAGCAAAAACAGAAATTGCTGGAGAAACTCAGGATGTCTGGCAGCATCTGTGGAGAGAAAACAGAGTCAATGTTTTGGGTCCAGGCACCCTTTTTCCATTCTGGATCCAAAACATTCAGTCCACTTTCTCCCCTCAGTATTGACTCCATTCTTGTGATTCCTTAGTCTCTGTCCTATGTGTCACTTTAATGCAGTCTTCAGCACCAGTGCTTCATTTCTTTACTCAACCCAGGACCATCCCTGTTGCGTTTGACAGAGCTGGGACAGTGTCCATCATATTTCCTGAACATCTCAGATAAAGGGTAGCAGATTAAAAACAGGAATGAGGAGAAATTACTTCTCTCAAAAGGTTGTGTATCTGTGGAATTCACTGTCCCAAAGTGCAGTGGACACCAGGACAATGAATACAGTCATAGAGCTGTTCAGATCCTTCCATCCTCCTCGTCCATTCCAACCAGATATCCTGACTGATCTAGTCTCATTTGCCAGCATTTGACCCATATCTGTCTAAACCCTTTGTTGTGACGTTGGGTTAAGTACTTATGGATTTGGAGGCAGGAAGTTAGAATTTGGTGTTTTTTCAAAATGCGAAGGGGGAAAACATTGAGTGGTTCCTTTAAAAGGTCATGTGCTTTTTCTGTGCAAGTGCATAGAGCGCACCTGAATTGAAGCATTGTATCAAAAGTTATCAGGCCAAGCAGCAGTTGTACCAAGATAACAGGCTTTTGAATTTGGCCAAGCAATTTGAACCAGGCACTTAGATACCAAAAACCAATTAAATTTAAATCTGATGGTTTTGACAACATAGGACTAATCTTACTGTAAGAAATATTGATACATGGTCAAGGGTATAAAAAGAAGGGGGCAGTTGGACAAAGTCCTGGAGCTAACTGCCATCTGCCAGAGCTAGCAGCCCTCAGCTCCCAAGAGAGAATCGCTGGTTCTCACAACCTCCTCTATGTCTTGGAGAAAGTGCCATCTAAATACCAACAGAACCAATGGCACAATGAGTTAATATTCCTGACAGAAGAATTGACAGAGAAGGCACAGAACATTCTGGAAGACACATAACCTGGCTGTAATTTTGAGATACTAAATTTTTTTTATATATAAGTGTGACTTGCATTTATTGGAATAGCATAACATTAGAATCTTGCTTTATTCAAGAATAGTTAGTAGTTAGAATGGATTTTTCAGTTTTGTTTTAACAGATTAGTTACTGTGTTCAGTGTTAGAGTTAGATAAATAAATTGTTACCTGTTGTTTGCAAAGTGAGTGTCAGGGATTTATTTCATTTAGCTACTAGAAGTTACTGAAAGGCAGGCTACACCATTTTTCAGAGATAACAAGGCGTGGGGCTGGATGAACACAGCAGGCCAAGCAGCATCATAGGAGCAGGAAAGCTTGACGTTTCGGGCCTAGACCCTTCATCAGAAACGGGGGAGGGGAAGAGGGTTCTGAAATAAATAGGGAGAGAGGGGGAGGCAGATAGAAGTCAGATAGAGGAGAGGATAGGTGGAGAGGAGGCAGACAAGTCGAAGAGGCGGGGATGGAGCCAGTAAAGGTGAGTGTAGGTGGGGGGGTAGGGAGGAGATAGGTCAGTCCAGGGAGGAGGGACAGGTCGAGGGGGCAGGATGAGGTTAGTAGATAGGAGATGGGGGTGGGGCTTGGGGTGGGAGGAGGGGATAGGTGAGAGGAAGAACAGGTTAGGGAGGCGGGGATGAGCTGGGCTGGTTTTGGGATGCGGTTGGGGGAGGGGAGATTTTGAAGCTTGTGAAATCCACATTGATACCATTGGGCTGCAGGGTTCCCAGGCTGAATATGATTTGCTGTTCCTGTAGCCTTCGGGTGGCATCATTGTGGCATTGCAGGAGGCCCAGGATGGACATGTCGTCTGAGGAATGGGAGGGGGAGTTGAAATGGTTTGCGACTGGGAGGTGCAATTGTTTTTTGCGAACTGAGCGCAGGTGTTCTGCAAAGCGGTCCCCAAGCCTCCGCTTGGTTTCCCCGATGTAGAGGAGGCCACAACGGGTACAGCGGATGCAGTATACCACATTGGCAGATGTGCAGGTGAACACCTGCTTGATGTGGAACACCATTTTTCACACTCCTTTTACAGGTTATAGGGCGAGTGTTGCTGGGTGTTTAAGTTTTAGTTCTCGGGGGGGGGATCAACCTCCACTTTATAATACCTTCCTACTCATATACCCACCCAGATGCCATTTAAATGTTGTAATTGTACCAGCCTCCTCTACTTCCTCTGGCAGCTCTTGCCATACACGTGCCACCCTCTGTGTGAAAATGTTGCCCCTCAGTTCCTTTTTAAATCTTTCCCCTCTCACTTTAAACCTATGCCCTCTAGTTTTGGACTCACCTATCCTGGGGAAAAGACCTGGGCTAAATTTATGGAGGAGACAGACAAATATTTATTTACGAACGGGTTGAAGGGATTGCAAAGCCAGAATGCTAGACAAACTAATTTCCAGCAATTAAATAGCCTCTCTTGTCTTTGCTTTCTCTTATTTTACTTCCACTGATGTTTTCACTCTGCTGCCCATTTGGTTCCCTTTGCTTTCAGAGTCTGTCCTTACGGGGGATGTTTGGACTTGTAGTGACTGACACCTTCGTTTGTCATGATCTCCCTGATCACATGTGGGGCTCATGTAGCATAGCTGAAAACGATGGGGAATTTCATAAAGAAAATCAACGGGAAATAAATAATCTGCATGTACACTTAACATGAATGGAAATAATTAACGAAAAAGTCAAGGAAGGTTCCAAATGTGGGCTGGGTGATTTACATAGTGAGGCAAGCCACATGCTGAGGTAAAATGAGAGAAATGACAAATGTCCCTTAGACTAACAAACAGCGATACCAGGAGTCCCAACCTCTCCAAGCACTTCAGTGGTGGAATGGGCAATGAGCCATAAGCCTACAGTGTGGGAGCACACAAGGGAAGTGTCCTTGCTGGGTCTGCTCCAATCACTGGAGATTATTTGGTCACTGGAGTTTGTTGTGTCTTCCCCTGGGCAATAGTGTAAAGGAGCAACAGGATTTGCAGTTCAGAAAACCACAATGCAACAATTCTGAGGTAGTTTTTATTTGATTCAGTCATAGGATGAAGGCATTGTTGGCTAGGATTTATTGTCCAGAGGACAGTTAAGAGTTAAGTAAAAACTAAAAGAACTGCAGATGCTGTAAATCAGGAACAAAAACAGAAGTTGCTGGAAAAGCTCAGCAGGTCTGGCAGCATCTGTGACGGAGAAAACAGAGTTAATGTTTCGGGTCCTGTGACTCTTCCGCAGTCACCGGACCCGAAACGTTAACTCTGTTTTCTCCTGCACAGATGCTGCCAGACCTGCTGAGCTTTTCCAGCAACTTAGTGTAAGAGTTAAGTACATTGCTGTCAGTCTGTAGGCACATTTAAGCCAGACTGGCTAAGGATGGCAGTTTTCTTCCCTCAAGGATATTCGTGAGTCAGGTGGTTTTTCCAAAAATCAACAATGGATTCTTATTTCCAGACATTTTTTAAATTGAATACAAATTCAACCACCTACTACATTGGGATTCATGTCAAGCCGCCAGAGCACTACCTGGATCTCTGAATTAACAGTCCAGGGAAAATACCACTAGGTCATTGTGAGATTGGGACAAGGGGAGGCAAAGTGTCAGCTCTGTGGGACATAGGGGATCAGGATTAAGAAATGCCGCCTTCTTCCCTTCTTGCAGCCACCCCCGCCAGCATCCCCACACATCCACCCTGCTTCCCCCACAATGAGACAAAACCCTGAAAAATGAGGAAGAAATCCAGCCCACCATCCTGAGTTTTCATACAAGTCCCGATCTCAATTCTTCAACAATCCACAAACTTTGAGTCCCATGTCCTTCTATCTCTGGCACAGACATATTGGAGAGTCCTATCCTTCTCTGTGCCTTCTGTTCGATGTTCGACGCCTGTAGACACAATATCTTACCCAGGTAGGGGAGTCCAAAACTAGAGGGGCATAGGATAAAGGTGGGAGGGGAGAGATTTAAAGGGGACCCGAGGGGCAACATTTTCATGCAGAGGGTGGTGTGGGTATGGAATGAGCTACCAGAAGAAGTGGTGGAGGCTGATACAATTACAACATTTAAAAGACATCTGGATGGGTAAATGAATAGGAAGGGTTTAGAGGGATACGAGCCAAATGCTGGCAAGTGGGACTGGTTCAGTTTCGGATATTTGGTCAACATGGACAAATTGGACCGAATGATCTGTTTCAGTGCTGCATAACGCTTCAAAGACTTCCTCAGTACACTACATTACCACATCTCCTTTCATGGAAATACTTTCCAGAAATTGAATTAAGACACAGGCAGGATTTTGGCTTCTTTTGCTGGCCATTGACCCTTGCTATTGGAAACATTTATTTATTACGAAGAATAACTTCAGGAAGTCTTACGGCACCTTATAACTCTTCCTTTGAACAATGCCAAGTGACCTTTTATCTCCACTCTGAAGCAACAGACAAGATTTCAGTCAGAGGGTATTGACAACAGGGGTCTTGAGGTTATTGAAGCCTGGGTTGGGGTTGGCACCATCTCGTGTTTTTTGTAAAACATTCTAAGTGTATACGATTGATGAAAGACTGTCTCCCCCTGCTGGACTATCCTGGCAAAGTTATCTTAGATAGCAAGGTGTAGAGCTGGATGAACGGAGCAGGCCAGGCAGAATCAGAGGAGCAGGAAAGCTGACGTTTCGGGTCTGGACCCTTCTTCAGCTCTACACCTTGTTATCTCAGATTCTCCAGCATTGGCAGTTCCTACTATCTCTTGCAGAGTTATCTTTTTGCTTTTACTCACTTGTGGGGCGTGGGTGTCCCTTGCTGGGCCAGCATCTACGACCCATCCCGTGTGGCCCTTGAGAGGTGGCAATGAGCTGCTTTTTTTTTGAACCACTGAAGTCCATGCACTGTACCTTTAGGGAATCCACAATACCTATAAGGAAGGAATCCCAGGTTTTTGACCCAGCGACAGTGAAGGAAAAATGATATATTTCCAAGTCAGGGTGGTGAGTGGCTTGGAGGGCAACTTGCAGTGTATCACTCCCTCTGTGTTCTATTGAGGCATCATCCCCAATTTTGTGCTCAAGTTTCTTGGATAGCACTTGAACATTTGAACTGAGAATTGTGAGTGTTACTAACTGACAACTTCCGGCACTAGAGGATGGTTTGGAATCAAGCTGAGCAATATTGAGGAAAAAGTGCACAAAAACCATTTGGATGAAATTTCTCTCTGTGCCATTTGTTCATCGCATCTTTGGAGGTGAAAAGAAATCTTGTTCAATTCCACTCCATAACACTGAAGTCCCATTACTGTAGATAAACCAAGGAATTTGTACAATAACACATCAAATATTGCAAATCATAATAGCTTTAAATTATAAGTCAGTGTAACATTTTGATCCAATTTGTGTTAAATTGGCAAAAACAAACCAGCTCCTTGAATATCTTAGCTTTCTCTTTACTTGTGTCAACTCAGTAACTGGCATGGTACCACACAGAACCACTTTGGGGCAGCATAGTGGCTTCAGTGGTTGGCATTGCTGCCTCACAGCACCAAAGATGTGGGTTCAATTCTAGCTTCAGAAAGAACACAGCAGGTCAGGCAGCAGAGGAGCAGGAAAGTCAAAATTTCAGGTTGGGACCATTCAGCAGGGTTAGGGAGGGAGAAGGGAGCTGGGAAATAAATGGAGACATAGGGCTGGGGGAAGGTAGGTGGGATGGTGAGAGGTGGATGCAGTTAGGGGGTAGTGGGTATTAGTCAGTTGGAAGGGTGGGACAGATAGTTGGAAAAGATGGTGGACAGGTTGTGTCAGATCGAGGAGGCAGGGATGAGAGGGAGGGTTGAACATGGGATTAGGCCGATATGAGGTATTGTTGATTGTAGTGTACAGAGTGTTGATGTTCTGATCCGAGCTCTGTACACTATAATCAACGAAATCTCCGGGATGCCAACCATTTTAACTCCCCCTCCCACTCCTTGGGTGACATGTCCATCCTGGGCATCCTCCAGAGCCACAATGATGCCACCCGCAAACTGGAGGAGCGGCACTTCATATTTTGCCTCGGGAGCCTACAGCCCAATGGCCTTAACGTGGAATTCACCAGTTTTAAAATCTCCCCACCCCAGCCTCATCCCATATCCAACCGTCCCGCTCACTCCTGCCTCCTTGACCAGACAAACCTGTCCATTTCCTCTCCCACCTACCTGCCCCACTCTTCCAACTGACCAATACCCACTACACCTACTTGCATCCACCCATCTCCATCTCACTTACCTTTCCCCAGCCAAATCCATACTCCCTCTATTTATTTCCTATCTCCCTTCCCCTTCCCCAGTTCTGAAGGGTCCTGACCCGACTTTCCTGCTTCTGATGCTGCCTGACCTACAGTGTTCTTCCAGCTCCACATTATATTGACTCTGACCCCAGCATCTGCAGTTCTGGCTATCTCGACCTTCGGAAGACTGTCTGTGTGGAATTTGCATGTTCTCCCTGTGTCGGCGTGGGTTTCCTTCAGATGCTGCAGTTTCCCTCCACATTCCAAAGATGTGTAGGTTAGGTAGATTGGTCATGGTAAATTGTCCACAGTATCCAGGGATGCGTACGCCAGGTGGGTTATGCATGGGAAATACAGGGTTACAAGGATAGGGTTGGGTCTGGGTGGAATGTTCTTCAGAGGGTCAGTGTGGACTTGATGGACAATATGACCTGCTTCCACACTGTAGGGAATCTATAATTCTATCGGTAGTTGTTTGGTATGTGTTTGGATTCACAGCTGACATATCATCACAAGACCCAGACTGGACCAAGTAGCCTTAGAATGAAGTGGACATCTCATTGCCAGTACACGAGAATATCAAAACCATTGGGCTGAATTTTCCTAGCCCCCGAATGATGGGGACAATGGTGAGCCATTTGGAAAAATATGGTGAAATCAGGGGGAAAAAATTCTCAATGGTGAGCCAAAAAAAAGGTCCAATTTTCCACCCAAAATTTTAAACAGTGAGATGGGAATCTTGCTATTGAGCAGCAAGGGGTCTATTTTCATCCATTAATATGTAATCTCACCACATTAATATGACACTTCCTACCCTCCCACGTGGCAGAGAGAAACAAGACTGGCAACATTTGCTGACATGAGAGTCAGAGTGCGTAACTGGCAACACCTCAGGATATCATTCTTGGCCAGCATTCCCTAACGTCTCAGGGTACATTCCATTCAGCCCCTGTAACACACCCCTATCCAAGAAGTTGGCATCAAATACACAGCACCATCACCTCATCCATGGCACTTTTCAGGGGACTAACTCAGAAAACAGTTCTCCAATGCTGCACTTTGGAGTGCACTAACCCTTTACATTACAATGTTGCTGTCAGACTGCTTTGTATGCAGGGACAGGCACATACCTGAGACATCAGAGCAGGCTGTATCTCAGGGCTCTTCGCTTACTTTATAAACACTCAGTCACTTTGCCCCTACTTCAGTGCTCACCACATCTCTGCAATGCCTTTAAGTTTGATACTCAATCAAAACTTAATTGCTATTATGATCCCAGCTGATGTTATTACTGAACGAAGTTAAATCCCAATCTGAAATCTGGCTTGATAGATAATGTTTTATTTTGG
Organism: Ginglymostoma cirratum; assembly: GCA_024137785.1. NCBI lineage: Eukaryota > Metazoa > Chordata > Chondrichthyes > Orectolobiformes > Ginglymostomatidae > Ginglymostoma > Ginglymostoma cirratum. Next base: position 14,966,895 of record JAHRHZ010000249.1, read on the forward strand.
TTTTAACAAGGTAGTCTTTCAGTGAAACACAGACAAACAGAATGCTGAAGATTCAAGCTCAGTTTTATTTACAATAAAACAGAAGTTTATGATACAAAAGAATAGAAGATAAAATAGAACAAACCAAACTATTTACATATAAACACAGATTTGAACATTTAAAAACACATGGCAAAATACATCACATTAGTCCCAAAAACACAGCACCCAGAGAGAACTTCTTTCTTTCTTCTCTATGGGGCTTAAATTTAACTGTGGCTTCAATTCCCTATCTTGAGAACCTGGTAATCTCTTCTTTGAGTCATCCTAAAGCCGAGCCCAGACTTTCTCAGCTTCTCATGACTTCTTCAGGGTTTTAACCAAAAAACTGTGATCTGAAACTTTTAAACTTATCTCTTCATGCTGACGTAAACCTATTTCTTAACAGTTCTAAAACTACTTTCCTTTCTCAGGAGCAACTGTTTTCTTTTACATCCAGCATCAGCCAAGGCTTCTGCAAATTGCCCAACTGAAAAATCAAAAGCCGAGCAAGCTATGGCTGTTTCCCCAAATCCAACCCCCCACCCCACCCCACCCCACCCCCAAAGAACATGGAAATCTTCTCTCTGAAAGTCCAATACACTACACTGTTTGTTTGTCGTAACCTGTCCCAATGTAAAAAAAATCCCCAGTACTTTTTTTTAAGGTATTCTCTCTCTAATGCCATATTTTAAAACGAATGATCATGGGTCAAAAATATTTACAAAGTTCACTATTAAGCCCCTTCAGACTCACAGAAAAGCCGCATGTTCACTAGTTCAAATATCAAAAGTGGATAAAAAATTAAAGTTTGTATAAATCACACACCAAAACATCACAAGATTCTCAATGCTTCTATATCTAGCCTTGCCTTTCAACACAGAATTAAATCAGACAATGTTCAGTTAAGGTGGTGAATACATTGCTGTATGGAACGAGTGATGTCAATGCCACACCTATAGCTTGTGCCTACAGCTTAAATAGAACATATATTGCTTGTGCTTCTGCCAAATGACCATGTTTGTTCAAAATTCTAAGGGAAGAACTCCTTGGTCAGGTCAGGGAGGACAATCTTAGTCAGGGCCTGTTTCAAAGTCAGTCAAGAGCAACATCCAACAATTTCTACGCAGGGCCTCAGACACAATCAGCCAACTGCTTGAGGCAGTCAGGGTCAGGGATTTTGGGGAGTGGGCCACAGTCAATCCTGTAGGTTCATTGTAACCAGTCCACAGATTAGCAGTGTGTCCGTTGAGAGTTGTACAAGTATCTGTAAGGGGTCAGGTCGCTCATTAGTTGGAGCTGTCCTTCCAAAATCAGTTAAGACAGTGACAAATCAGTCCTGGGGATCTTCTCCATGAAAGTGGAAGAGCGGGTATCAGGGACTACTGCTGTGGTTCGGAAATTGGGTGAGTTAATTGTGGGGATTGGAAGCAGCATGCTGGGATACAGAGGAGACAATATTGTGGAGGGTGGCCACTCAGGATATGAAGGTGGGAGACAGTAATACTTTGGAGAACACAGGGTGCTGCAAGATGGCCTCCAACACTCAACGGGGTGTGCATGCAGCATGACGCTTGGCATGACTAAGCTCTAGGGCTAGGTCTTGGGGGTAAAAATGGGAGATAAAAAAATGTAAATGAAAGAAAGAGTTGGATGAGACTGTGCAGAAGGTAGAACTAATAGGATCAACAGTGAGTGCAAGGAAGAAAGAAAAATGAGGATTTGTGGGGGCAGCTAGATCAACAGACTGAGCCTGGGACTCACTCTGCAAACCGTGACCTCTCCTGCCATCCATCCTCATCTGAATGGTAAATGTACAATGGAAATGGGAAATGGCTGTCACCAACCCAGAGTAGATGCAGTATGTTTGGGCACACAGGCTTTGCTTCCAAGCAATGTGAGGCTTGCCAAGAGCAAACTGCATTGTCCAGGCAATGACACAAGGACAGGTTGAAGTTTTCTGTCACCACCGAACCTTTCATGTGAAATGCCAGCAATGTCCAAACGTGTGACATTAAAAATTCTGCTCATAAGCATTCTTGACCAAGCCTTTGGTCTTTGCAGATCGATCATAGTCATGTCTGTGAAGGAGAAGTAATCACAAGCAAATTTAAAAGTCTTGCCTGTGGGTCACAATTCAAAGATCTCACAGGCTGCAAAGGGCATAGAGTTGATTTCCTGTCACTTTGAGCTGTAAATATTCACCGCCACCTGTTTTGGGTGATGTAGGGTCTAGAGAAAAGATTTCAGTAATCCTACTACACTAACAATTCCCTGTTGTATTTACACAGGACGGCTTGCGCTGCATACATCAGATTAAGGTCCATGATGCCAAAAGTCCATGGAGAGGTATTCAAAAGGCCTCTTTGACAAGGGGTTCTCCATATTCCACAGTATGGAACAATCATTTATGAGTGAGTGAATACTGGACTGCTCACACCCATAAGAATCTGTTCTGTTTCTGATATTCCCCATACAGAGTCTTTGGAACCCTGGATCCAGCCACAACAGAGATCATCACCATCACTGTGGCCATGGTGCAAAAGGCGTAGAGAAATTGAAAAGGAACAGATGCACCACCAAGCCCAGGACTGGAAGCAACCAGCAACAGCTGCCAAACAGCCTCCACACAGGGAACCATCACAGCTGAAGGTTTCCCTCAGAACAAACTGGAAGGCCCAGTGTCAACTGTCCTCAGTGCTATTTCCTCCAGACAAGTGAAGCACATGGAAGAGGTGGGGCACCATCAGAGAAGTGTGGCATCTGCTGGAGCAGGACTTGAGAACTGATCAAAAAGGGGGTCCATCTTTCTCAGGGTGACAGCTCCAGTAAACCTTTACACATCTGGCTGCTTCCAAGGATCCACTGGGGTTTCTTTTAGGACCCACAATCCACAAATGTGTCAAAGCTGTTACCGTTATAATTTGTGCCTGATCATACCACCTCTTCTTGTTTCCCCACGACAAGGTCAGTGCTACAGCCCGGGCAGGAGGCGCTGCCAACATAGCTGGCTTCCTCCAGGTACAGGGCACTGTTATCCATATATTGCGTTGAGGAGCCATGTCATAATGAAGCTGACTTCATCAATAGAAAAGAATTCCATTTCAATGTGAAAATCATCTGTGATCCTCTGTACCGATCTCAGAAATCAGATACACTGTAAGCTGCCATGATGCTGATAACTGAGAACACTCATGTTCCTACTCCATTTCAAGGACTGGATCCTTACAAAAGGATGGCTACTGGGAGATAAGGGCTACCCGCTACAACCATGGCTGATGACTCCATTATACAACCCTGTCATTGAGGCCAAGTGTAGACACAATGCAGCCCCTTCCTCCAGCAGGCCCATGGTGGGGCAGATGGTAGCCTTCTGAAGAGGAGGCTCCAATTCACGGATGTGGGGTTGGGAGGTTGGGGTGTTTGCAGTCCACTCCAGATAAAAAGTGTGCCACATAATCCTGTTATGCTATGCCCTGTACGACTCGAGTTGGCAAAGAGTGCAAGCGATGGACTCTGAAGGGCTGGAGAATGGCAGAAGTCTTCTGAAGAGGAAGAGGAGGACGTTCAGCAGGAAAACCAGAACCTTCAGATTGAGAGAGTGGTGCAATGTTCTTCTCACCGAAAGAGACAGGACTTAATTGACAACTGCTACCAATCAATGGGAGTAGGGTGAGGTCATCCTTCATGATTGTAAATCTGTTACTGCTCAAGAAACAAGCAGCACTTGTTTAGTCCCAGAAGCAAAATATTTGTTTGCTTTTTCTTTGGCTTTTCTGTTATTCAATAACAAGTTAATGTTTTCAGCTGTTTCCAGCCCACAACACTCCAACATTGAACAATGATCTGTTACACTGGGCCTTTAGCAAAGCTGCTGGTGAGTCTGTTTAGAAACTATAACCAAATCTCATGCTCAGTTATTAGAGAACACTTAAGATTCAACCTCATTAACGTAAGCCTGAAAGTCTCAAATAAAGTACACTGAGGAAATTAATGCCAGCTTTCAGATTTCTTTCATTAGCTAATTAATTTAAATCCTCCAATTAAGCATGATGGGTTTTTGAAATCACATTGAGGATAATAAAACGATGAATAACAAATGTTGGCCTTGTCAGTGATGTTGGCATCTGATGGAAGAATAAAAAGGAATCTCCAGATAATGGGCCCAGGTCTGTCTTATTAGTCCAATATGTCACCTTATCCCTGTGAATATGTAAACATACAATCCTGAACGTTGGGATTCTAACAAATTCCTCAAGTGATGTGGGCACTTTCTATTATTCATTCACAGCATGTAGGTGCCACTGGCTGGGTTAGGGTCATCCCTAATTGCCCCCAGAGAAGGTGGTGGTGAACTTGGACGAACACAAGCAGCATCATAGGAGCAGGAAAGCTTGACGTTTCGGGCCTAGACCCTTCATCAGAAACGGGGGAGGGGAAGAGGGTTCTGAAATAAATAGGGAGAGAGGGGGAGGCGGATAGAAGATGGATAGAGGAGAGGATAGGTGGAGAGGAGGCAGACAAGTCAAAGAGGTGGGGATGTAGCCAGTAAAGGTGAGTGGAGGTGGGGGGGTAGGGAGGAGATAGGTCAGTCCAGAGAGGATGAACAGGTCAAGGGGGCGGGATGAGGTTAGTAGATAGGAGGTGGGGGTGGGGCTTGAGGTGGGAGGAGGGGATAGGTAAGAGGAAGAACAGGTTAGGGAGGCGGGGACGAGCCGGGCTGGTTTTGGGATGCGGTTGGGGGAGGGGAGATTTTGAAGCTTGTGAAATCCACATTGATACCATTGGGCTGCAGGGTTCCCAGGCTGAATATGATTTGCTGTTCCTGCAGCCTTCGGGTGGCATCATTGTGACATTGCAGGAGGCCCAGGATGGACATGTCGTCTGAGGAATGGGAGGGGGTGTTGAAATGGTTCGCGACTGGGAGGTGCAGTTGTTTTTTGCGAACTGAGCACAGGTGTTCTGCAAAGCGGTCCCCAAGCCTCCGCTTGGTTTCCCCGATGTAGAGGAGGCCACAATGGGTACAGCGGATGCAGTATACCACATTGGCAGGTGTGCAGGTGAACATCTGCTTGATGTGGAAAGTCTTCTTGGGGCCTGGGATTGGGGTGAGGGAGGAGGTGTGGGGGCAGATGTAGCACTTCCTGCGGTTGCAGGGAAAAGTGCTGGGTGAGGTGGGGCTGGAGGGGAGTGTGGAGCGGACAAGGGAGTCACGGAGGGAGTGGTCCCTCCGGAAAGCAGACAAGGGTGGGGAGGGGAAATGTCTTTGGTGGTTGGTTCGGCTTGCAGATGGCGGAAGTGTCGGAGGATGATGCGTTGGATCCAGAGGTTGGTGGGGTGGTACGTGAGGACGAGGGGGATTCTTTTTTGGTTCTTATTGCGGGGACGGGGTGTGAGCGATGAGTTGCGGGAAGTGCGGGAGACACGGTCGAGGGCGTTCTCACTGCGGGCGGGAGGTTGCGGTCCTTGAAGAATGAGGACATCTGAGATGTGCGGGAGTGGAATGCCTCAGAACGCCCTCGACCGTGTCTCCCGCACTTCCCGCAACTCTTCGCTCACACCCCGTCCCCGCAATAACAACCAAAAAAGAATCCCCCTCGTCCTCACGTACCACCCCACCAACCTTCGGATCCAACGCATCATCCTCCGACACTTCCGCCATCTGCAATCCAACCCCACCACCAAAGACATTTTTCCCTCCCCACCCTTGTCTGCTTTCCGGAGGGACCACTCATTCCGTGACTCCCTTGTCCGCTCCACACTCCCCTCCAGCCCCACCACACCCGGCACATTTCCCTGCAACCGCAGGAAGTGCTACACCTGCCCCCACACCTCCTCCCTCACCCCAATCCCAGGCCCCGAGAAGACTTTCCACATCAAGCAGATGTTCACCTGCACACCTGCCAATGTGGTATACTGCATCCCCTGTACCTGTTGTGGCCTCCTCTACATCGGGGAAACCAAGTGGAGGCTTGGGGACCACTTTGCAGAATACCTGTGCTCAGTTCGCAACAAACAACTGCACCTCCCAGTCGCAAACCATTTCAACTCCCCCTCCCATTCCTCAGACGACATGTCCATCCTGGGCCTCCTGCAATGCCACAATGATGCCACCCGAAGGCTGCAGGAACAGCAAATCATATTCAGCCTGGGAACCCTGCAGCCCAATGGTATCAATGTGGATTTCACAAGCTTCAAAATCTCCCCTCCCCCAACCGCATCCCAAAACCAGCCCGGCTCGTCCCCACCTCCCTAACCTGTTCTTCCTCTCACCTATCCCCTCCTCCCACCTCAAGCCCCACCCCCATCTCCTATCTACTAACCTCATCCCGCCCCCTCGACCTGTCCGTCCTCCCTGGACTGACCTATCTCCTCCCTACCCCCCTACCTACACTCACCTTTACTGGCTCCATCCCCGCCTCTTCGACTTGTCTGCCTCCTCTCCACCTATCCTCTCCTCTATCCATCTTCTATCCGCCTCCCCCTCTCTCCCTATTTATTTCAGAACCCTCTTCCCCTCCCCAATTTCTGATGAAGGGTCTAGGCCCGAAACGTCAAGCTTTCCTGCTCCTATGATGCTGCTTGGCCTGCTGTGTCCATCCAGCCCCACACCTTGTTGTCTCGGATTCTCCAGCATCTGCAGTACCTTTTATCTCTGGTGGTGGACTTCCTTGGGCTGGTGTAGTCCTTAGGCTGGAGGTACATCCACAATGTCATCAGAGAGGTCATTTGAGGATTTTGGTCCCTGTCTTCAAAAATACTACACACGACCATGAATTAGGTGCCCTCCTATTCACCTTGTAGACTCGAGCAGAGTCAATAACAGGAACACTGGTTAGGATTGCACGCCAAGGATTTTGAAGGTCATTATCATCTTATTTTCCTTCAGCTTCTGAACTTCCAATGTTCGGTGAGAATCTGCTCAAGCAACTTTCTGTTCCAAAGTAAATCCTATTCCAGTTGTTTCTGTACCTGTTTTTACTGCTCAGTATTCACAATGAGAAGGAACAGCCTCAGCCCGAAACATCTGATCTGCCAAACATCACACCGATTTTTTTGGAAAATCTCTGAAGTGCCCCCAGGCAGGCTAACAAATTAGCCAAGACGAGAAAGCAAAGTTAACATTTTGAGTCCAGAGACCCTTCTTCAGAATTGATGTTCTGAAGAAGGTTGACTGGATTCGAAACATTAACTGTTTCTCTTTTCATAGATGCTGCCAGAATTGCTGAGTATCTCCAGCAATTTCTGTTTTTGTTTCATATTTCCAGCATCCATAGTTCTTTGTTTTATTAAAAAATTACCTAATCTGTTCTGCCTTGATAGTAAGATTTCAATAACTAGTCTATTATTTAATCTTTATTTTTCACATAGATGCACGTGCCAATACTTTGTGGAGAAATGGTAGAAAATTTCAAAACATGGCATTTAGCATTTCAAATTTTTAAAGCCTACGATTCTGCAAGAAACATAGATCAAGGAACATCTTCCCAATTCACCTAAGCCATGTAATCACATACACAAGCAATGGTCTGACACTCTGTGTGGCAGATCTTGACTTTGCCTTGATAGGGCAAACAACAATTGGCATCAGGGTTTAGGCCCGAAACGTCAAGTTTTCCTGCTCCTGTGGTGCTGCTTGACCTGCTGTGTTCGTCCAGCCCCATGCTTGTTATATTGGCAGTAAGCTGCCCATTTCTATTTCTCCAGTCTTTTATTTTTATGAGACAGCTCCTTCCAAACCCACAACCACTTCATCTAAAAAGGACAAGGGCAGCAGATACATGGGAACACTACCTTGTGCCGGTTCCCCTGCGAGCCACTCACCAACCTGACTTGGAAATATACCCCTGTTCCTTCACTGTCACTGGATCAAAATCCTAGAATTTTCTTTAAAAAGTTCATTCATGGGATGTGGGCGTCACTGGTCAGGCCAACATTTATTGCCCATCCCTAATTGTCTAGGAATCAGTTAAGAGTCAACCACATTGTTGTGTGTCTGGAGTCACATGTAGGCCAGACCAGGTAAGGATGGCAGTTTCCATCCCTAAAGGAACATCCGTGAACCAGATGGGTTTTTCCTGACAATCAACACTGGATTCGTTGTCATCAGACTCTTAGTAACACTTTCTTTTTTTAATTCAAACTTCACCATCTGCCATGATGGGATTCAAAACCAGGTCCCTCAAACATTACCTGGGTCTCTGAATTAATAGTCTAATGATAACACCAATAGGCCAACTTTTTCCTATAACTCAATTTCCCATAATTCCCACCAAATAGCATTGTGGGTCTATGCACTGCACACGGACTGCGATGGTTCAAGAAGATGGCTCACCACCACCTTTGCAAAAGGCAGCTGAGGATAGGCAATAAATGCTGCCCAACCAGTATTGCCCAAATCCCATGAATGCATTGTAAAAAAATTTCCATTGACTATACGTGCCACTTGCTAAAGCTGCCAGTTCATTAGTCAATGCCAGTAACTGGGACCAAAGCAAGATGGTCCATCACTTGACTCCCAGTATTGCAAGACCTAAGCCAAAGAGAAAAATTCTTCCCAATCTCTTACATGTCGTTTACCTTCTGCGTTGAAACCACCTGAAGCTAAAAATAGCTTCAAGAAGCTCTCCTATATCCCTTCTCAAGGAAGGTTAATCCATGGAAGAAAAACCTAACGGATGTTCCAGTGTCAGACAGCGGAATATCACATGGAGCCTGTAAACCATTGACCCCTGTCACCGTACACCCCAGCTGGTACAGGGCACAAATCCTCACCACGTATAGTGCCCACCCATTCAGTGCACCATCTCCTACATGGCAACTTGCTCACTGTTGGACAAGTTGATGTTTTGCAGAGATCGGGGAACACAGATCTTACAGCTGATGATGATGAGGAATGCTCGTCGGAAGGACCGGTTTATAACCCCGTAGAGAAATGGGTTCATTGAAGAATTGCTGTAGCCAAGCCAGACCAACACCTCCCAAGTCCCCCTGTCTATCTTGTAACCCAGAAAAGGGTCAATGATGTTTGCCATGAAGAAGGGCAACCAGGAGGAAAGAAATATGCCAATAATTATCCCCAGTGTTTTCGCTGCCTTTCTTTCCCGTTTAATGGATTGTTTGTGCACATGGGCTGTTGCTAAGCCTGAAGTATATCCCTGGACTTGGTTATCCATAGCATTAATCTGAATTGCCTGCTTTCTAGCTGCCTGGTAAATCTTCCAATATGCCACGAGTATAACCACCATGGGCAGGTAAAAGGATATAAGAGAGGCCCAGATAGCATAGGTCTGATTCACCATGAGCACACAGCTCCTATTGGTTAGCAAATCAGGATCAACACCTAATCTGTGTAGTTGCAACATTATCGGGATAACAGATATTGCAGCTGGCACCACCCAGCAGGCAAGGAGTAGAACAACCACCCTGCTGGGCGACATCTTACAACGATACACCAGAGGATCACAGATGGCATAGTAACGGTCAAGAGCAATGCAACTGAGGTGAAGAATGGAGGCGGTGCAGAACATCACATCCAGGCTTGAGTGGATTTGACAGAAGGTCGGCCCAAAGTGCCAGCATCCTTCAATTGTCCTGCTCATGCTGTATGGCATCACCATGATCCCGACGAAGAAATCAGCTATGGACAGTGACAGCACAAAAGCATTGGTCGCTGAGCGTAGCTGCTTAAAGTAGACAACAGCCAGAACCACAAGGAAATTGCCAGCCAAAGTGGCTGCCATGATGACCATTATAAAGAGGTAAAGGCCAGTCCTGACTGCAGAAGATCTTATGCTCGATAAGCATCGGTCAGCCATTCTCCAGCCTGATGAACTGCTGACATTGAACGAACCCGACGTATTCTGCATGATCAGAGCAATTTCAACCTGGAGAAAAGTGGAGACATAATTAGAAAAGACATCTGGGCCATATTTACTGTCAAATACAAAAATTCTCTGAATTTGCTCCACTCTGTGGCTGATTCTGTGATACTCATCTGAAATACATTTTACATCTTTTACTCACACCTTCTCAAGAGGTAGGAGACACTGGCATTTATCCAGTTGCCCCACAGAGGTGGAAGTGAACATACTTTCTGAACAATTAACATTTCAAATTCAATCATTTTGCTGCAGGGCTGGAGTCACGTGTAACACAGACTGGGCATAAAGGCAGTTTTCTTTCCCTAAAAGATGCAGAGAAAGATCAACTCTAATACAAGAGGCCTGTTCGTAAGCCTGATAAGAACAGCTTCTTTGCTGCTGATAAGTCTTTTGGTACGCATTTTCAAACTTTTGTATCTTCTGCCCAATGGAAGAGGGTAGAAAACAGTATAACCGGGTGGGAAAGGTCTTTGATTATGTTGGCTGCTTTCCCGAGGCAGTCCGACAGAGTCAATGGAAGGAAAGCTGGTTTTCATAATGGACTGGGCTGCGCTCAAAATTCGAATTTCTTGCGGTCTTAGGCAGAGCAGTTGTCAGGCCAAGCTGTCACACATCCAGATAGGATGCACAATAAGAAAGCATCCATTAAAATTGGTAAGAGTTATTGTGGACGTGCTGAATTTCATTTGCCTCCTGAGGAAGTTGGTGCTCAGCAATTATGTTCTGGGCAGAAAGATCCATGGGTGACCTCCTCAACCCACACTAATTAAAGCCCTTGACCGGTCAATTAATAGCCATTGAAGGGCCAGAACTCTCCAATAACCCATTTCACAGCCTTCCTGGCAGGCAGAGAAAGCAGCGATAATAGGTACTGCAGATGCTGGAGAATCCGAGATAACAAGGTGTGGAGCTGGATGAACACAGCAGGCCAAGCAGCATCATAGGAGCAGGAAAGCTTGATGTTCCAGGCCTAGACCCTTCATCAGAAATGGGGGAGGGGAAGAGGGTTCTGAAATAAATAGGGAGAGAGAGGGAGGCAGATAGATGATGGATAGAGGAGAGGATAGGTGGAGAGGAGACAGACAAGTCAAAGAGGCGGGGATGGAGCCAGGAAAGGTGAGTGTAGGTGGTGGGGGGGGGCGGTAGGGAGGGGATAGGTCAGTCCAGAGAGAACGGACAGGTCAAGGGGGCGGGATGAGGTTAGTAGATAGGAGATGGGGGTGGGGCTTGAGGTGGGAGGAGGGGATAGGTGAGAGGAAGGACAGGTTAGGGAGGTGGAGATGAGCTGGGCTGGTTTTGGGATGCGGTTGGGGGAGGGGAGATTTTGAAGCTTGTGAAATCCACATTGATACCATTGGGCTGCAGGGTTCCCAAGCGGAATATGAGTTGCTGTTCCTGCAGCTTTCGGGTGGCATCAATGTGGCATTGCAGGAGGTCCAGGATGGACATGTCGTCTGAGGAATGGGAGGGGGAGATGAAATGGTTCGCGACTGGGAGGTGCAGTTGTTTGCTGCGAACTGAGCGCAGGTGTTCTGCAAAGTGGTCCCCAAGCCTCCGCTTGGTTTCCCCGATGTAGAGGAGGCCACAACGGGTACAGCGGATGCAGTATACTACATTGGCAGATGTGCAGGTGAACATCTGCTTGATGTGGAAAGTCTTCTTGGGGCCTGGGATGGGGGTGAGGGAGGAGGTGTGGGGGCAGGTGTAGCACTTCCTGCGGTTGCAGGGAAAAGTGCTGGGTGTGGTGGGGCTGTAGGGGAGTGTGGAGCGGACAAGGGAGTCGTCCCTCCGGAAAGCAGATAAGGGTGGGGAGGAAAAAATGTCTTTGGTGGTGGGGTTGGATTGCAGATGGCGGAAGTGTCGGAGGATGATGTGTTGGATCCGGAGGTTGGTGGGGTGGTACATGAGGACGAGGGGGATTCTTTTTTGGTTATTATTGCGGGGACGGGGTGTGAACTCGTCCTCACCCTCAACAACTTCTCTTTCAATTCCTCTCACTTCCTACAGACAAAGGGGGTGGCCATGGGTACCCGCATGGGCCCAAGCTATGCCTGCCTCTTCGTAGGTTACGTGGAACAATCCCTCTTCCGTACCTACACTGGCCCTAAACCCCACCTCTTCCTCCGTTACATTGATGATTGTATCGGCGCCGCCTCGTGCTTCCACAAGGAGCTTGAACAGTTCATCCACTTCACCAACACCTTCCACCCCAACCTGAAGTTCACCTGGACCATCTCCAACACTTCTCTCTCCTTCCTGGACCTCTCTGTCTCCATCTCGGGTAACCACCTAGAAACTGATGTCCATTTCAAGCCCACTGACTCCCACAGCTACCTGGAATACACCTCCTCCCACCCACCTTCCTGCAAAAATGCCATCCCCTATACCCAATTCCTTCGCCTCCGCCGCATCTGCTCCTAGGATGAGACATTCCACTCCCGTACATCTCAGATGTCCTCATTCTTCAAGGACCGCAATTTCCCCCCCGCAGTGGTCGAGAACGCCCTCGACCGTGTCTCCTGCATTTCCCGCAACTCATCCCTCACACCCCGTCCCCGCAATAACAACCAAAAAAGAATCCCCCTCGTCCTCACGTACCACCCCACCAACCTCTGGATCCAATGCATCATCCTGCGACACTTCCGCCATCTGCAATCAGACCCCACCACCAAAGACATTTTTCCCTCCCCACCCTTATCTGCCTTCCGGAGGGACCACTCCCTCCGCGACTCCCTTGTCCGCTCCACACTCCCCTCCAGCCCCACCACACCCGGCACTTTTCCCTGCAACCGCAGGAAGTGCTACACCTGCCCCCACACCTCCTCCCTCACCCCAATCCCAGGCCCCAAGAAGACTTTCCACATCAGGCAGATGTTCACTTGCACATCTGCCAATGTGGTATACTGCATCCGCTGTACCCGTTGTGGCCTCCTCTACATCGGGGAAACCAAGCGGAGGCTTGGGGACCGCTTTGCAGAACACCTGCGCTCAGTTCGCAGCAAACAACTGCACCTCCCATACGCGAACCATTTCATCTCCCCCTCCCATTCCTCAGACGACATGTTTATCTTGGGCCTCCTGCAATGCCACACTGATGCCACCCGAAGACTGCAGGAACAGCAAATCATATTCAGCCTGGGAACCCTGCAGCCCAATGGTATCAATGTGGATTTCACAAGCTTCAAAATCTCCCCTTCCTCAACCGCATCCCAAAACCAGCCCAGCTCATCTCCACCTCCCTAACCTGTTCTTCCTCTCACCTATCCCCTCCTCCCACCTCAAGCCCCACCTCCATCTCTTATCTACTAAACTCATCCTGCCCCCTTGACCTGTCCGTCCTCCCTGGACTGACCTATCCCCTCCCTACCCCCCCACCTACACTCACCTTTACTGGCTCCATCCCCGCCTCTTCAACTTGTCCACCTCCTCTCCACCTATCCTCTCCTCTATCCATCTTCTATCCGCCTCCCCCTCTCTCCTATTTATTTCAGAACCCTCTTCCCCGCCCCCATTTCTGATGAAGGGTCTAGGCCCGAAACGTCAAGCTTTCCTGCTCCTGTGATGCTGCTTGGCCTGCTGTGTTCAGGCAGAGAAAGCAGCTTGTTTTCCAACAGAGAAACTACGGCAGCTGCATGCCATTCAATTGCAGGGATTCATTTGTCTCCAACTGGCAGCAATTGGGAAGGCACGATTGGGGACCAGGAAATTGTGGCTGAACATCAACCCCATGCCCTTGATCGTCACCACCCCATTCTCATTGTGACCCCAAACTGCCATCCCTGAGAGTTTTCCCACTCACCTCTTGTTAGTATAATCCTTCATGTCTTCATACCTTGTGGTCCAGTGATGATCTCCAGCTCCCAGCATCAAATGGGTCAGTGGCTTGGAGAGGAGAGGGGGAGGGGTGAAGCGGGGGGTGAGGGGGAGTGGGGGGGGTGTTGGGTACTGTTTCTTAATTGAATAGGCTCCAAAATGGGACGTAATCCTCGCTGCTCAGCACTTTAAATACCTATTTATTTTTTAATGTGGCAAACCTTCTCACTGGTGAGGGCTGATAGTTAATCCCTTCTGACATGGCCTATCCCCACACTTCATGCACAAATCCCAGCCTCAGATTCAACATACCATTTCATCAACTCACATTTACCTTTAATGTAACATAACTGCTCTACTTCCTTCTTTTCCTGGATTTTGGAACAATGGATTTATCCATCTTTGACCTTCTCTTTCCAAACTCAGTCATATCATTTGTTCACTGCTTTAGGAATTTAAAGCAAAGTTTGTGAAAGCATCAGACATCACCTCCAAATTGTTTCTTTTATTTCAAAAATATACTTTATTCATAAAAATATCTTTACATGCATACATAGACATTAAAGCAGTTTGGCTCTGTATAGTGAGAGATAAAAGGTACTGCAGATGCTGGAGAATCCGAGATAACAAGGCGTGGGGCTCTGTCTAGTAGCATGCAGGGAAGCAAACATCAGAGTTTGATTCTATCCCAAGAAACCCAAGGCATTCCTTACCTATACAAGAATATATTGAGATATTTGGAGGCACTGCGAGGGTCCAATAACTGAATGGACCACCATTTGACTTCAGCAGAAAGACCTCAGACAGTGGACTTTCCCCACTGTGCCTTGGTGGCAACTGCCCCGAGCTTTAGCGCAACCCTCAGCACAGTCCGAGACCTTGGAATGTGCCAGTCTGCAACACTCAGATGAAGTCAACTCCTTGCTCTGGAAGAACAACGAGTTTTGGGCAGACCAAAGAATGTCTTTCATTGAGTTGATGATCCTTCAGGTGCAGTTGATGTTTGTCTCAGTGTGCATCCCAGGGAACAGACCACAGCACACAGAGTCCTGCATCACAGAGCTGCTCAGGATGAACTTTGACAAAAACCATTGCATCTTTCTCCAGATTTCCTTTGCAAAGGCACATTCTAGAAGGAGATGTCTGACAGTCTCAACAATCCCCTGCAGCTGCTTCGAGGGCAATGTGCAGTGGCACAGAGTCTGGGCATATATGAAGCATCTCACAGCTAGTGTCCTTCTCAACATCAATGTCATGGTGCTTGCTGGAAAGTTCTGGTGGGCATCACCTCCTAAATGGCAGTCATTTCAATCGTGGATAATGGTGTTCCTTTCGAGGGAGATTGCAATGAGTTTAAGACAACTAGTGATGAGAATCCTTGTTTAAGGAACCTTGATGACTCATTGACTTTGTACTGAGAAAATAGATTGCTGATTGACTTTCAATATTTACTGTCTTCCTGATCAATGTTGTTGTTGTTTCTGGAGTACAGCCAGAATCAAATGCTTAAGCCAACAAACTAATTTGCATTTTGATTGTTTTTACAAAATGACAGTGTATTTTGAGAAGGCTAAAACTCATCTGCAGCAAGGTCGATCCCTTTGCCCTCCATCTCCTCAGAGGATAAGGGCAGCAAGTGAATGGGAAGGTCACCAGCTTCAGGTCACACACCATCTGGGCTTGGAAATGGATGCCTCCTTGTTACTGGGTCAAAATCCTGCAGCTCCCTACTCAGTGTTGTGGGGGGGGGGGTGAACATAAACCACATGAACTGTAATCATTTCCAGAACCAAACTGCATTAGGAACTATGTATGTATATAAAGATATTTTATGAATAAAGTAAATGTTTGAAATAAAAAATATGCAGTCATTTCTAGAAAAAGAACATGCCCCAGATGTTCTTGGCCAGATTCACCAATGCCAAGTTCGTCTTCTTCTCTGACCACTGCCTCCTGTTGCCAACAGCCACTTACAGGACAACCAGTGGGCTGGCAAGGGAATATGGAAGCTGAATGTGAAGCTGTTGACCCCAGAACACATTGAGGAGCTCAACAGGGATAACACAGGTTGGAGAACCATGAAGCCCCTCTTTGAGTCTCTAATGGACTGGCGGGAAACAGTCAAGGGGAACATCAAGAGGTTCTTTATCCTCAGAAGGTGAAAGCGAAAGGAGGAAAACTGTCCAAACTCCAGATAAGCATGCAGCACCTATTCCTGCTGCAGACGATGGGGGTCACTGTCACAAAGGATCTCCAGGGAGGTGACGAGCCAACAAGCCTCATTCTTTGCTCGCAGGCCTCCAAGATAATCTTCCAGTCCAGGCTCCACACCATGGAGCTAGACGAGATCTGCTCATGGGCACCATCTGGAAGAAGAAACAAGGAGAGCTCTATGATCAGCAGCCTGAAGGAAGAAGATGGCTCCGTCACGTCATGTCAGTCTGACATCCTGAGGATCAGCAAATCCTTTTATGTCAGGCTGTATGACACAAATGCCACAGTGTGGCCTCGCAGTCATTCCTGTCCTCTATCACGGAGGTCTTAGTCAACAGCACGCAGGAGAGGCTGGACCAGCCGCTATCTCTGGATGAGCTGACCAAGGCCCTAGAGTCCTTAGAAAAGGATAAAACTCCCAGAAGCAATGGCTTTCCAGCCAAGTTGTATTTGGCTCTGTGTGACTTGATTGGCCAGGACCTGCTGAAGGTGTATGACAGTATGCTTCTGGCAGGTACCATGTGTAAATCCATGAGGAATGGCATCATCACTCATTTACAAGTGGAAGGGAGAAAGAGGGAGGAAATTAGAATTTGGTGTCCAATTTCACTGCTGAATGCGGATTACAAAATCTTGTCCAAGGCCATCGCTAACTGGGTCAGGGCTGCTCTGGGATCAGCAATTCACCCCAACAACATCAGTGCTGTACCAGGCAGAGCGATCTCAGAGCCTTGCGTTCCTCATGGATTCAATCGCCTATGGGCAGGACAAAGGGGGTGGATGCCTGCCTCATCAAGCCAGACCAGGAGAAGGTCTTTGACAAGATATCACACACCTACATGTGGGACATGCTCTCCAAAATGAGCTTTGGGGAGGAAATCCACACTTGGATCCAAATGCTCTACACCAACATCATTAGTGCAGTCTCAATCAATAGGTGGGAAACAGGAATATTTCTGATCAGATCTGGAAATCAGGCAGGGCCATCCATTCCCTCCTGCCTTGTTTGTGTATTGTATAGAGCTTTTTGCCGTGTCTATCAGGAAGGATGTGCACCTGAGGGGGTGCCTATTCCAGACAGCAGAGGCCTGTAGGTCAAAGCTTCCCTACACATGGATAATGTCACCGTTTTCTGCTCAGATCCTCTGTCAGGTGCAGACTGAACAGCATCTGTGACCATTTCGAACTGGCCTTGGGAGCCAAGGTAAATTGAGGCAGGAGTGAGACCATGTTCTTTGGAAACTAGACCGGTTGATCCTTTATCCCCTTCACCATCAGGTCAGATTACCTGAAAGTGCTGGGAGTATGGCTCAGAGGGGTTGGGGTGTGCACAAAGTCTTAGGAGGAGCGCAATGCCAAGGTGAGGCAGAAAGTGGTCTTTTGGGAACACTGTTCCCCCTCCATTGCAGATAAAAACCTGGTCATCAGGTATGACACACTGTTATTGTATGCGGTGCAGGTCTGGCCCATTCCCAGAACCTGCACTGTTTTAGTCAGCCAAACCATTTCGCACTTCATCTGGAGGTCGAAGTATAGGCTGCGTCCACAGAGACACCAAGTACAAAGCTCTGAATAAAGTTGGGGGGGGTGCGCGGTGGCAGAG
This sequence comes from Ginglymostoma cirratum, assembly GCA_024137785.1. NCBI lineage: Eukaryota > Metazoa > Chordata > Chondrichthyes > Orectolobiformes > Ginglymostomatidae > Ginglymostoma > Ginglymostoma cirratum. Next base: position 14,984,427 of record JAHRHZ010000249.1, read on the forward strand.
GAGGAGGAGTAGTGAATAACACAGCCAACGTTGCCCTCATCCTGATGGCAAACTTTGTGCATGGCTGCACATCAAGCTGTGCTTAGATAACAAGGTGTGGGGCTGGATGAACACAGCAGGTCAAGCAGCATCATAGGAGCAGGAAAGCTTGACGTTTCGGGCCTAGACCCT
>JAHRHZ010000249.1:14985093-15034852 GCA_024137785.1 Ginglymostoma cirratum
CCTCTCCTCTATCCATCCTCTATCCGCCTCTCCCTCTCTCCCTATTTATTTCAGAACCCTCTTCCCCTCCCCCATTTCTGATGAAGGGTCTAGGCCCGAAACGTCAAGCTTTCCTGCTCCTATGACGCTGCTTGGCCTGCTGTGTTCATCCAGCCCCACACCTTGTTATCTCGGATTCTCCAGCATCTGCAGTACCTTTTATCTCTAAAGCTGCGCTTAGACCTTTGATACGCAAACCCTAAGTGTCACTACGTACTGAGGTTCTACCTGTTCCTGATGCTGCAAAGAATGGAAATGGACTTACTGTCGTGGAACACTCCCAGTAGTTGGACCATGCCATATTACCTGCCCATCATGGAAGAACTTGCAAAGAAAAGCATGTTTGACCACAAGTCCATCAGGAAGTGGTAAGCACGTGGTGTCAGCAAGACCCTGCAGGAAAAGGACAGGGTGGTTCCTGTCAGGTTGTTCCCCGAGCAGACTGCCAAAAGGCATTTGGCAGAATGCCTCATCACCAGAACTTTCCAACAAGCACCAAGATATCATTTGGCTGGTGGCAAGATCCTTCATGTATGCCAAGTCTCTGTGCATCACCACGTGCTGCCCTCGAAGCAGCTGTGGGCATGCTGGGACTGTCAGGCAATTTCTTCTGGATTGTGCCTTTGCACAGGAAGTCTGGAGGGAGATGCAGTGGTTTTTGTCAAGGTTCATCCCGAGCAGCTCCATGATGCAGGATTCTGTGTTCTACACTATATTCCCTAGGATGCACACTGAAACAAATATCGAATGTGCCTGGAGGACCATCAACTTGGTGAAAGACACTCTTTGGTCTGCTCAAACATTTTTGGTCTTCCAGAGCAAGCAGCTAACCCTGACTGAGTGCTTCAGACTGGCACATTCCAAGGTCCAGGACTACATGCTAAGGGTCACAATAAAGCTTGGGGTAACTGCCAAGGCACAATGGGGAATGGCCACTGTCTGAGGTCTTTCTGCTGTAAGTAAATGGGAGTCCATTCAGTTATTGGTCCCTCCCAGTGCCTCAAATATGTAAACTTTACAGTATGTAAATATAATCTTATACAAGGAAGGAATGCCTTGGAGTGGTTCGTTCTTCATATGTAAAGACTTTACAGAATCAAACTGCTGTAGTGACTACGTATATTTACTAAAATCTTTACATAGAAAGTATGTTTGATATTCAAAAAGTCATTTCTAGACAAAAGCCTAAACACCTCAAACACAATAAAGAGTCAATAAATAGTGATGTGATTCCCACAGCTTCAGAATTTTTAAAGATATTTCAATATTTTGAGCAAATTCTCTGAGCTCAATGGCCCTTTAATTCAAAAACATACACAGAAGATGTTGGAGAAACTCAGGAAGCCTGGCAACATCTGTGGAGAATGAAAGTTGTGAAACAAATAGAAATACAGACTCAAAACTTTAATGCTGCTTCTCTCTCCACACATGTTGCTGGACCCAGCTGAGTTTCTGCAGTATTCTTCTCTGTGCTGTTTCAGAATTACAGCATCTGCAGTATTTTGCTTCTTTTTAGGCTCTTTAATTTGCTTCCCTTCTCCTTCCTCTACTTTTCCAACTCATCCAGCAACATTGGAGGGGGAACCAACTATACTTGGCCCCCTTTCTTTTTCCTCCTCTTGCTTCCACCTCCCCATTCATTTCTCTCCCTTACCTTTCCATTTAAAATAAATAGCACAGTTAGAATAGCACACGGGAAAATATTACATAATAGGGTTTAATTGGCAAATCTCAAGAAAAAAAGGACACTTTTTCAGCTTGCATACTCTTGATTCTGCATTGCCATGCTGCATGCCTCACAGCAGTCAGAATTGGAGTTTCAGCGTACGGTAACTGCTGTAATGTCATACGTTATCCAGCAGGGAGCAGCTTTCACTCTCATGATGCATAAAAGTTACAAAAATTCAAAGCTGAAAAAAAATCGAATGAGTAGTACTTTGAAATTTATATTTCAGAGTCTAATTGTTGCGTTTTAAAAATGTTGAAATGCCTTCCCATTGGGATAGCCTTGACAAAGTTTAAAAAAAATTGTTTCATCACCGTGCCACTGTAATAGTGCATCTTGGTATCAATGTATTCCATACATCAGTGCATTAGAAAATGGGGATGATTAGTAAGATACATTATTTTTATTCTTTGATAGTTTGAAGGTATTTCTGGCTAGACCAACTACCCCAGATTGCCCTTGAGAAGGTGGTGGTGAGCTGCCTTCTTAAACTGCTCGAGTCCACCAGCTGTAGCTTGACCCACAATGTCTGGGGTGGGGAGGGTGGAATTCCAGGATTTTGACTCAGCAACAGTGAACGAATGGTGATATATTTCTAGATCAGGATGGTGAGTGGCTTGGAGAGGAACTTGCAGTTGACGGTTTTCCCCTGTATTTGTTGCCAAGTCCATGTAAAACACATGGAATGCATTACCCTCATTGTTACTCCTGGTCACCACCTCAAATTTCCCCTCAACAAATCTAACCTTCCATCCCAGATGCTGCCTCTCTCTGATTAATCAGTGTACTCGGTATGTACTGTCCCTCAAAAGGTTTTTCTACTAATTTCATCACTGATGTTACATTTTTGAGGAAAGATCTAGGCCCGAAACGTCAGCTTTCCTGCTCCTCTGATGCTACTTGGCCTGCTCTGTTCATCCAGCTCTACACCTTGTTATCTTAGATCCTCCAGCATCTGCAGTTCCTACAATCACTGATGTTACATTGACTGGCCCGTAACTGACTCTTCCACCCTAGGAAAAAGATTCTGACTGTCCACTCTGTCCATGCCCTGTAACCTCTGTCATTCCAGTGAGAACAACCCAAATTTCTCCAACCTCTCCTCATAGCTAACACCATCCATACCAGGCAACATCCTGGTAAATCTTTTCTGTACCCTCTCCAAAGCCACCACATCCTTCTGGTGGTGTGGCAACTAGAATTGAACACAATATTCCAAATGCGGCCTAACTAAGGTTCTACAAGGCTGCAACATTATCTGCCAATTTTTAAACTCAATACCCCAGCCGATGAAGACAAGCATGCCGTATGCCTTGTTGACTATCTTTTCCACCTGCGTTGCCACTTTCAGTGATCTGTGTACCTGTACACCCAGATCCCTCAGCCTATCAGTACTCTTAAGGGTTCTGCCATTTACTGTATAGTTTCCATCTGGATTAGACCTTCCAAAATGCATTACCTCACATTTTTCTGGTTTAAACTCCATCTGCCATCTCTCTGCCCAAGTCACCAACCGATCTATATCCTGCTGTATCCTTTGACGGTCCTCATCATTATCCGCAATTCCACCAACCTTTGTGCCATCAGCAAACTCACTAATCAGACCAGTTACATTTTCCTCCAAATCATTTTTATATATTACAAACAGCAAAGATCCCAACATTGATCCCTAATGAACGCCAATAGTCACAGCCCTCCATTCAGAAACGCACCCTTCCACTGCTACCCTCTGTCCTCTATGACTGAACCAGTTTTTTATCCATCTTGCAAGCTCACCTCTGACCCCGTGCGATTTTAAATTCTGTATCAACCTGCCATGAGGGACCTTGTCAAAGGCCTTACTGAAGTCCATGTCGACAACAGCACTGCCCTACCCTCAAAAAAACTCAACCGAGTTAGAGACACACAACCTCCCCTTCACAAAACCGGGTTGCATCTCACTAATATGCCCACTTATTTCCAAATGCGAGTAAATCCTGTCTCAAAGAATCTTCTCCAATAATTTCCCTATCACTGACGTAAGGCTCACTAGCCTGTAATTAGCTGGATTATCCCTGCCACCCTTCTTAAACAATGGAACAACATTGGCTACTCTCCAATCCTCTGGGACCTCCCCTGTAGCCAGTGAGGATACAAAGATTTCTCTGAAGGCCCCAGCAATTTCCTCCCTTGCCTCCCTCAGTATTCTGGGGTATATCCCATCAGGCCCTTGGGATTTGTCTACCTTAATGTTTTCAATATTCCCAATACCTCCTCCCTTTTGACCTCAACATGACCCAAACTATCTACACACCCTTCCCCAGACTCATCATTCACCAAGTCCTTCTCTATGGTGAATACTGACGCAAAGTACTCATTTAATACCTCACCCATTTCCTCTGGCTCCACACATAAATTCCCTTCCCTATCCTTCCTTAATCCTGTTGGCCAATGACTTTTTATGACTCCTTGTTTAAGTTTCTTTCAACTTACTTTGTATTCCACCCTTGCTTCATGTTTTCACAACCTCCTAGCCTTGATAAATGCTTCCTTTTTCTTTTTGATTAGGCTCACAATATGTCTCATTATCCAAGGTTCCCTAAACATGCTATACTTATCCTTCATCCTTACAGGAACGTGTCAGTACTGAGTTCCCAGAAACTTACACTTGAAAGCTTTCCACATACCAGATGTTGATTTTCCCTCAAACATCTGCCTCCAATCTACATTCTTCGGTTCCTGCCAAATATTGTTGTAATTAGCCTTCCTGCAATTTAGCAACTTCACCGGACAACTACAGTTATCTTTGTACATCAGTACCTTAAAGCTTACTGAATTGTGATCACTGTTTCCAAGCTACTGCCCTACTGAGATGTTGACCACCTGGCCAGGCTCATTTCCCAGTACAATCCTGTATGGCCCCTTTCCTAGTTGGACTATCTGCATACTGTTTCAAGAAGCCCTCCCGGATGCTCCTTACAAACTCTGCCCCATCCGAGCCTCAAGCACTAAGTGAGTTCCAGTCAATATATGGAAAGTTAAAATCACCCACGACAACAACCCTGTTACTTATACATCTTGCCAAAATCTGCCTACATATCTGTTCTTCTATCTCCTGCTGGCTGTTGGGAGGCCCCCTTACTGTTCCTGAGCTCTACCCATATTGCCTCGCTGTATGAGCCATCGAGGTGTCCTCCCACAGTACAGCTGTGATATTATCTTTAACAAGTAGTGCAACTCCCCCACCCCTTTTGTATCCCCCTCTAGCCCACCTGAAACATCTGTATCCTGGAACATTATGCTGCCAATCCTGTCCGACCCTTAGCCCAGTCTGTCCAATAGTAACAACATTATTGTTCCAAGTACCGATCCAAGCTCTAAATTCATCTGTCTTACCTGTTACACTTCTCGCATTGAAACAGAGACACTCCAGTCCACCAGACCCGCTTTGATCAGCAACTACACCCTGCCTGCTCTTCCTGAGTCTTACTGACCCTATTCTCTAGTTCCCTTTCAGTCAATTCACCTTTGCTTTGGTTCCCAAACCCCTGCCAAGCTAGTTTAAATCCTCCCGAATGACACCAGCAAACCTCCCAGCCAGAATATTGGCACCCCTCCAGTTTAGATGCAACCCGTCCTTCTTGTACAGGTCCCACCTGCCCTGGAAGAGATCCCAATGGTTCAGATATCTAAAACCCTCCCTCCTACACCATCCGTTTAGCCACGCATTGAGCTGTACTATCCTCCTATATCTAGCCTCACTGGCACGTGGCACAGGGAGTAATCCTGAGATTAAAACTTTGGAGGTCCTGCTCTTTAACTTTCTACCTAACTCCCTGAACTGCTGCTGCAGGACCTCGTCACTCATCCTCCCGATGTCGTTAGTACTGATATGTACCACAACCTCTGGCTGTTCACCCTCTCCCTTCAGAATGCTTTCTGCCCATTCAGAGATTTCCTGGTCCATCCTTTCTTTTTTTAAATAATAGGACAATGTTCGCAGTCCTACACTCAACTAGCCCCTCACCTGTGACCAGAGAGAGCTCCTGCTTTTTCATCCCTTGCCACCATCAGCAACCTGGGGTACATCTCATTCAGGCCTGCAGATTCATCCCCTTTTAAGGCTGCCAGTACCTCCTGTATATGTTCATTTCTTCGCATGTTATACAGTCCTCGATCCTAATGTCTACACCCGCATCAAAAACAGAAATTTCTGGAAAAGCACAGCAGGTCTGGCAGCATCAAAAGAGCAAAACGAGAAGTTCAGCACAGAAACAGGCCCTTCGGCCCTCCAAGCCTGTGATCATCATGCCCGAACTAATCTTAAAAAAAAAAATTCTGCCCTTATTCAGCCCATATCCCTCAATTCCCTCCTTATTCATGGAACATTCCAGATGCCTCAACAGTGTGCCTGCTTCCACACCTCCTCTGGCAGTGTATTCCAGGCTCCTACCACCCGATGTATGAAAAACTTTTCCCCTTCTCACCTTGAACCTGTGCCTCCATGTAGTTGAAATTTCAACCTTGGGAAAAAGCCTCTGACTATCCACCCTATCTATACCCCTCATAATGTTGTAGACCTCTGTCAAGTCTCCTCTCAGTCACTGTCTTTCCAGTGAAAACAATCGTGGTCTTTAACCTTTGCTCATAGCCAATGACCTCGAGACCTGGCAACATCCTGGTGAACCTTCTCTGCACTCTTTCCAAAACTTCCACATCCCTCTGGTAGTGTGGCGACCAAAACTGCACACAATATTCCAAGTGCAGCCGAACAAGGGTTTTATACAGCTGCAACATGGTTTGCCAACTCTTGTACTCCATGCCCTGGCCAATGAAGGCAAGCATGCCATATGCCTTCTTAAGGACCTTGGCCACCTGTCTTGCCTCTTTTAGGGAGCTGTGGACCTGCACACCCAGATCCGTCTGAATATTAATGTTCCTAAGGGTTCTCCCATTAACAGTATAATTCACACCTAAATTTGATCTTCCAAAATGCATCACCTCGCATTTGTCTGGATTAAACTCCATCTGCCATTTTTGTGTCCAATTTGCCTGTCCATATCCTGTTGCATCCATGCACAATCGTTGGCACTATCAGCAACTCTACCAATCTTTGTGTCATTTGCAAACTTAATATTCAGACCACCCACAATTTCCTCCAGATCATTTAGCTCCTCTGTTTGCAGTATATATAAGACTGATCCCTGTGGAGCACCTCGACTTACCAGTCTCCATTCTGAAAAACACCTTTCCACTGCTACAGAGATAAAAGGCACTGCAGATGCTGGAGAATCTGAGACAACAAGCGTGGGGCTGGATGAACACAGCAGGTCAAGCAGCATCATAGGAGCAGGAAAACTTGACGTTTCGGGCCTAGACCCTTCATCAGAAATGGGGGAGGGGAAGAGGGTTCTGAAATAAATAGGGAGAGGGGGAAGGCGGATAGAGGATGGATAGAGGAGAGGATAGGTGGAGAGGAGGCAGACAAATCGAAGAGGCGGGGATGGAGCCAGTAAAGGTGAGTGTAGGTAGGGGGGTAGGGAGGAGATAGGTCAGTCCAGGGAGGATGGACAGGTCAAGGGGGCGGGATAATGTTAGTAGATAGGAGATGGGGGTGGGGCATGAGGTGGGAGGAGGGGATAGGTGAGAGGAAAAACAGGTTAGGGAGGTGGAGATGAGCTGGGCTGGGCCCAAGCAATGCCTGCCTCTTTGTAGGTTATGTGGAACAATCCCTCTTCCGTACCTACACTGGCCCTAAACCCCACCTCTTCCTCCGTTACATTGATGACTGCATCGGCGCCGCCTCGTGCTCCCGCGAGGAACTCGAACAGTTCATCCACTTCACCAACACCTTCCACCCCAACCTGAAGTTCACCTGGACCATCTCCAACACTTCTCTCTCCTTCCTGGATCTCTGTCTCCATCTCGGGTAACCACCCAGAAACTGATGTCCATTTCAAGCCCACTGACTCCCACAGCTACCTGGAATACACCTCCTCCCACCACCTTCCTGCAAAAATGCCATCCCCTATTCCCAATTCCTTCACCTCCGCCGCATCTGCTCCCAGGATGAGACATTCCACTCCCATACATCTCAGATGTCCTCATTCTTCAAGGACCGCAGCTTCCCCCCAGCAGTGGTCGAGAACACCCTCAACCGTGTCTCCCGCATATCCCGTAACACATCCCTCACGGCCCGTCCCCGAAATAATAACCAAAAAAGAATCCCCCTCGTCCTCACGTACCACCCCACCAACCTCCGGATCCAACGCATCATCGTCCGACACTTCCGCCATCTGCAATCAGACCCCACCACCAAAGACATTTTTCCCTCCCCACCCTTATCTGCCTTCCGGAGGGACCACTCCCTCGTCCGCTCCACACTCCCCTCCAGCCCCACCACACCCGGCACTTTTCCCTGCAACCGCAGGAAGTGCTACACCTGCCCCAACACCTCCTCCCTCACCCCCATCCCAGACCCCAAGAAGACTTTCCACATCAGGCAGATGTTCACCTGCACATCTGCCAATGTGGTATACTGCATCCGCTGTACCCGTTGTGGCTTCCTTTACATCGGGGAAACCAAGCGGAGGCTTGGGGACCGCTTTGCAGAACACCTGCGCTCAGTTCGCAACAAACAACTGCACCTCCCAGTCGCGAACCATTTCAACTCCCCCGCCCATTCCTCAGATGACATGTCCATCCTGGGCCTCCTGCAATGCCACAGTGATGCCACCCGAAAGCTGCAGGAACAGCAAATCATATTCAGCCTGGGAACCCTGCAGCCCAATGGTATCAATGTGGATTTCACAAGCTTCAAAATCTCCCCTCCCCCAACCACATCCCAAAACCAGCCCAGCTCATCTCCACCTCCCTAACCCTAACCTCTCACCTATCCCCTCCTCCCACCTCAAGCCCCACCCCCATCTCCTATCTACTAACCTCATCCCGCCCCCTTGACCTGTCCGTCCTCCCTGGACGGACCTATCTCCTCCCTACCCCCCTACCTACACTCACCTTTACTGGCTCCATCCCCGCCTCTTCGACTTGTCTGCCTCCTCTCCACCTATCCTCTCCTCTATCCATCCTCTATCCGCCTCCCCCTCTCTCCCTATTTATTTCAGAACCATCTTCCCCTCCCCCATTTCTGATGAAGGGTCTCGGCCCGAAACATCAAGTTTTCCTGCTCCTATGATGCTGCTTGACCTGCTGTGTTCATCCAGCCCTACGCTTGTTATTTCCACTGCTACCCTCGGTCTCCTATGACCAAGCCAGTTTTGCATCCATCTAACCAGCCCACCCCGAATCCCACGTGATTTTAGTTTTTATACCAATCTACTATGTGAGACTTTATCAAATGCCTTCCTCAACACCATACGAACTACATCATAGCCCTTCCCTCAATTATCTTTGAATTTTTTGAAGATGTGACAATCAGGTTGATGAGATGACTTTCCCTGTACAAAACCATTCTGCCGGTCACTAACTAGTCCATTTTCTCCTAAATGTGCATTTATATTGGCCTTCAGTATCTTCTCTAAGAGCTTCCCCACCACAGACATCAGGCTCACTGGCCTGTAATTTCCTGGATTATCCCTGCTTCCTTTCTTAAACAAGGGAACAACATTGTCTTAGCTCCAGTCCTCTGGAACCTCGTTTGTGGTCAAAGACGCTGTGAAGATATCTGCTAATGCCCCAGCTATTTCTTCCCTTGTCTCTTACAGTAACCTGGGATAAATTCCATCTGGTCCCAGGGACTTGTAACCTTAATGCAATTTAGGATACTGAAAACTTTCTCCTTCAATATATTGATATTCTCTAGAGTATTTGCAAACTCACCCCTGAGCTCAACATCAGTCATGTCCTTCTCCTCAGTGAATACTGATACAAAATACTCATTAAGGATCTGCCCCACTTCCTGTGGCTTCACGCATAACTTCCCTCCTTTGTCCTAGAGTCCGCCATTCCCCGTGCTACCCTCTTTCTTCTAATATATGCATAAAAAGCCTTGGGATTCTCCTTGACCCTGTTTGCTAAAGACATTTCATGGTCCCCTTTCAGCCTTCCTAATTCTACGTTTAAGTTCCTTCCTACTTACTCTATACTCCCCAAAGGCTTCATCAGTTTGTAGCTGCCTAGGCCTATTGTATACTTCCTTTTTCCTTTAGACGAAGCTTACAATTTCCCTTGCCATCCATGGTTCTTGAATCCTGCCATTCCTATCCTTCAAGTGGAAAGAAATCAGAGTTAACGTTTCAGGTTGAATGACCCTTCCTCAGAACTGCATTAGCAATTTTCCCAGTTGAAAATGACTAGTTTTCATTGAGGGCTGTGCCCAGGTCTTCCCGGTCCATACACAGAGTGCCTACGGTCCTTAATGGGCCTAATTCTTGCCTTGGTCATTTTCTTGCTCTTCATATACTTTAACAAAGCTTTGCCTTTTCCTATACTCTATCTGACAATGTGTTTTGCATGCAATCTATTTGCTTTCTTAATTTCCTTTCTTATTTCACACTGCTGCACATTTTATACTCCTCCAGGGGCACTGCCCTATTGAGGCCTTGGTATCTGCCACAAGCTTCTCTTCATTTCCTAATCCTAAACTTTACATCTCTTGACATGTTGTTGCTTGTTAGACATTCTAAATATTGGCGAAAAATGTTCTCCTGGTTGCAATTTAAGAATTTTGCTCCCTCCCTGTCTTGCACACTAAAACTCTCCCAGTTAACATTTGAGTAGCTGAAATCCCCAAATATTGTTCCCTGATTATTTCTTTGAAATGTAGTTACATGTTTGACCCTCAATCTCTCCCTAACTGTTGGGGGCCTATAGTACACACCCACCTTTTTTCTGCTTTTCACTTCACACTTGATAATCTGTCTGAGGTATCACTCCTCCTCACTGCTACAGTTGATTCCTTTACCAATATTATGATATCCCCCCTCTTCTATCCCCCATCTACCTCTGAAAACCTTATTACCTGGAATGTTAAGCTGCCAACCTTGCCCATCTTTGCCCCTGCCAACCTATTTCAAATCTAACTCAACGACTTTGCATCCAACAACCTTCACCCTCCCTCCAAGTGAGGATGTTGTCCCTGTCCAGTTGTAATCTCTACAACTTGTTCGGTTCCCATTTCCCCCAGAAACAGTCCCAGTACCTCAGGACTCTAAAGCCCTCCCTCCTGCACCATCTCCCTAGCCACACATCCATCTGCTCCATCCTCTGTTCCTACACTCCCTACTGTGTGACACTGGGAGTAATCCAGAGATTACTACCTTTGAAGTCCTGCTTTTCAATTTCCTACCTTACTCCCTAAAGTCTGCTCGTAGGAGCTCATTTCTCTTTCATTCTATGTCATTGTTCCTAACATGCATCACAATCTCTAGCTGTTCACCTCCCCCTTCAGAAGGCCCTGCTGCCTTTCCATGCCATCCTTGACCCTGGAACCCAGGTGGTAACATACCACCCTGGAGTTACGTCTAAATTTGCAGAAGTGTCTATTCCACTGGCCCCACTAACAAATCCCCCACCACTGTTGTCTTTCCACACTCCACCCACTCTCCCCCATTGAGCAGCTGGATCACCCACAGCGCCATTGCTTGGCTCTGTCTGGCTTCCACAGAGGAACCTTCACTCTCACTGTTTTCCAAGAATGAGAAATGGTTTGCAAATAAGATGCACTCAGGGGATTCTCTCACTGCCTGTCTGAACCTTTCCTTCTGTCTGGTGGTCACCCATTCCCTCTCTGCCTGCACTTTATCAAACTGCGCGGTAACAAACTTTTCCACATTGTTGGGTAGATGCCAGTGTTGTAACTGTAGTGGAGCAGCTTGGCTAGGGGAACCGCAAGTTCAGGTGTGTAAGTCTTCAGTACTATTGCCAGAATGTTTCCAGTGCCTCCAAACATTTCTTGACATCGCGAGAAGTGAATTGAATTAGCGGCAGACTGGTATCTGTGATGGTGGGGACCTCTGTAGGAGGTGGTGAAGAAGGTCACTGAAGGTCCTGCACTGTTAGAAGTTTTTCAGGTTTCCTGGAAACTATACTGATCCAGGTGGCAATTTCAGAGCAGGCTGGCATGGTGTGGTGGTATGGCCTCTTCTGGCAGTGCTCTGGGAAGAGGAGAACCCTCCTCTCTACCGTTCTGCCTACCAGGACATCCAGGTAGGAGTAGAAGGTGCAGTCATATAATCTTATAGCAGAGACATAGACCCTTCAGCCCAATTCATCCATGCCAACCAGGTTTCCCAAACTAAACTAATCCCATTTGCCTGCATTTGGCCCCAGATCACTCTAAACCTTTCTTATTCACGTACCTGTCCAAATGTCTTTTAAATGTTGTAACTGTACTGCATCTATAACTTCCTCTGGTAATTCATTTCATATACACACCTCCCTTTGAAAATATTGGCCCTCAAGCCCCTTTTAAACCTTTCTCCTCAAACTTAAATGCCCTCTAGTTCCGAATTTCCCTACTCTAGGAAAAAAGGCTTTTACAATTTGCCTTATCTATGCCTCTCATGATTTATAAATCTTTTATAAGGTCACCCCTCAACCTCCTACACTCCAGTGAAAATAGTCCCAGCTTAAATCAAACTCTCCACTCCCAGTAATGTCCTTTTAAATCCTTTCTGCATCCTCTCCAATTTAATAATATTATTCTTACAGCAGGGTGACCAGAAGTGCACACAAAAGTGGTCTTACCAATGTCCTGTACAGCTGACGTCCCAACTCCTCTACTCCATGCTTTGACCAACGAAGGCAAGAAACCAAATGCCTTTTTCACCATCCTTTCTATCTGTGACACCACTTTCAAGGAACTATGTACCATTGTACTCTTAGATAATCTTCTTCACTCTTCATTTTGGCGTCATCTGTAAACTTTCTAAACATGCTTCCTATGTTCTCATCAAAATCACTTATATAAAAAAGGAACAAACAAGGGGGACCCAACACTGATTCCTGTGGAACACCACTAGTCACAGGCCTCCAGCCTGAAAAACAAACCTCTACCACCATCTTCTGTCTCCTACCATCAAACCAATTTTGTATCCAATTGACTAGTTCTCCCTGGATCCCATATGATTGAATCTTACCAGCTTACTATGCAGAACCTTGTCAAAGGCCTTACTGAAGCTCACATGGACACCATCTACCACTCTGCCTTCATCTATCTTCTTGGTTACATCCTCAAAAATCTCAATGAAGTTTGACAGACACAATTTCCCACACACAAAGCCATGCTGACTATCCCTAATCAGTCCTTGCCTTTCTAAATGCATGTAGATCCTGTCTCTCAGAATCCCCTGAAACGACTTAGCACCACTGATGTCAGGCTCACCTGCCTATAGTTGCCTAACTTTTCCTTGCAACCCTTCTTAAATAACGACACAACATTATCCACCCTTCAGTCTTCTGGCACTTCACCCATGGCTGTCGACGATACAAACGTCCCTGCTAGGGGCCTCACAATTTCTTCCCTAGCTTCCCGTACTGTCCTGGGATACACGTACGCCTAAATACAAATGGCTTAATTTCTCTGCAACTTGTAGAACTATGTTTTCTTTTGAAAAGTTTTCAAAAAAAACTTAGAAGAACTCAAATTTATAGTCCGTTGCGTTGCATTAGTCGACAGGAGTTTAACTAGGTTGTTGTGATAAACTGGTCAGTTCACTTTTGCCACAGTAGTGTTTTTGAATGTACCATGTACTGCAATGGGATTCTTTTCTTAACTTGAAAAAGCTGTGACAAGGACCAAGAGACAGAAGGTGAGGAAATAGTGCTGTAGCTGTGCTGTCACTGCACTACACATTCAGAGACCCAGGCGAATGCTCGGGGGACACGGGTTTGAGAGCTTCCACAGCAGCTTTTAGTATTTAAATTCAATTAATACATTTGGAGTTAAAGCTAATTTCATTCAATGGTGACTTTGAAACAGTCACCATAAAACCCCATCTGGTTCACTATTGCCTGGAACGGAGGAAAAATATTGTAAATAAGGGCAGAAAATACTGAAAGAACTCAGCAGGTCTTGCAGCATCTGTGGAGACAGAAACAGTTAATGAATCCAAGATGACCCTTCTCTTCAGAACTGAAAGGGGTTGAAAAATTATCATTTTTTATGCCTTTGACAGAGGCAGAGAAGGAATGAGTGGAACAGGTTGTGAGAGTGTCAAGAATAAAAGACAAAGGAGGGCTCTTGGTGGTAAAGGAGTAACAGAGATGCAAAATAGGTGTGAATGATATGTGAGCCGCTTTGTTGAGAGCAACATTAACAAGATACAAACAAAAGATTGCCCTGGGGTTTTGGGGGGTTAAGAAAAATGGACGGCAGATGTTGTTGAACTCAATAGTGAGTCCTAGAGGCTGTCAAGTGCCACAGGACACCAGCATCCTCCTATATCAGCAGTTTTGATAAAGTCAGGGTTAGACCTCAGAGAATGAGAGCGCAAATAGGGTGAGGAAAATAGGGACATTAAGGTCGCTGTTGTTACTTTGACAGTTTTCAATGGAGAAGTCAAGTGCAGTTAAAGGCCAGAGGTAGGATCCAAGTGGAGGGATAGTATTGGAGACCGGTGAAAGAGTCTGTGCCATCAGGTAAGGACTCTAGTCTAAAAAACTGGGCAGAGGGAAAGGTGACGGAAGAAGAGTTAAACGTTGTGTGCCTAAAATTCATGGAAGTGGTGGCAGAAAGGGATAAAACTAATTCCTTTGCTGAGCACAGATTGTTCCACATCATAGAGGGGAAAGCCAAAGGGAGTATTAAAAATGGATGGCGAGGTGGGATTAGAAGGAAGGATGGAATTGGAAGGAAGGGGAAAGAAAGAAGAATCCAGAAGAGTTTTGGGAATTGAGGCTTTGGATTTTTCTAACACTTGCAGTATTTTGCATTTATTTGAAGGAAATATGTCATCCTTATCCATCTGACCCACATGTGACTTTATTTTATTCACTCACAGGACGTAAGCGCTGCTGGTTAAGCCAGCATTTATTGTCTATCCCTAACTATTAGGATGGGAAACCACATTTCCATGGGTCTGGAGTCACATGTAGGCCAAACTGGGTAAGGATGGTAAATTTTCTTCCCTAAAGAACATTAGTGAACCAGATGGATTTTTAAGGCAACCGATAATGGTTAGATTGCTATTAGGCCAGCTATTAAGTCCAGATTTCTTTTTTTTATTGAATTCAGATTTTGCCATCTGCCAGAGTAGGATTTGAACTCAGATCCCCAGAGCATTTGCTTGGGTCCTGGATTATTGGTCTGGTGACATAACCGCTATACCACTGCCTCCCTTTAAATTCCAGATTCCAGATCCAAAGCAACCTGGTTGCCTCTTAACTTCCAGCGAGTTGCAAAAAACAGCGATGACAAATTCAGAAAAGGAATGAAATGAATAAACCAACGTACACTGACCAAGGCATCAGAAGTTACAACTGCCCACCCAGCACAGGCATCCCTGAAAAAGTCATCCTTAGTATTATGCAGAGCTTGTGCCAAAATTGTGAGAGCTGCCCTATAGACATGTCTAGAAGCAATGTGGCATTGTTGTTAATCACAGAATCAGACCTCACAAACAACGTTCCAGACACCATCATCACCAGTTACAGCTTGTCTCAGCAGCTGGGCAGGTCCACTAGAGATCTTAGCATGTGGTCTACAGTCAGGATGGAGATACCGTGGGAGTCAACAGCATTGGCTCTGGCCCTTACAATGTCTTATTGATCGAGACCGACGTGGGAAAGGAAACCTCCTCCACCAACTACCTGATGTTTCCTCCATGTGGAACACCAATTGGAAGAAGCACTGAAGGTGGCAAGGACACAGATTGAACTCCAATTGGGAGATTTCATTATCTGTCACTAAGAGAGATTTGGCAGTACCATGACTGACCAAGCTGGTCAAGTCCTAAAGAACATTGCTGGTCAACTGGTTTGCACCAGGTGTGAAGGAACACAAACAATAAGTGTTCACAATAGGTGAAGATGCATTCAGCCTCATCTTTGACAATCTATCTGTTTTAAATGCCACAGTCTGTAATAGTTCTGGCATGAGTGACCACCATGTGGTCCTTGTGGAGTTGAAGTCCTATCTTCACATTGAGGATATTCTCCATCATGAAGTGTGACATAAACACTCTGATAAATGGGAAAGATTTTGAACAGATCTTGTAAATCAAAACTGGGCATCAATAAGACCATCCGTCTTAAGATATAGGAACAGAATTAGTCCATACAGCCCATCAAGTCTGCTCTGCCATTCAATCATTGCTGATATTTTTCTCAATCCTATTCCCATGCCTTTTCACGTTAGGCTCTTGATTAGGAAGGAGATTAAAGGGCTTTCTATTTCTGTCTAAAAAGCACTCAATGACTTGGCTCCACAGCCCCTGTAGCAGTGTGTTCCACAGATTCACCACCCTCCGATTGAAGAAATTCCTCATCTTAATTCTGAAAGGTCATCCCTTCACCCCGACGCTGTGCCTCAGGTCATAGTGTCTCTTACTAGTGGAAACATCCTCTCCATGTCCACTCTATCCAGGCCTCTCAGTATTCTATAAGTTTCAGTGAGATCATCCCCTCATTCTTTTAAACTCTGCCGAGTCCTCAGCCGCACCTCGTATGACAAACCCTTTATCTGACATCATTCTTGCAAACCTCCTCTGGACTGTCTCTAACACCAGCATATTCTTCCTTAAATATGGAGCCCAAGACCACTCAAAGTATTCCAAATGCTGTCAGACCAGAGTTGTATATAGCAGTACGTCATCGCTATTATATTCTAGCCTCCTTAAAGTGCTAACAGTTGGTGATGCTTCTTCTGGAATACGGTGCAGATCTGGTCGCCTTGTTATGAGAAGGGTATTATTAAACTGAAGAGGGTTCTGAGAAGATTTGTTGGGATATTGCCAGGAATACAGGATTTGAGTTATAAAAAAATAGGCTGGGACCGTTTTTCCCCGAGAGTGTAGGAAGTTGAGGAGTGACCTTATCGTAGTTTATAAAATCATGAGGGCGCACAGATAAGGTGAACAGTAAAAGTCTTTTATTATGGGGGAGGTCAAAACTGGGGGGAACATTTTTAAGGTGAGAAGAGAAAGATTCAAAAGGATATGAGGGGCAACTTTTTTTTTTAAAAACACAAAGATTGGTTCATGTGTGGAATGAACAGCTAAAGGAAGTGGTAGATGCAGGCACAGTTACAATGTTGAAAAGACATTTACATAAATACATAAATACCAGTAGGAAAGGTATGAAGAGAAATGGGCCAAACGCAGGCAAGTGGGACTAGTGTAGTTTGGGGACATGGTCGGCATGGACCAATTGGACCAAAGGGTCTGTTTCTACGCTTTATGACTCTGTGACTTGATTGAGTTGTCTACTTTTATGCATTTTAAGACCTCAGCAACCCCTCTCCTGTAAAGTAGTCTATTTTCAAGATATCAGTATTTATTTCCTCAAGTTCCCAAACTTACATGTCTTTCTGCATGGTAAACACTGACACAAAATACCTGAACTGAGTGTCAGTAAACATGCTGGGCAGCTCCAGACTGTTTGACTTGGTGTGCAATGGCCCGTTAAATATGGTGCTGGTGCCAGAAACGAGCTACTACATACAACTCCAATATCTGAGCACTGGTGGATATTTCAGCTCCTGCAGCAGAAGAATCAGGCTGGCATCAGATGAGAGGGTCGTCACAGCACCATGGGGGTGTAGTAGGTAGTAGGTGGTTAGTCCACTGCCGGAGGAGTGTGTGCAGTTCTAGTCACCACATGATAGGGAGGATGTGACTGCAGTGGAGGGGATGTAACGAAGATTCACCAAGTTGTTGCCTGAGATAGACCATTTTATCTATGAAAAGAAGCTGGGTAGGCTTCTTTGGAGCAGAGAAGGTTGAGGGAGACCTGACTGAGGTGCATGAGATTATGAAGGGCATGGCCAGGGTGAATGGAAAGCAGCTGTTCCCCTTAGTTCAAGGGTCACTAACAAAGGGACATATTGTGAAGGTGAAAGGCGGCAGGTTTAGAGGGGTTCACAGTAATCATAAGATTCTTAATTCCAGATATTTAATGAATTCAAATTCCACCATCTGCTGCGGTGGGATTCGAACCTAGGTTCCCAGAATACTGTCTGCGTCTCTGGATTTGTGTTCATCCAGCTCCACTCCTTGTTATCTCGATTCTCGAGCATCTGCAGTACCTATTATCTCTGATACAGGTTTAGAGGGGATTTGAGGAACAAATACATTCACCCAGAGGGTCGTGGGAGTTTGGAATAAACTACCTGGGAGGATAGTAGAGGCTGAAAGACTCACAACTTTTAATAAGGACTTGGATGGGCACTTAAAGTGTCAATAAGATTCAAGGCCATCAACCAAATGCTTGGGAGTATTGTTGATCTAGTGTGGTTTTGGCAGTACAGACTCTGTGAGCCAAAGAGCCTCTTCTGTCCCAAATGATTCTATGACATCTAGTCTACAAATACATACCCACAAAGAAACACCCTATGTATTAATACCCTACACATATGTTCCCACAATGACCTTATAGAAGTTTATAAAAATCATGAGGGGCGTGGATAGTGTGAATAGACAAGGTCCTTCCCCCAGGGCAGCAGAGTCCAATGCAAGAGAGCATAGGCCTAAAGTGAGAGGGGAAAGATTTAAAAGGGACCAAAGGGGGCAACTTTTTCACACATGTACGGAATGAGCTGCCAGATGAAGTGGTGCAGGCCTGGTACACTTACATACACTCACAACATTTTGAAGGCATCTGAATGGGGATACAAATAGGAAGGGTTTAGAGGGATATAGGCCAAGTGCTGGCAAATGGGACTAGATCAGTTTAGGATATCTGGTCAGCATGGACGAGTTGGACGGAAGGGTCTGTTGCCATGCTGTATAAACTCTAAATACCATATATATAAGCACTTGCATACTCTGCAAATACATAACAAATATTCTGCACATCTATAACAGAGAAACATCCTCCTTAAACACTCTGCACATATATATATACATTACCACAATGCATACATGTATGTATGTATGTGTGTGTACACACACACGGGTAGATACGCACGTGTACCATCTCACACTCGTTCTCCCCCGAGAACTCCTAACCCCACAGACTGGGTAAAACGCTTTCACAACAGAGGGATATCGCCTCAATAGCAGTGAGAAGGTGCTTGGCTATCAATCAGGCTCATGTGCGTCTGACAGCTAACACTACGTCCACATTTCAATAATGAGTACCCCGTACCGAGACCCCGGAGTAAAACACACAAACTCTTACCGGCAGCAGGAAAGACTTCTAGTTCTCCTGGAGCCGTTTGTGAGTCTTTAGGGTTTCAGAGAGAGAGAGAGAGCGATGCTGTGGTTTGCTAGGATCTCCTGTCTGATATGTAAATCTGTGAGAGCACTGCTCTCTCCGCTGTGAGCCTCACCAATAGAAAGACGTGAGATGGGAATAACACGATCCTCTAGCTCCAATCTCCCAACCCAGCCACGACCAGTCCCACTTTCCAATCTAAGGTATGGATATGAAGGGTCACTCAATTTGCCATTGTTCACAGCTCTAGACTGGATGTGGTCTGACTCCTCTATCCATCTTCTATCCGCCTCCCCCTCTCTCCCTATTTATTTCAGAACCCTCTTCCCCTCCCCCATTTCTGATGAAGGGTCTAGGCCCGAAACGTCAAGCTTTCCTGCTCCTATGATGCTGCTTGGCCTGCTGTGTTCATCCAGCTCCACACCTTGTTATCTTGTGGTCTGACTGCGTGTTTGGGCCGTGGTCTATCGCTGAGCTCCTGACCAGAGCTGGAGACATTGGCTCAGATTTAACAGCACTCAGCTGAAGCAAGTATAAGAGCTCCTGCATCTTGCTATCAGGCAGGCAATTTGAAATTTTGCAATTTTGAGCATTTCTTTTTAAGGAAAGTAGTATTTACACTTAAAAATGGTGCTGAAATTTATAAAAACCGAAAGAACTGCGGATGCCGTAAATCGGGAACAAAAACAGAAATTGCTGGAGAAGCTCAGCAGGTCTGGCAGCATCTGTGGAGAGAAAAAATAGTTGATGTTTCGGGTCCGGTGACCCTTCCTCAGAAACATTAAGTCTGCTTTTTTTCTTCACAGATGCTGCCAGACCTATTATGCTGAAATTTATAACTGGTGATCTTTAAGTTAAAAAAGAAAGGCTCTAAAAAGAAAAGGTTCTCGGTTTGAATTAGTCTAAACTTGGTGATAACCTCTGCCATCAGTAGAGGCTCTATAGAGCTTGGTAATTCCTCGTATTCATAACATTTAATGCAGAAAGCAAAGAAAACTTGCATTTTTAAGCCATATTTTATAACATCCAAAGGTATTTATAGCCAATGATATACTCTTCCGAAGCTTTGTGTGCAAATTTGCTGCCACGTGATAATGACCGGAGAATTTTAATTTATTGGTGCTGTTTGAAGGATAGGTATTGCCAAGGTAAGAAAGAAGTTCCCTGCCTGTTCAATGGGATATCTTTACCAGCCAAGAGCGCATTGAGAAGTCTTTGGTTCATTATCTCATCTGAAAGATGGCATCTTTGACAGTGCAGCAATCCCTCAGTGCTCAGTATTTTATCGTGCTCCAGCATCTGCAGTGGGACTGGCCTTTCATCCAGAAGGTCCCTCTCTCACCTTCTGGCCCAGGATTGATTGTTTATAATTAACTACTAATTGGATCTAGCCACAAGGATGGCTGATGTGGAAACTTTATTCACACTACACATTAACGATCTGGATGTAGGATCTGCAGGCATTTTTGCTAGGTTTGCAGATGACACTAAGATAGGTGGAGGGCCAGATAGTGTTGAGGAAGTGGAAAGGCTGTCGAGGGATTTGGACAGGCTAAGAGAGTGGACGGATGGAATATAATGTGGAAAAGTGTGAGTTTTGCACTATATATTCATCTTACCAAATTTAGACTAATTTCTAAATGGGGAAAGGCTTCAGAAATCTGAGGCAGAAAAGCACTTAGGAGTCCTAGTTCAAGACCCTTAAGGTTAACACGCAAGTTGATTTGGCAGTTAGGAAGACAAATGCAATGTTAGCAATCATTTCAGGAGGATTAGAATACGAGAGCAGAGTTGCATTGCTGAGGCTGTATAAGGTTCTGGTCAGAGCACATTTAGAATAATGTGAGCAATTTTGAGCCCGGTATTGAAGGAAGGATGGTTTTGGAGGAGATCCAGAGGAGGTCACAAGAATAATCATGGGGATGTAGGGCTTGAGAAGCAATTGAGGACTCTGGTTCTGAACTCGATGGAGTTCAGAAGGATCAGGAAGGGATCTGATTGAAATTTACAGAATACTGAGAGGCCTGGATACAGTGAATGTGGACAAGATATTTCACCCAGATAACAAGCATGGGGCTGGATGAACACAGCAGGTCAAGCAGCATCATAGGAGCAGGAAAACTCGACGTTTCGGGCCTAAACCCTTCATCAGAAATGGGGAAGGGGAAGAGGCTTCTGAAATAAATAGGGAGAGAGGGGGAGGCGGATAGAAGATGGATAGAGGAGAGGATAGGTGGAGAGGAGGCAGAGAAGTCGAAGAGGTGGGGATGGAGCCAGTAAAGGTGAGTGTAGGTAGGGGGGTAGGGAGGAGATAGGTCAGTCCAGGGAGAACGGACAGGTCAAGGGGGTGGGATGATGTTAGCAGATAGGAGGTGGGGGTGTGGCTTGGGGTGAGAGGAAAAACCGGTTAGGGAGGTGGAGATGAGCTGGGCTGGTTTTGGGATGTGGTTGGGGGAGGGGAGATTTTGAAGCTTGTGAAATCCACATTGATGCCATTGGGCTGCAGGGTTCCCAGGCTGAATATGATTTTCCTCTCCTCTATCCATCTTCTATCCGCCTCCCCCTCTCTCCCTATTTATTTCAGAACCCTCTTCCCCTCCCCCATTTCTGATGAAGGGTTTAGGCCCGAAACGTCGAGTTTTCCTGCTCCTATGATGCTGCTTGACCTGCTGTGTTCATCCAGCCCCATGCTTGTTATCTCGGATTCTCCAGCATCTGCAGTACCTTTTATCTCTGATACAACATTATCTAAGATATTTCACCCAGTTGGAGAGACTTGGACCCAAGGGCACAGCCTCAGAATAATGGAATGACTCTTTCGAACTGAGATGAGACTTTTTTTTTCAGCCAGAGGGAGGTGAATCTGTGGACCTCGTTGCCTCAGAAGGCCTTGGAGACCAAGTCAATGTGTGTAGTTAAGACAGAGATAGATAGGTTCTTGATTAGTAAGGGGATCAAGGATACCAGGCAGAAGAAAGGAGAATGGAGTTGAGAAACATATCAACCAATGACTGAATGGTAGAACAGACAGGTTGGGCTGAATGGCCTAATGCTGCTGCTATATCTTATGGCCTTATGATCTAATTAATATTTCCCTGGTTTAATGCAACTGAAAGCACACTGAAGCTGACTAAACAAAACTTTACCTGTCCTAGAATTAACTGGGCACCGAAAAGGAAAATTATATCTGTTCTCCAAAACTATTTCACCTTTTCTTTATTAGCCCAGATTTTATTAATTCTTTCTTAATTAAATCAAAATTGAAATGTAGTTACTCCTTAAAGAAAACACATTTGTATCTCTCATAATGTATTTAGTCCCCTTGTCGCATTGTTTTTGTTTTTGGGTACATTTTAAAAAGAATTCACAGCAAATAGTTTTGGAAGCATAAAGTAATGTGAAGAAAATCAATGTGTGGAATTGTTTTATAAGAATACAATAAATAACCTTTGGCAGGTTCAATTGAAACGTTCAAGAAGGCATTCGAGGATTATTTAAATGGAAACAATGATTGAGGTTATGGGGAACAGTCAGGAAATTGATATTAAGTTGAAATAACAAAAGAGCCAGTGCAGGAACAATGGGCTGACTGGACTCTTTTGTCCCATAACAATTCTGTGAACATGTGACATCAAGGTTTAAGTCAGTGGTAATTGCACAGAGGTGGGTCACGCACAGGATGCTACCCTGTACTTCGGGAATATGTCAATAGAGTAACCTGCATCAGATGAAGCGGAGAGACCAAAGATGAAGCCCTGTTACAGCAGAGACCACTGAGTGGACAAAGAAAGGAAATCATTCATTCTG
This sequence comes from Ginglymostoma cirratum, assembly GCA_024137785.1. Taxonomy (NCBI): domain Eukaryota; kingdom Metazoa; phylum Chordata; class Chondrichthyes; order Orectolobiformes; family Ginglymostomatidae; genus Ginglymostoma; species Ginglymostoma cirratum. The sequence goes on from JAHRHZ010000249.1 coordinate 15,007,979, forward strand.
GTAAATACCAAAATGGAGGAGAGCAACTTTCCTGGATAAACAGAGAGAGAGACTCAAGGAGGATGAAGTAGACAAGACTTTAAAGGGAAAATTTGAGCAAGGGCAAAGTTAGAAGTCAATCATCTCAGCTCCAGGACATCTGTGTAAGGAGCTCCACAGGATGGTGTCCTGGGCCTAACATCCTCAGCTGCTTCATCAATGAACTACCCTTCATTATAAGATCAGAAGTGGGGATGTTTGCTAATACTGACGTAATTTTCCCTCCCCCAATTTAGTAGCTTCCTGCAAGGTCCTGACTTATCCTTGTTCATAGCTACCTCAAAACCTAAGGGGTTGTGATCACTGTTTGCAAGGCAGGGGTGACCTGTACAAGAGGAACGAGTTGCTCCTAAATTGGAGGGGAACCAATATCCTCACAGGGAGGTTTGCTGGTGCTACTCGGGAGGATTTAAACTAGAATAGCAAGGGACTGGGAACCAGAGCAGCGGGTCAGCAAATGGAGGAATTGAGGGGAAGGTAGATGTTAGGACTAGTAAATCAGAAAGAAAGGACAGGCAAAGGCATGTAAATGAACATGATGGTACTAATGGAATGAAGTGTGTTTATTTCAACGCAGGGAGTATTGTAGGTAAGGCAGATGAGCTTAGAGTCTGGATCAATACATGGGACTATGTTGTTGTGGCCATTATTTAGATTTGGTTGAGAGAGGGATAGGACTGGCTGCTCAACATTCCAGGGTATTGTTGGTTTAGACAAGATAGAGAGGAAGGTAAGAATGTTGGAGGAGTTGCATTACTACTCAGGGAGAATGTTACACCTGCACTCAGAGAGGATATGCTGGAAGGCTCATCTACTGAGACAATACAGGTAGAGCTCAAAAATAAGATGGGTGCAATTACTCTGATTGGATTATACTATAGGACTCCCAATAGGCACTGAAGGATTGGGAAACAAATATGTAGGCAGATTATGGACAGTGCAATAAATCAGAGTTGTCACAGTGGGTGACTTTAAGTTGCCTGGTATTGACTGGGATTCCATTAGAGCAAGAGGCTTAGGTAGGCTGGAATTTGTTAAGTGCATTCAAGAGGGTTTTTTGAAACAGTCTGAGAATAGCCCAACTAGAGGAGGGGCCATACTGGACCTTGTATTGGCTAATGAGCCTGGCCAGGTGACTGACCTTTCACTCGGAGAGCATTTTGGAGACAGTGATCACAACTCCCTAAGTTTTAAGATAGCTCTGAACAAGAATAAGTCAGGACATTGCAGGAAGGTACTAAATTGGGGGAGGGCACATTACATTAGAATTAGGCAGGAGCTAGGGAGTGTTAATTGGGAGGAGGTGTTATCAGGCAAGTCCACATTTGACATGGTGGAAGGATAAGGATGGCAAGGAAGGATAAGGATGACCCTTGGATAACAAGGCAGATTGTGAATTTAGTCAAAAGGGAAAAAGAAGTATATGTAAGGTTTAGGAAGCTAAAATTGGACAGGGCCTGGGAGGAACATAAGAAAAGCAGGAAAGTACTCAAGCAGGGAATTAGGAGAGCAAGAAATATCTATGAAAGGGCTTTGGCAAGTAGGGTTAAAGAGATTCCCAAGGCATTCTATAGATACATTAAAAACAAAAGGATGATGGCAGATGGAGTTTTACTCTGAAAAGTGTGAGGTGATTCATTTTGGAAGGACAACCTTGAAAGCAGAATACAGGTTAAGGGAAAGATTCTTGGCAGTGTGGAGGAGCAGAGGGATCTTGGGGTTCATGTCCACAGTTCCCTGAAAGCTGCCACCCAGGTGGATAGAGTTGTTAAGAAGGCGTATGGTGTGTTAGCTTTCATTAATAGAGGGATTGAGTTCAAGAGCCGTGAAGTTACAGTCCAGCTATACAAAAGCCTGGTTCGGCCACACCTGGAGTATTATGTCCAGTTCTGGTCGCCTCTTTACAGGAAAGATATGGATGTGTTGGAAAAGGTGCAGAGGAGATTTACCAAGATGTTGCCTGGAATGGAGGGAAGGTCTTATGAAGAAAAGTTGAGAGAGGTAGGGCTTTTCTCTTTAGAATGACGAAGGATGAGAGGTGACTTGATAGAGGTGTACAAAATGATCAGAGGTATAGATAGAGTGGACAACCAGAGACTTTTTCCTAGGGTGGAGGTAGCTATTATGAGGGGGCATGGTCTTAAAGTGCGTGAAGGTAGATATAGGGGAGATATCAGAGGTATGTTCTTTACTCAGAGAATGGTCGGGGCTTGGAATGCATTGCCAGAAGGTAGTGGAGTTGGCCTCATTAGGGGCATTTAAGCGGCTATTAGATAGGCATATGGATGATAGTATAAGGTAGGGGTGGAGGTTAGATAGACCTTAGGATTAGAGTAAAAGTTTGGCACAACATCATGAGCCGAAGGGCTTGTACTTTGCTGTACTGTTCTATGTTCTATGTTCTATAACTCTGGAGAAGGTAGGACGACTCAAGGATACAGGAGGGAACTTGTGCTTGGAGACAGAGGATGTGGATGAGATCCTAAATGAGACCTTTACTTCGCTATTCAACCAGGAGATGGATATGGAGGATAGAGATTTGTGTGGAGCATGCTAATATGTTAGGGCATTTTGAGATCAATAAAGAAGTGGTGTTGGATCTCTTGAAGAGCATTAATGTGGATAAGTCCCCAGGGCCTGATGGTATGTATCCCAGGTTATTGAGAGAGGCAATAGAGGAGATTGCTGGGGCCTTGACCAAGATCATTGTATCCTAGCTAGCCACTGGAGATGTCCCGGAGGACTGGTGAGTATCTAATGGTGTTCCTCTGTTCAAGTGGAAATAGACATAATGCAGAAAACCTCAGATCGGTGAGTCTCACATCAGTGGTTGGGAAGCTATTGGACAGAATTCTTACAGATAGGATTTTCACACATTTGGAAAAGCATGGCTTTGTTTGGAGCAGGTCATGTCTGACTAACTTGATTGAATTTTTCGAGGAGGTGATGAAGATAATCAATGAGGGTAGAGCCGTGGATGCTGTTTACATTGATTTTAGTAAGGCTTTCAACAAGGTCCCTCATGGTAGGCTCATCCAGAATATTAACATGCATAGAATCCATCGTGACCTGGCCATGTGGATTCAGAAATCATTTGCCCATTGAAGAAAGAAGGTAGTGGTGGAAGGGTGTTTTTCCAGCTGGAAAACTAGTGGTCACTAGTGGTGTTCCACAGGGATCCATACTAGGACCTCTGCTATGTGTGATATATATAAATGACTTGGATGAAAATGTAAATGGATGAGTTAGGAAGTTTGCAGATGATACAAATATCGGTGGAGTTGTGGATAGTGTAGAAGGTTGTCAAAGGACACAGTTGGAAATAGATCAGTTGCACATATGGGCGGAGAAATGGCAGATGGAGTTTAATCCAAGTAAGTGAGAGGTGCTGCAGTTTGGGAGATCAAATGTTAAAGAAAAGTATACAGTTAATGGCAGAACTCTGAACAGCATTGATGTACAGCAGGATCTTGGGGTTCAAGTCCATAGCTCCCTGAAAGTAGCCATACAAGTAGATAGGTTGTTAAAGAAGGCGTATGGCATGCTGGCCTTTATTGGTCAGGGAATTTTATATAGAAGTCAGGATGTCACGTTGCAGTTTTATAAGTCTTTGGTTAGGCCATACTTAGAGTATTACATTCAATTCTGGTTGCCACATTACAGGAAGGATGTGGAGGCTTTGGAGAGGGTGCAGTAGATGTTTACCAGGACACTGCCTGGATTTGAGGGTATGAGCTATAAGGAGAGGTTAGAAAAACTTGGGTTGTTTTCTCTGGAGCGGACAGGCTGAGGGAAGACTTGATAGAAGTCTATAAAATTATGAGATGCATAGACAGGGTTGACGGTCAGAATCTTCTTTCCCAGAGTTGAAACATCTAATACTAGGGGCATGCGTTTAAGGTTAGATGGGGAAAGTTCAAAGGAGATGTGAGGGTCAAGTTTTTTACACAGAGAGTGGTAGGAATCTGGAATGCACTGCCTTGGGTGGTGATGAAGGCAGATACGCTGGGGCATTTAAGGGAATTTTAGATGAATATGCAAGGAATGGAGGGATATGGACCAACGGCACACAGAAGGGATTAGTTTCATTTGGTGACATGTTTGGCGCAACTTTGTGGGCTGAAGGGCTTGTTCCTGTGGTGTACAGCTAATTAAAAAAGAAATTAATCAAAAATTGTAGAGCTTTCCATGCCTCTCACAACTTGGACTGATAAGTGATAAGTAATATTCATGCTATGAATTAATCGTCTCCAGCAAAAGACAACATTGTCTCTTGATATTCAATGGTTCTTCCATCACTGAAATTTCCATTAAATACCATGGCTTCAAGCAGGTCAAAAGCAAGCAATTCTGCAATGAATAATTGACTTTCTAACTCCCCAAAGTCTACCTTCTACAAGGTACCATCCAGCAACGTGATGGAATACTCCCCACTTGCCTGGATGATTGCAGCTCCGACACTCAAGAGGCTCAAAACCATCCAGGACAATGTAGCCCCTCTTGACTGGCATCCCATCCACCACCTACATACAATGGCAGCAGTATGTACCATCTCAAAGATGCACTGCAACAAGATGGCCAGAAACAAAGGTAATTGGGTGGTGATCTGAAACAGAAATCCAAGCTAAATCTCCCTCCTTGACTCAGGGACACAGGATCTACCCTCCAGCTTTTTAATATTCTGACTAAAGGGTCTGATTTTTAATGAGATTCAACACTTTTTAATAGTAATCCTCTCTGTGATGTTCAACCCCGTAAAACCCATTTGACCACAGTATGATATACTTACTGGTTATGACAAAGCTATTGTTGCAGGAAAAGCAAAAATAATCTCTTTGTAGTCAACAAGATTTGCATAATGATATTTTTAAATAAACATCTGACAGAAAAGCAAATTGCTTCCATCAGAGCCCTTTTTCATGTTTACATGCTCATGATCAAAGGTAAACACAAGTAGCTAACTCTAACAAGTAGTGGATCACTGCATGTTCATTAAAAGTAATTTAACGATCAGGAGCACGGTTATAAAACTGAAAGGTAGCATGTCTGCTGCCGGCTGTCACCCTGTTGATGCATACTCCAGTGCCTGATTTACATTTATAATCAAGTTGCATTCACCCACCAAAGCTGGCAGATTTCTGATTTGAAATTGCATTCAGTGCTACTTCCTATTCATCCTACAGCCAGTGCCAAATTGACACAAGATTAAAGCAATTTCCTTTAGCAATGAAAATGTTCAGGCACTACTATTATTGATGATCTGTTCTGGGGAATAATTGAGTTTATCGTTCAGGATAGTAACACCAATACCGACCACCTTTCATTTTATCTTTGATTTCCTACTCAATTTCTCCTCTCTCATAAAATTTCATGTCAAACGATGGTTCAGGATTTGATTTTTTTTAATGCTTTCACCAGATGTGGGTATTTCTGGCAATGCCAACATTTAATGCCAATTCCTACTCGCCACTGAGAAGGTGGTTTCTTGAAGTACTAAAATCATTTTTTATTTATTCACTTGTGGGATGTGGGCATTGCTGGCTAGACCAGCATTTATTTCCCGCCTCTAGTTGTCCTTGAGACGGTGGTGATGAGCTGCCTCCTTGAATCACTACATTCCATGTGCTGTAGATAGACCCAGAATGCCCTTAGGGAGCGTATTTCCAGGAGTTTGACCTAGCGAAGGTGACAGAACAGTGATTAATTTCCAAGTCAGGATGGTGAGTTGCTTGGAGGGGAACTTGCATGTGGTGGGAGTGGTGTTCCCATGTATCTGCTGCCCTTGCCCTTCTAAATGGAAGTGGTCGGGGGTTTGGAAGGGGCTGTCTGAGGATCTTTGGTGAATTTCTGCAGTGCATCTTGTAGAGCATCAGTGGTGGAGGGAGTGGATGCTTGTGGATGTAGTGCCAATCAAGCGGGCTGCTTTGTCCTGGATGGTGTCAAGCTTCTTGAGTGTTGTTGGGGCTGCACTCATCCAGGCAAGTGAGGAGTATTCCATCTCACTCCTGACTTGTGCCTTATAGATGGTGGACAGGGTTTGGGGAGTCAGGTCGTGAGTTACTCACCGCAGTATTCCTAGATTCTGGCCAGCTGTTGTAGCCACTGTATTTATGTGGTGAGTTAGGTTGAGTTTCTGGTCAACGATAACCCCAAGGTTGTTGATAGTGGGCGATTCAGTGATGGTAACAACGTTGAATGTCAAGGGGTTGTGGTAAGATTGTCTCTTATTAGAGGTGGTCATTGCCTGGCATTTGGGTGGTGTGAGTGTGACTTCCCACTTGTCAGCCCAAGCCTGGATACTGTCCAGATTTTGTTGCATTTGAACTTGGACTGCTTCAGTATCTAAGGAGTCATGAATGGTGCTGCACATTGTGCAATCATCAGTGAACATCCCCACTTTTGACCTTACGATGGAGGAAAAGTCATTGATGTTGAAGCTGAAGATGGTTGAGTCTAAGACACTACCCTGAGGAACTCCTGCAGAGCTGTCCTGGCGCAGATATAACTGACTCCAACCAGCAAAGAGCTTGCCTCTGATTTACATTGATTCCAGTTTCACTAGGGCCCCTTGATACCATGCTGAGTCAAATACAGCCTTGATGTCAAAGGCTGTCACTCTTAACTGTGGTGTATGGATAGCCACAATTTTATTAGGGAGGGAATTCTAGGAATAAGATCCAGGGACAGTGAAGTAATTGCAATATAGCTCCAAGTCAGGTTGAGTAGCATGGGAAAAATCTTGTAACTGGTGAGGTACCATACATCTTCTGCCTTCCTGGTGGTAGAGTTTGTGGTTTGGAAAGTTCTGTCAAAGGACCATGGGTGAGTTGAGTTGGATGTGATTCTGAAGGAGTTAATGCTCGTTTTACACTCAGCTCCCCCGTGGTGTCAACATGAAGTTAGTGTTTGGAGACAGTAAGATCTTTGTAACCCTAACAGGCATCTTCTTAGTTATTAAGCCTAACTAGTAATGTGATTGGACTTATTGCTGTCAAGCATTGTTAATCAGGAACAATACTTCTCCAGCAAAGACCATGATGGTCTATCTCCTGACCATTCGACAGGCCCTAGACAAAGTATTGACTAAAGAGGATTAGTGGCCCCAAACTATCTCAAACAATCTTTCTTCTGAACCAAATACTAGCAGATATCACATTGTGCCATTAGTGGCAATCAGAGTAATGCCACATTGTTGTAGAGGTGCAGACCTGACCCCCACCAAAAGCAGATGAATCCCTAAGGACCCAGATGAAAAAAAAGCCAACTGAGTCTATCACTTTAAGAGTATTACAACTTTAAGAAAACACAAGCAGTTATTTAGCACGTAAAATGTGATTATAAGAGAGAGGGGCAGCAGTAGCCATGAAAAAGACAAGTTCAACACATTGAAGACAAAGCTTCATTCAGAAACTCTTCAGAAAAGCTGGAACAAGGAGGTGTGCTAGGAAAAACGGGAAAAGCCAGTCACACTTGGAACATACAGAGGTCTTAGTGCAAGGGGCTCTGGAAGGGGCAAGTTTAGGCCCCAGTAGGTAAAGTTAGAGATTCCCCCAAAGGAAAAATAACTTTATTAAAAACAAAAGGAAAGTAAGGGAATGTAAAAGAATGTTCTCACCTCTCGCAACAAACATTGCCTCCGTAGGGCAATCCTTTCGTCCTGGAAACAAATCTGGTGAACCGTTGTTGCACTCTCTCAAAGGCAGTGATATCTTTCCTGAAATAATGAGACTAAAGCTGTATACAGTACTCCAGGTGTGGTCTAACCAAGCTCCTATACCAATGAAGCAAGACTTCACTATTCCTGCTCCTATACCAATGAAGCCAGACTTCACTATTCCTGCACTCTAACTCTTTTGCAATAACATTCTGTTAGCTTTCCTAATAGCTTGCTGCATCTGCATGTTAGCCTTTACTAACTTGTTGATAAGGATGCCTAGGTCAATTTTGACACTTGCCAACTTCTCAGCATTTTAGAAATACACTGCACAGCCGATCGTCCTACAAAGTGGATAATGTCACATGTTTCTACATTATATTCCATCTGCCATGTTCTAACCCACTCACTAAGCCTGTCCAAATTCTCCTCAAACATTTAATATCCCCCCCTTGTAGCATACATTGCTGTTTAACTTTGTGTCACCTGCAAGTAACTGGCACAGCTTGTGTGGGTCCCCACTGCACCAGTACTGGTCCCACTGCCTCAGAAATATGATAACCTCTGTCCTGCACCAGTTCTTCAGCCCTGCCTTCAATCCTCACGTACTTATGCTTGTTAGCATAGAGCACTGGGAGAAATCCTGAGATTAATGCTTTTAAATTTCATTCCTAACTCCCTGAAATCTGCCTTCAGGACCACATCTCTCTTCCTATCTCTCCATGATAGCAGCACCACCACAGTAGGCAGTGTGCAGGCTCGTCAGAGCCTGTCAGTCGCAGGCCACACATTTTTCTCTTTGTATTTTTCATTATCTTCTTTTCTTTCTTCATCTTTGAGGCCAGAGCAGTGTCAACGGCTGGATCGGGACTCCTGGAGGCTGTAGTGGTGCCCAGAGCAGAGATTCCTGGTGGTGCCAGGCCTAGAGCCTGGCCTCTTGGCAGCTGTAGAGCTAGAATCTCCCAGCACATCAGTGTCATTGTTGCCATTCCTTACGTGCGAATCCTTGAAGACTGGAACACCTTCCAAAAGTCCTGGAACTGTTCTTGATACCAATCTGAACTCTTCATGGAATCCCCACAGGCCCTTCAGCCCAACAAGTCCAAACCAGACCTCCAAAGAGCATTCCACCCAGATCCATTCCCCCTATTCCTGTAACCCTGCGTTTCCTGTGGCTAATGCACCTAACGTACACATCCCTGAAAACTATGGGCACTTCAGCATGGCGAATCCACCTAGTCTGCACATCTTTGGACTGTGGGAGGAAACCAAAGCACCCAGCCGAAACCCACACAGACACAGAGAGAACGTGCAAACTGCACACAGTCAGTCACCTGAGATTGGAATCGAACCCGGGTTCCTGGTGCTGTGAGGCAGCAGTGCAAACCACTGATCCACCGTGCCACCCTTATTTCAGAAATTTCATTTTATTCTTTTTGTAACTCAAAGTGATGCCACATTGTGGTAACAAAATACTTTTTGCTGTATCTTAAAGATAATGTGACAATAAAATCATTCATTCCTGTCTGCATTGTTGCTTCCTCTATGGACCATGATACCCCCTTCACCTACTCCTTTGAGTGACGCTGACTGCTTGACTCAGAGCCCTCACCTCACCCGCTCCTCTCCTTCTGAGCCATGGCTGGCATGAACTGTGACATTCTCTTTGTGAATCTGACCTGAACAGTTGCGATAGGACTGGAAGGGCAGTCGGGGCGACTGTGGAGTGTGGACATTTGCTGACATTGCCATAGGAATAGCCATTGTCGACGTGAGGGCCATTCAGTGCCAAAGGATGGAGGATCCCATTTTGGAGCCAGCTTGGAAAGCACCTGGTTTCACGGGACAGTTTCCCAACTTGGTGACCAGCAATCCCTGCTGCTAGCTAAATGCCCACAGAAGCAGGGAGAGGCCCTTATATTTGGCCACTTCAGTGGTCAATTTGTGCTTCCTGGTGAGCAACCTCCCAGTGTTGGCAAAGTATCATTGGGGCAGGAAGACACTGGGCGTACCACCTGGCTTTCTGTCATCTTCTCGTATCCTAGCCCACTGCCAAAGGGGTGGCAAAGTTCTGCCACTATTTCCTTTAGGACAGGGATGAGCAGGCTCTTTCAGTTGGAGCCAGACCTTTCAGGTGTAAAATGAGGAAACACTTCCACTGAAAGGCTGGTGCAAGTTTGGGGCTCTCTTCTGCAAACACCAAGTTATTCTCGTTAATTTTAAAGCTGTGTTTGATAGATTGTGGGGGTCAGTTAGTTCAGTTGGTTTGTAATGCAGACTGACAGCAGCAGTGTGATTTTAATTCCTACACCGACTGATGTTATTCTCCTTCTCAACTCCTCCCCCTGCCTGATGCATGGTGACCCTTAGGTAAAACCATTACCAGTTATCTCTTCTTGCTAATGAAAGAGCAGCCCAATGGTTTACTGTCACCAAGAAGGATTAAAGCAATGAGGAAAAGGTGGACATATAGAGTTAGATTGCAAAAGATCAGCCAGGATCTCATCAAGTGGTGGAGTAGACTCAAGAGGCTAAATGACTTCTCACTTCCCCCACTGTTGGATATTCTGCTCCTCAGTTCTTTGACTTTCAACCACTTCATAGAATCATTCAAACCTTGAATATTCCAGCTTCACTAACTTTCTGATCTCAGCTCAGGTGAGCAGTTGGTGAGGAGAATGAAACAACAAAACTCAGTTCCTCGGGGCTCAGGTTGGGGATTAGTGTGAGGAAGGCAGGAAGGTTAAAATGGTCTGAGTATCAGCTCATAATTGGAATCCAGGGATGAAATTAAAACAGGATTGTCTTTTCTTTACAGGCGCTGTATGGTTTTCCTTCTCATTTGCTTCAGGGGTGATGAATAATGTATCAGATTGAGGCAAACCAACACACATTAAGTAGCAAGGTGTAGAGCTGGATGAACCAAGCAGCATCAGAGGAGCAGGAAGGCTGACATTTCGGGCCTAGACCCGTAGCATCTGTGCCACTGGACTAAGCTGTGTGCAGTACTTGACATCAAGGTTTTGCTGCAAGGCAATTTTCAGAGATTGATTAATAGGACGGTAGATTAACAGCCAGAACCAGAAGCAGAAGCATTTAATTATCTTCAATCACTGTTGAATGCATTCTGTACTTCTATGAGCAAGGAAGTAGCCCAGTCAGAAGATCAGATAAATTATGTGATGTGGATTTGATATTTAAATCATAGAGAAATGTTTGGAACCTGAAATAAAAACAGAAAACATTGGAAATTCATTACAGACCATAAGCAAGTTAAAAGTAAAATGTGCATCTCATTAATGTTGAACAGAAGTCATCTCTACGCTTTCAGGTGGAAGAAAAGAACCCATGGCTTTACTTCAAATGGGAGCAAACCAGTTACTGTGGGTGTTCTGGCTCATACTTATCCCTCAAACAACATCATTAAAATTAACAGATTCTCTGACCATTGTCAGGGAGTTGTTTTTTGGAGCTTTCTGTCCACACATTGACAGTCACATTATCCTTAAAGCTCCAATTCCTGATGCATGCACACTGCATCATTCCCTTTATTGTCTAGTCTTCGAGATAGAGAGGCTAGTATTCCATTCGTCTCTTTTTTACGTATCATTACCAACCATTTGGTCATGACATTTTAATGATAGATGTATCTTTTTTATACCATTTAGTGAGACACTTGTTTTATCTATTTCAGGTCAAAAGTGAATGTATTCACAATTGCCTACATTGAAATCTATTTGCTACAGTCATGACCATAAACATAAGCTAACCATTATCTTTTCTTGTCCTTATTTTCCTGGACATAATACATAATAAACAATACCATCTATCTTTGAAACTTTGGCAAATGTGGGTTTGCGGCTCCTGATTTCGTCATTGAGAATATGGTGAGTATGGCGCATAATGAAGTCCTCAATACAGAGACTTCCAGGATGCCAACAATACACTGCCAATTGAGGGATGCAAGGGCCGAGTGGTATTATCACTGGGTTATTATTCCAGAGACCCCAGTAATGATCATGGGCCTGAGGTTCAAATCCTGCGCAGTCAAATTTTGAAACTTGAATTCAATTAAAAATCTGGAGTTGAAAGTTTAATGATGACCATGAAATTGTTTTCAATTGTCAAAACTTACCATCTAGTTCAGCAATGCCCTTTAGGGAAGGAAACTGCCATTCCTACCTGATCTGGCCTACATGTGACTCCAGACCCACAGCAATGTGATAGACTCTTATGTGCCTTCTGGGCAATAAATGCTGGCCAACCTCTGAAGCCCACATCCCATGAATGAATTTTTTAAAAATTCGAGTACGTGCCCATTTTACCTATTCTGTCTTCAACCACACATAACCAGTTCAATAGTTCCATAAGTTTCAACTTTTGCTCACAGTTTCTTACAAGAAAACTTTTCCAGTACTTTCAGGAAGTCCATGTACGAAACATAATGTGATGTGGCGTATGAATTAATCCAGAATCCCAAAATAATGTCACCGCAGCAGATGGTGTAGTTTAAATTCAATGATTTTTTATGTCTGAAATTATAAAGCTACTTCCAGTATTGGCAACCATGTAACTATCATTGATTGTTGTAAGAATTCAGCTGGTTCACTGATGTCCTTTGGAGAAAGAATTTGTCATTCTTACATAGCCTCCCCTATATGGTGAGGTGATGATGACCTGGTGAGTATTATCACGAGCCTATGAATCCAGGGATCCAGGTAATGTTCTGGGGATAACAAGGCATGGGGCTGGATGAACACAGCAGGCCAAGCAGCATCATAGGAGCAGGAAAACTTGACGTTTCAGGCCTAGACCCTTCATCAGATCCACAGCCTGAATTCACAATTCTACTCAGCTTTATTGGACACCACCCGAAACGTCAAGTTTTCCTGCTCCTATCATGCTGCTTGGCCTGCTGTGTTCATCCAGCCCCACGCCTTGTTATCTCGGATTCTCCAGCATCTGCAGTACCTTTTATCTCTAATGTTCTGGGGACCTGGATTCAGACCCCACCATGGCAAATGATGGAATTTGATTCCAATAAAACTCTGGAATTACAAGAACAATGATGACCATGAGATTGTTGGGAAAAACCCATGTGGTTCATTTATACCCTTTAGGGAGAGGAATATCTGCCGTCCTTACCTGGTCTCACCTGTGTGTTACTCCAGGCCCATGTTAATGTGGTTAACTCTTAATTGCACTCCAACTAGCCAGCAATAACCATTGAAACGTAGATAAATGGGAACAAGAGTAAGCCATTCAGCTGTTCAATCCTGCTCTGCCAGCCAATATGACTATCATCCAATTTAGTCCTATATTCAAGCTTTCAACCTATACCCTTTGATCCCTTAGTTAAGGATAGTAATTCTTTCTATAAAGGACATTAGTGAACCAGATGGGTTTTTATTATGACATTCAAGACACAGCCACTATTTAGCTAGTCTTTTAATTCCAGATTTTTATTAAATTCAAATTTCAGCGTACGCCATTGAAGGAGTGAACCCATGCCCCTAATCTGGTACTAGGTATTACTATTCCAGGCACATTGCCTCATGGCACTGTCTCCCCTGAGGATTGAGATTCATTCTGAAACTTATCCTCATACGCCCAGCTAACCCAGCACCAATCACGTTCCTGATAGCCTGTCACTTTTCTGCTGTTTAGTAGATGCCAGCATTCTGTATTGTATCCTGTCTGGAGATGACGGCATTTAATCTAGAACCTCGCATCAAAGTACCTCAGCCCAGCCTCCTTCTCACCTGACGAAAACTGGCCCTCCTACAGGTTTTCTGTTTGATCCATTGCCGCATCTGCACAGCAAATCAGTCATGATATGATGTCACCACAAGATGGTGCTGATGTAGTGCAAAATTTTGTTTAAACAGCCAGCCATAAATAGAAAATCTACTCGTGCAAATGTGAATTTCGAAGTTGGCTTTATTCATGCTTTCCACTGATAAAAATCATTCATCAATAGACTCTGCTCCATTTACTAAATATTCTTTCTTTATTAGGGTTCAATTTTCAGAGATGGTGCTCCAGAAAACTAGCTTTGAAGTTACTGGCCGCTCGTGTGAAGTGAGGGTGGAGTGGCCTCAAGCATTAAATGTTAGAGATGATCGAGCTGTATATTTATTTGTCTCTGCTAAATGTTTGTAATTTTCAAGGGAAGGGATGTTCATAATGTAGGAGCAGGAGTAGGCTAACCAGTCCCTCACTGATCTACAAACCTTATACCTCTTAATATCCTGGCATCGCGCAGATCAATTGATCTCAGAGGTATATCTTTCTATTCACTCAGCATCTATAGCTTTTTATGGGACTTCAGATTTTTCAGGTGTCTACCACACATTGTATGAAAATAAAAAGTAGCATTCCCGCCACACTAATGCCGGGCAATGACCATCTCCAATCAGAGTTAATCTAACCACCATCAATGGTGTTACCATCACTGAATCCCCCATTTTCAACATCCTGGGCATTACCATTGACTAGAAACTAACTCACCACATAAACACAGTGGCTACAAAAGCAGTTCAGAGGCTAGGAATGCAGCGGCGAATAACTCACCTCCTGACTCCCCAGAGACTGCCCACAATCCACATGGCACAAGTCAGGAGTGCGATGGAATACTCCCCACTTGCCTGGATGGGTGCAGCTCCAACAACATTCAAGAAGCTTGACACCATCCAGGACAAAGCAGATTGACACATCAACCATAAGCATCCTGTCCCTCCCCCACTGACACTCTGTAGCAGCAATGTGTACTATCTACAAGATACACTGCAGAAATTCACCAAAAAAAATCCTTTGACAGCACCTTCCAAACCCACACAATCACTTCCACCTAGAAATTTAGGAGCAACAGATATTTAGGGACACCACTACCTGCAAGCTGCCCTCCAAGCTACTCACTGTCCTGACTTGAAAATACATCACCGTTCCTTCAGAGTTGTTGGGTCAAAATCCTGGAATTCCCTCCCTAACAGCATTGTGAGTCAACCTACAGCAGGTGGACTGCAGCTGTTCACGAAGACAGCTCATCACCACCTTCTCAGGGACAACTAGGGATGGACAAGAAATGATGGCTCAGCCAATGACACCCATATCCCTTAAGTGGGTAAAAATAAAAGTTGTGCTTCCTGAATTCACTTCCGAATGTCCCAGTTACAATTTTGGGGGCATTCTCTTGTATTTCATTGCCCCAGAGGAAATAGTTTGAATGCAAATGCCCTAGCAAAACCTTTTAACAATTTAAATACTCGAGGAGTCATGTTATTCTGGTGTACCCACTTTAACGCTTATATTCCTCAGCTCCCCAAGGTACAATGCCCAAGACTGAACACAGTAGCCCAGTTGCACAAAACACTGTGCAACTAAGGCAGCTTCTTTCCCTTTGTGCTCCAGATAAATGACACCTTTTTCTGAGTCAGTAGCTTACAAGGAACAGCAGGTCACAGAGTACAGCTCTCCCCACCCTATCCCAAAAAAGCAATCTTAGCTCTAACTGCAAAACCACATCCTACTCTGCTCACGTGGCATATTCCATATCCTAACCCAGTCTGACTCTACAGTCTCTCTGAATGGAGTTAACCCAATTACATATCAGAGATGAGACAATTACTGGATGTTGCAAAGTGAATTGATGCTAAAAACTCAGGAATTTCACAGCCAGCTGGAATGAGCCTCAGCATTGATCTGAAATTCTAAGAATGTAGAAACAGGGGTAGGTTATTCACCGATAGTAGGAACTGCAGATGCTGGAGAATCTGAGATTATTCACTGTATCTTTGTTGATTGTTTTGAACCCAGAACTAAAGGGAGATGCCGAATCACTTGATTGTGAAACTGACATCAGCATTTTTGGGGCAAATCAATTCTTGCTGATGAAACCCAGCAAAATCTAGACTTGTCATCACTCAGCGCTGCTTCTCCAAGTACTGGATGTATATTGCAGAAGTGGCAGAACTACGGGAATCAAATTTGTTTCCAGAAACATGTGGTAGGTTGGACAAGGAGCCCATCTCCACATCAGGAGCATGTTGCTCCAAGTTTTACACTTTTCACAAATTTGTATGAGATTCTCACTTGACAGCAATGAATTAACAGTTTTGGAGAATTATTGTTTAAGTGCCTTGTTGTCAGCCTAACTCACCTAATTAATATTCAGCTTCCTACCTTTCCAAACTTGCCCAAACGAGAGGATTCTTGAAATGGGAGCCAGTGTGGGCAAATTCAGCTCGCTGCCTACTCCAAATGGCCTCCATGTTGGGCATGCTCCATGGGCACCAGTCACACAAAGCCCGCACCCACAGACATTGGCACATCTATGATCCACTAGCTTCTGCACTCCAGGCTGTACCAGCAGCTTTCATTGCAATGCTTCAGCAAGGACATTGTGAACTCAGGGACACAACCCCAGCTCCTGGACTGGACCAGGCTACATCTTCCGGGCTCTTCACTCACGGTCATAGTCCTCACTCACTCTGAACTATTCACGCATCCCTGCCTTGCCTTTTTGCGTCTTGCCCTTTTGTCCAGAGCTACCAGCCTTTTGCCCTTATTGCTGTGCCATTTAGCTCAGACAGGAAGCTTGATATAGTTATCAATCAAGTCGGGAGAGGTAGTCTTCACTCAGGACATCCCAGCCCAATCAGGCAAAGGCAGCATGCAATGCAAGTACCGGGCTTGGACATGGTCAGGCAGTCACTCAAGGTAGTCAGAGTCAGGATCCTCTCCTCATGAGAGGTGAAGAGCTAAATGTCACACTGCGCACAATCCATCTCATGTTGCCCTCACGTCCAGGGGCTCTCTTCCTCCTGGAATGAGAGTGGGGCCATTATTATAGGAGACGAAAGTGGGTGGCACAGCTATTGGTGTTGGTGTTGGTGGGGAGATGTCCCCAGTGAGTGAGTAGGCAGGGTGAGTGATATCAGGGGTTGGAAGGAATGAGAGCAAGTGAGGGAAAATGTTGCAGGTAATTGTGAGAGTGGTAGAGCATGAGCCTTGGTTGGGGGTGCAGATAGTTGCAGAGATAAAGAGAATGTGAGGTCTCAGACAGAAGTTAGTGCCACCTGTCCTGATGGAGTGGAGAAGGTCATTGACGTTCTTCCCATATTGCTGTACATCCCTCCAGGTGGCTGAGGCTGTTTGAACTAGGGGGCACTCTTAGACCATGAGTCCTGGCTCTGCACCACCTCATCCAGCAGGACCTCTCGGATTCCCCCCCACCTAGCAAGGTATTGGTTTACCCTTGTCTGCCATGTCCAGGGAAACAATAGGAACTGTGCAGGGCAGTTCTGGACTGAATGCTTGTCCAGGTGCACAATAGGCTTAAAGATGGCATGGACACAAAGGGTGCCCATCATTTCCAAGGTATCTGCTGAGTGGTGAGTTGTTCCACGAACAGCATGTGCTAAGATGAGGCCAGGATCAGACATGAGGAACACCGTTGGAGTGCGGTAGGTCATTAATGAGGCAAGTTTGATTAAACAGTGAGAAAACCTGCAAGGACTCCCAGCGAAAAACTCACGTAAAAACTTGACACTATTTGGACTTAGCCAAAAAGGGTATGATTCAGTCCCATCATCAGTTTGTCACTTTCAGAAAGCATTGTAACAACAACACATGACGAACATAGAACAGTACAGGCCCTTCGGCCCACGATGTTGTGCCAACCTGTTATCCTACTCTAAGATCAAACTATCCTGCATACCCTACACTTTACTATCCTCCATGTGCCGATCCAAGGGTCTCTTAAATGTCCCTAATGTATCTGACTCCACTACCACTGCCGGCAGCACATTCCACACACCCACCACTCTCTGGGTAAAGAACCTACCTCTGACATCTCCCCTATACCTTCCTCCAATCACCTTAAAATTATGCCCCCTTGAAATAGTCATTTCTGCGCTGGGAAAAAGTCTCTGACTATCCACTCCCACCATCTTGTACATCTCTATCAAGTCACCTCTCATCCTTCTTTGCTCCAATGAAAAAATCCCTAGCTCCCTCAACCTTTCCTCATAAGACCTGCCCTCCAGTCCAGGCAGCATCCTGGTAAATCTCTTCTGCACCCTCTCTAAAGCTTCCACATCCTTCCTATAATGAGGTGACCAGAACTGAACACAATATTCCAAGTGTGGTCTAACCAGAGTTTTATAGAGCTGCAGCATAACCTCACGGCTCATAAACTTAATTCCCCTGCCAATGAAAGCTTACACACCATAAGCCTTCTTTACAACCCTATCATCTTGGGTAGCAACTTTGAGGGATCTAGGGACGTGGACCCCAAGATCCCTCTGTTCCGCCACACTGCCAAGAATCCTGCCTTAAAGTATGGAGAAATTTAAAAAATCCTGAAATTATGAAATGCTTTTGGATCTATGCTTGATTTTCATGTGATAATGCGCAGAAAGACAGGCTATCGAAAGATCAACAGAGACCATCACATCTCATGGCCCAGGCAGACGTTCAAAATTACAGAGGCCAGCTTTCATCACATTGTTCTGCAAGGAACTAAATTGCATAACCAGAATCATTATGCTGTTTTTGGTAGTTTGAGGAATAAACTTGCATTTGAATAACACATTCGAGCCTGAATCATGAGGGATCATTTCATTGAGTCTAACAGATTTCCAAAAGGTCGCCATTGGCCAGAAGCTGAAGTAAGCCCTCTTTTGTGTTAAAACTCTTGTCTGTAAGAGCTGGACAGAGGCAGGACAGTTCCTTTTCTGCAGGGATTTTGACTGTTCAAGAAGAAAGGTCACAGTCACCTTTTCATGGAAAGGCTAAAAATGCAGCTTCACAAAAGGGCACCCATCCTGAGAACTAAAAAAGCAATAAATTCTTGAAGAGAGTTTGAGGTGTAAAAAAAGGAGCAACTGTATTGCGGGCTTATTTCTGTTCTTGGGTCACTCTTTATGTTGCTAAGGTGGGTAGTACAGAAGTACTGAATTTACTCTTTGCAATGATTTAAAAAGAGTTGAGTTTCTGAAAGATGCTGAAGAGATTCAACACTTCTGAAACCAAGAAGCTTCAAGTCAAATGTCCTTGGGTCTTGACAAGTTTCCAGCCGTCTTCCCTTTCTATTCGTCCGAAACATAAGTTGTGACGATTTGCAACTTTGTCAGTTTTTTCTAACTTGACCCTGTCTGAATTCATGCTGATGACTCTCAGCCTCTCCTCCCATAATGTGCAGCCTGGCATTTCCTGCTCCCTGATCTGAAACCTCATCAGCTCACACCATTGAAGTCAATAGCTGCATATAAGGTCAGAAGTGGGGATGTTCGCCGATGGGTGCACAGTGTGACTCCTCAGATACTGAAGCAGTCCATGTTCAAATGCGACGAGATCTGGATAATATCAGGCTTGGGCTGACAAGTGGCAAGTGACATTCACGCCAGACAAATGCCAGGCTGTGACCATCACCAATAAGAGACAATCTAACCACTACACCTTGACATTCAGTAGTGTTACCATCACTGAATCCCCCAATACCAACATCCTGGGGGATTATCATTGACCAGAAACTCAACCTGACTCACCACATAACCACAGTGGCTACAAGAGCAGGTCACAGGCTAGGAATACTGTGGGGAGTAACTCATCTCCTGACTCCCCAAAGCCTGTCCACCATCTACAAGGCACAAGTCAGGAGCGTGATGAAATACTCCCCACTTGCCTGGATGAGTGCAGCCCCAACAACACTCAAGAAGCTTTACACAATCTAGGGCAAAGCAGCCCGCTTGATTGGCACTACATCCACAGGCATTCACTCCCTCCACCACCGACACTCAGTAGCAGCAGTGTGTACTATCTACAAGATGCACTGCAGAAATTCACCAAAGATCCTCAGACAGCACCTTCCAAACCTACGACCACTTCCATCGAGAAGGCCAAGGGCAGCAGATACATGGGAACTCCACCAACTTCATGCTCCCCTCCAAGTCACTCACCATCCTGACTTGGAAATATATTGCCATTCCTTCATTGTTGCTCGGTCAAAATCCTGGAATTCCCTCCCTAATGGCATTGTGGGTCAACCCACAGTAGGAGGGCTGCAGGGGTTCAAGAAGGCAGCTCACCACCACCTTCTCAAGGGCAACTACGGATGGGCAAGAATTGCTGGCCAGCCAGCAACACCCACATACCATAAAAAATGAATCGAAAAAAATTCTGCCCCCTCAGAAACATAGTACCTGGACATTTTAGCGCACACATAGTTGCCAGCAAAGTTTAAACCTAAACAATTCATCAGGACACATTGGGCTGACTCCTAACCAATACAGCAGGCAACTTAGTCCTTATCCTCAGGGAGACATTTCAGTATATCCCTTTACTCCCTGAGAAAGTGAAAATCACACTGTCCATTATCTCTCCAGATTGTCCTTCAAATTCTTTATTAACTACTAACACCATCACCCCTCAGCATTTCCATAATTTCTCAGGACAATATTTTCTTTTACTTATTTTGATATTTTAAATTCATGGTCCCTTTTGATCTTCTGAACTGAAGCAATGACTTTATTCAAATATACAAGGTTCTTAAGAGGGTTTGATAGGGAGATGTGAAAAGGGTGTTTCCCCAATGGGAGAGTCTAGGACCAGAGGGTATAATCTCAGAGTAAGACCTTGTCCAGTTAGGACAGAGATGAAGAGGAATTTCTTTCTCAGAGAGTAGTAATTCATTTTGGAAGGAAAAGCTTGAAAGCAGAATACAGGGTTAACGGAAAGATTCTTGGCAGTGTGGAGGAGCAGAGGGATCTTGGGGTTCACGTCCACAGTTCCCTGAAAGCTGCCACCCAGGTGGATAGAGTTGTTAAGAAGTCGTATGGTGTGTTAGCTTTCATTAATAGATGGATTGAGTTCAAGAGCCGTGAAGTTATGGTCCAGCTATACAAAAGCCTGGTTCGGCCACATCTGGAGTATTGTGTCCAGCTCTGGTCGCCTCATTACAGGAAAGGTGTAGAAGCGTTGGAGAAGGTGCAGAGGATACTTACCAGGATGTTGCCTGGAATGGAGGGAAGGTCTTACGAGGAAAGGTTGAGAAAGCCAGGGCTTTTCTCTTTCGAACAACGAAGGATGAGAGGTGATTTGATAGAGGTGTACAAAATGATCAGAGGTATAGATAGAGTAGACAGCCAGAGACTTTTTCCTAGGGTGGAGGTAGCTATTACGAAGGGGCATAATTTTAAAGAGAGTGGAGGTAGGTTCTTTACTCAGAGAGTGGTTGGAGCGATGAATGCATTGCCGGAGAGGGTAGTGAATTCGGCCTCATTAGGGGCATTTAAGCGACTATTAGATAGGCATATGGATATAGTATAAGGTAGGGGTGGAGGTTGGATAGACCTTAGGATTAGGGTAAAAGTTTGGCACAATATTGTGGGCTGAAGGGCCTGTACTGTGCCGTACTGTTCTATGTTCTATGTTCTAAATCTGTGAAATTCTTTACTACAGTGGTTTGTAAGTATATTCGAGGCTGAGATAGATCGATTTTTAATCAGGAAAGGAATCAAGGTTATGGGGATAAGGCAGGAAAGTGGAGTTGAGGATTATCAGATCAGCCATAATCTCATTGAATGGCATAGCAGGCTCAACTAGGATCATAGAATCCCTACAGCATGGAAGTGGGCCATTCGGGCCATCAAGAGAACACCTAACCGCCAGAGAGTACCCCACTCAGATCCACCCCATCCCTGTAATCCTGCATTTCCCATGGCTAATCCACTCAACTGCATATCCCTGAACACTATGAACAATTTAGCATGGCCAATCTACTTGACCTGCACATCTTTGAACTGTGGGAGGAAACTGGAGCACCCAGCAGAAACCCACACAGACGCAGGGAGAATGTGCGTACTGCACACATAAAGTCACCCAAGGATGGAATCGAATCCAGGTCCCTGGCACTGTCAGGCAGCAGTGCTAACCACTGAACCACTATGCTGTCCTGACAACTACTTCTGTTCCTATGTCTTGTGGTCTAATGTAGCCTACTTGCTGGTTTAACATCATAGTTTATTTTATCCCCTTTTTTTGGGCATCTTTTGTTGGCTTTTAAAACTTTCCCTAAATAAAAACAAAAATTCCTCTGGTTTACCACTGATTTTTGCCACATTCTATGCTTTCTCTTTCAATTTGATTTAACTTCCTTGGCAAACCATGGTTGGGCTATCCCCTTCCTAGAGACCTTCTTCCTCACTCAGATATGGCTTTGCTGTGAATCATGAACTGTTTTCTTAAATATCCGCCATCGTTCCTCAACTATCTTTTCTGCTAAACTCCTTCCCTTGTTTACTCCAGCTCAGTCCTCATCTCCACGTAATCATCCACGTTCTTCGAAATGAATTCTATTTTTCTGTGAATGCAAATTACACAACTACTGAATTATACAAACAACAAGTGAAAGCCGGCATCAATAATACATACCTGTAATCACTGAGTGTACTGAGATCATTATTATCTTACCTTCTACGTGCTGAGAATAATTATACCATCTCCCCTGCTAATTACAGTGATAACCTGACATGAATGTTCACTTAATGACTTGTCTAATATCTACAACTTTAGGAACAATGAAATATTTCCCATTATATGAATGAATGCTTGCATTTTGCAACAATGATACTTTTGAGAAACATTATGGTAGGCATTTACAGCCTTAAGAAATATAATATCCCACTTATTGTGATTGTCAACACTTGGCTCAACACCTTCCCTTTGCCTTTTAGCTCAACAAATGACATCTCATGAGGTTATTCCAAGTCGAAGAACAATGCCTTATTTTCCAATATTTTGCATTGTGGTTTGCTTATCCAACACCTAGTACTGGATGAGAAGACGCTTTACTCCCAATTAATGATTGAGAAGAACCTTGCTCAGTCATTCCTGCAGATTCTGCTCCCAAGCCATCCCCTCTCCCTGGCTGATTTGGACTTTTCACAGCGTTGGTGTTGGACAGAACCCAGAGCTGAAGATCTCATTACATAGATCTCGTTATAACTTCACCAAGAGAACCTGCTTCCCCGACTATTCCACCGGCCATCACTGAACCGCCTCAGGACATCGGCTATTGAAAGGTTCAGATGGACAGTAGCAGGACGGGCACAAAGTTGACCAAGCGACGGGAAACAGGATATAATGTGGAAAGAGTAGCGGAGTCAATGTTTCAAGTCCAATATAATTCTACTTCAGAACTTGAAGACTAGACAGGTTCTGAGCCTTGATTTTCATGAGTAACATGTCAGATCACTTGTTCTAGCATGATTTCCTCCTTAAACCCAGGGAGGTCAGACAATTTTTCTTCCCTGATGCGTACAGTGATGCAGTCTGTTAAAGATTTAACTCATCCTTTAAGTCTTCACATCCAAAGCATTTTGTCAATCAATATAAATTTGTTAAAAATTCTTCAAATGACCCCCCCATGTCACTGGGACCATTGATTAAACCTTGTCGTTTCCAAGACCAGGTTTTGCTTTAGACTCAAGTATGTTCCAAATACCTTGATTAACTCCTCAAAAGTTAGCAGCAAATTTTTCCACACCCTGTTTTACGAAGTATTCATATGCTCTCGATCCAACAGCTTACAGAAATGCACTGATATGTTTGTTTACATGCAACCATGATACAGTCCTCTAAGCGCTGGAACTCTTACTTCCAAAGCTCTCACTTCTGACCTCATTGAATGCCTTCGACATTTTCAAATTGCTCTGGTAATTGACAAAATCTCAGCTCAAGCTGCTGTTCTGCTTGATTACTGAATCACCCTGTGAGTTTTACTTCTTTTACTTGAGGACTTCTGATTAACTGTGTTTGATTTTTGAAATAATCTTGATGAGCTGCCTTGATTTTGAAGTTTTCTGAGATTCTATTCTGACCTACAGAGTCAGCCCTCTGTTCCTTCCTGCTCCTTGTGGACTGTGATCTGACTTCAATCCAGCCATTTCCTGAGCTGCCAACATGTTTTTATCCTTTTTTTTGCACTGCTGTGAGCATTCCTCTACAAAAATTGAGCATTAGATGTCTACACAAACAGTCCTGAAGGCTGATGTTTTATCACTAGGTTTAACACTCTAATATCCCTAGATCACCCTCTCACTCTCTTCAGGTCATCAATACTGTTTATTTCCACTGATATCTTTACAATTTTCTAGTGTCTAAGTATGACTTTTTCTCATGTTTCTCTCTTCTGCTTTGTTCTGTTCTGCTCTGCTCCGTTGATGGCAGCATCATGGGGCGGTGATGGAATAGTAATAGTGTTGTTGGGCTAGTAATTTACAGATCCAGAGAATGTTCTGCAGCATGGGTTTGAATCCACCATTTCAGATAGTGGAATTTATATCCAATTAATACCTGGAATTAAAAGTTTAACAGGGGGGCAATGGCCTCATGTTTTTATCACTAGATTGTTAATCAAATAATCACAGGGTCACACAATCCGGGTGATAGAAAGAACAGCCGATGCTGGAGTCAGAGGTAACACAGTGTGGAGCTAGAGGAACACAGCAGGCCAGGCAGCATCAGAGGAGCAGGAAAGCTGACATTTTGGGTCAGGATCCTTCTTCAGAAATGGAGGAGGGGGAAGGCAACTCAGAAATAAATAGAGAGAAGAGGGTTGGGGCTGGGGAAGGTAGGTGGGGTGGTGATAGGCAAGTGCAAGTAGGGAGTGGTGGGGATTGGTCAGTGAGGTGGGAGGGGTGGATAAGTGGTAGGGAAGATGGACAGGTTGTGTCAGATCAAGGAGGCTGGGATGAGAGGGAGGATTGGTCATGGGAAGAGGCCAGGGATGGGGGGATTTTGAAGCTAGTAAAGTCCACATTGACACCATTGGGTTGTAGGGTTCCAAGGCGGAATGTGAGGTGCTGTTCCTCCAGTTTCCGGGTGGCATCATTGTGACACTGGAGTAGGCCTGTCCTTTTCCCACCTGTCCCCTCCTCCCGCCTCAAGGCCCACTCCATCTCCTACCTACTAACCTCATCCCGCCCACTTGACCTGTCCATAATCCCTGGACTGACCTATCTCCTCCCTAACTCCCCACCTACACTCACCTTTACTGGATCCATCCCTGCCTCTTTGACCTGTCTGTCTCCTCTCCACCTATTTTCTCCTCTATCCATCTTCTAACCGCCTCCCCCTCTCTCCCTATTTATTTCAGAACCCCCTTCCCCTCCCCCATTTCTGAAGAAGGGTCCAGGCCCGAAACATCAGCCTTCCTGCTCCTCTGATGCTGCTTGGCCTGCTGTGTTTATCCAGCTCTACACCTTGTTATCTCAGCCACCGTAACTTAATGGTTAAACCTTTTTGTTCTTTTTAAAAAGTGACTGGCTTTAGATTAAAGAGAATTTGATACAGAACCTCCGAACCACAAGACGCCTAAACTGATTACAGTTAATTAACATTCTAAAGTTATCCGGAAATACACCCTTTTAGCCATCTGGGTGGAAAGTATTTTTGTTACTAGACTGGAAACCCCATGTTTTGTGCCAACATGGCTCAGCTGCTCTTTGAGTCAAAAAGGCCCATGCTTTAAACTTCAATCTGGGCACTGATCAGACAATTTCGTTTGGCTGTACTGAAGAAGTGACATATTGTTCAATGTGTGCAGATAAGATGATAAAGTCCCACCTACCGATTAAAGATTTCATAGCACCTTTAACTCTTCACCCTCCTCAGATAACCCACCAAAACACACAGAAGCAAAATGATTGTGCAAGTGGAAAAACAAGTTGGGTGGGATTCCCGTTCTCCAGCTGACCTTGATGTTAATGCGCCACCCAAATCTGTTGATCAACCAATTAATGTATTTTGAGCTGATGGCATTAGCATTGGATGCCCCAGTTGTCGGGGTTGGGGTGGGGTGGTGGTGCGAGGGAAGGAATGAGGCCGCAGTGTGTTGGAGATGATCAGTGAGGACACATGTGACTATAAACCCCCAAATCTAAAGTGAAAGCAATGTCACTTCACAAAAAAAAAGCACTGTGTGCGAAACAATGTTCAATTCTGTGTGGGTCCTCATTTATGGCTGGATCAGTCCTGATACTGACAGCCACATGGCAAATCAGGCAATGTTCAGGACATTACCCTCCCAGTACCACATCTCCAAGTCCCATCTCTCAGGAGATAGGTAACAGGTAGGGAACACAATTCTGTTACTGTTTGGAATCTCTCCTCACAGTAGAGAACATTGAAGAGAGATTGAATACTGCACATGAGCAACAAGAAAAAAAAAGAGCACTCATCCCATTCCGCTATGACGACAACATTACCGATTATCGTTTCTTTTAATTGGTTTACAAGATGTGGACATTGCTGACTTGGCCCATCCCTAATTGCCTAGATAACAGCTCATAGTCAAAGCATATTGCTGTGGGTCTGGAGTCACATATAGGCCAGGCCAGACCAGGTAAGGACAACAGTTTCATTCCCCAGATGACATTTGTGAACCAGATGGGTTTTTCATTAGACTCCTAATTCCGGATTTTTATTGAATTCAAATTTCACCATCTGCCATGGTGGGATCCAAAACCAGGTCCCCACAGCAATACCCAAATTGTATGACGCTGGGGTGGGGAGAATTTGAAACTGGTAAAGTCTACATTGAGACCATTGGGTTGTAGGCTCCCAAGGTGGAATAGGAGGTGCTGGTCCTCCAGTTTCCGGGTGGTTTCATTGTGACACTGCAGGAGGCTCAGGATGGACCTGTCACCCAGGGAGTGGGAGGGGGAGTTGAAATGGTTCACGACTGGACAGTGTTGTCGTTTGTCGCGAATAGAGCGCAGGTGCTCTACAAAGCGGTCTCTGAGCCTCTGCCTGGTCTCACCAATGTAGAGGAGGCCACATTGGGAGCAGCGGACGCAATAGATCGCATTAGCAGATGTGCAGGTGGACCTCTGTCTGATGTGAAAAGTTTTTTGGTTCCCTGGATGGAGGTGAGGGGTGAGGTGTGAGGTGTAGGGGCACGTGTAGCACTTCCTGCTGTTGCTGGGAAAGGTGCCGGGTGTGGTGGGGCTAGTGTGGAGTGTGGAGCGGATGGGGGAGTCACAGAGAGAGCAGTCTTTGTTATTCACGATATAACAAGCATGGGGCTGGATGAACACAGCAGGTCAAGCAGCATCATAGGAGCAGGAAAACTTGACATTTCGGGCCTAGACACTTCATCAGAAATGGGGGAGGGGAAG
>JAHRHZ010000249.1:15034952-15061855 GCA_024137785.1 Ginglymostoma cirratum
AGAGAGGGGGAGGTGGATAGAGGAGAGGATAGGTGGAGAGGAGGCAGACAAGTCGAAGAGGCGGGGATGGAGCCAGTAAAGGTGAGTGTAGGTAGGGGGGTAGGGAGGAGATAGGTCAGTCCAGGGAGGACGGAAAGGTCAAGGGGGCGGGATGATGTTGGTAGATAGGAGATGAGGTGAGAGGAAAAACAGGTTAGGGAGGTGGAGATGAGCTGGGCTGGTTTTGGGATGCGGTTGGGGGAGGGGAGATTTTGAAGCTTGTGAAATCCACATTGATGCCATTGAGCTGCAGGGTTCCCAGGCTGAATATGATTTGCTGTTCCTGCAGCCTTCGGGTGGCATCACTGTGGCATTGCAGGAGGCCAAGGATGGACATGTCATCTGAGGAATGGGAGGGGGAGTTGAAATGGTTCGCGACTGGGAGGTGCAGTTGTTTGTTGCGAACTGTCTTTGTTATTCACTATTGATCAGGTCCTCTGTTTGTAAGACTCATTAGTTGCAATACAATGTCAATTGATAAGCTAATGAGATAGTGATCCATATCAAGATGTATTAGTGATATTAGCTGTTGCTCGCATACAACAGCCTGTGAAGAAATGATCAAATCAAATATCCTGTACTTTCTGCGAACTGTATTACAACAGTATGGATAAACCAGTTTGCTGAAACTTACCAGCAGTTATCACAGGTAAAGGAAAAACCAATACAGGCCACAAACCACCAGAAAAGAAACATGATAACTGCTGAACCGTGACACACAAGCCTCGGAACAACACAAACTAAATTGAAGCACAGAAATAACCCATTTGTTCTGCTATTGTTTTCTATTGCTATCTACTTTAAACCTATTTCCAAATCTTCTACCCATATTACTTTATAAATTTTCTTTTCTGAAAGTATGACTTGCAAGGGGTGGAGGTAGGGAAACTGTTGGAAGCAACCTTGCATTGATGTTACATCTTTCACCATCTTATGGTGTGCTAAACCTCTTTACAACCAGTTACGAATGTTATGAATCATATTCACTAATGCAGTGTAGGAAACAGAGCAGTCAGTTTGTATATTGCAATCTCCTGAAAACCACACATGTACAAATAATCAGATAACATTTTAGTGAGCATTAGTGGCTCTGAAGAAGTCACAATGAACTTGAAACTTTGACTCTGCTTTCTCTCCACAGATGCTGCCAGACCTGCTGAGTTTCTCCAACAATTTCTGTTAACATTTTAGATCGCCAGCATCCTGTTCCTTTGCTCTGTCCTTGTAACCTGCCCATTAGCTTCCTTTGCTTATTTTTTACAGCTGTTAATAACATTGTGGCTATCTCCATATCTGAAGTCCCAAGTTTCTTTGGATCTTCATTACCACTAGTTTTTTGCCTTTTTGCAGGGTACTCTTGCGGGTAGCTATCCTGCTCTGATTTGAAGAAGATGGTATTCTTTACAATGTGCATGTAGCTCCATACAAGACGACTCACGTCTGAATAGTAAATTAGTGAGGGCATTTATTAAATCCCGTTGAGCTGTGAAAAGTTTTTGATCTCATCGTTGTCTGAAGTGGTTGTTTGCCTATATTCATAGCTGCTCACAGTTAGTCAGATTGACCTCCTCACACTGCTGGCTGTATTTGCTTTTATATGTATGAAAGACTTCACATCAGGGCAACAGTTGGAGCAGTTTCCCACTGGTAGAAATATTTTATTGTTGCTCATACACAAATCCGGAGCAGGCATTTACCATGGTCTGGTTATTTTATCCAACAATGTCATTGGGCTTTTTCTTGATGAATACTATTTCTCCTGACACAGGACGGAGATATCAACAACTGCAGATGCTGGAGTCAGAGTCAACACGGTGTGGAGCTGGAGGAACACGGCGGGCCAGGCAGCATCAGAGGAGCAAGAAAGTCGACGTTTTGGGTTTACACCCTTCATTGGCCCAGTGCTGATGAAGGCTGTACACCCAAAATATCAACTTTTGTGCTCCTCTGATGCTGCCTGACCTATTATGTTCCTCCAGCTCCACACTGTGTTGACACTGTGCAAGACCATGACTCTCTTGAATGTTGTCCAGTAGATTTCCTTTGTTATTAAACAGTGATGGGGTGACCTACACGTAATTTTGTTTCTATGCCAATGGAATGTAGGTGTCAGTGGCACAGCCAGTACTTATTGTCCCTTCCTTTTTACCAACCACATAGCTGTCAGTCTGGAGTCATAGGTAGGCCAGACCAGGTAAGGATAGCAGATTTCCTTCCCTAAAGGACATGAGTGAACAAGATGAGGTTTTACAACAATTGATCAAAGACTTTGCGATTATCATGAGTGAGGCCATCTTGGAATTCCAGACTTTTTAAATGGCTCAAATGTACATTTCACCAGCAGTCATAGTGGTGTTCAAAACCACACTCACAGAACATTTGCCTCAGCCTCTGGATTACTGGTCCAGTAGCATTACCACAACACAACCATCCATTCCATCCCCCATCCTACACTCCCCCACCCAACCATTTCCTGAACAATCTTAGGTTTCACTAAATTTGTTGCAAAAATGCCTTTTGCAAATTGAGCATCATGAGATTGATGACCGCAACTGAGATGGCTCAAGTGAGTTGGAGGAACCTCGAGCTAAAACCACACCTGACCCCAAAGAGTATCCAGGGCCAGGGTTTTGCATTCATCACTGAGTGCTATGACATCCTGGCATCTTTGGTGTCTATTACAGAAGTGTTAACATGAAAACCAAGCCATCACCACTGTAAGGTCACAGCGAACTCATGAGCCTAGTATTCATCTTGAAGTCCAGATTTAGAGCATAATATAAAGGCAACATCGACCAAAATAAATGTGATTGGGATGGAGAGAATCTTACCACTACAGCACATGGCCCTCTGCCCATCCATTCATGTTGGGACAGGAGAGAAGCAGGTTTTTTAGCACTGTTGTCAATTCCCATTCATCAACAAAGGAACCCACCTGAAGAAGAAGGGCAAAGGAATTGCCGCACCCTACTTTATTGATCTTCTGTCATGGAGTTGTTGCATAATCCTACATTAATGGATTCAGAATTGGCTGACTCTTAGGAGACAAATCGTGGTAGTGGATGGAAAATATTCAATATGGTGCTCAGTTACGAGTGGTGTACCACAAGGATCTGTTTTGGGTCCTCTTCTATTTGTGATTTTTGTAAATGATTTGGATGTAGGAGTGGAAGGGTGGATTAGTAAGTTCGTGGACAATACAAAGGTAGGTTGAGTTGTGGACAGTGCGGAGGGCTATTCTCGGTTACAAAGGGACATTGACAGGATGCAGAGCTGGCAGATGGAGATTAACCCTGAAAAGTGTGAGGTGATTCATTTTGTAAGGACAAATTTGAAAGCAGAATACAGGGTTAATAGAAAGATTCTTACCAGTGTGGAGGAGCAGAGGGATCTTCGGGTTCACGTCCACAGTTCCCTGAGGGCTGCCACCAAGGTGAATAGAGTTGTTAAGAAGGCGTTTTTGTGTTAGCTTTCATTAGGGGGATTGAGTTCAAGAGCCGTGAAGTTATGCTCCAGCGATACAAAAGCCTGGTTCGGTCACATCTGGAGTATTGTGTCCAGTTCTAGTTGCCTCATTACAGGAAAGATGTGGAAGCATTGAAAAAGGTGCAGAGGAGATTTACCAGGATGTTGCCTGGAATGGAGGGAACGTCTTACGAGGAAAGATTGAGAGAGCTAGGGCTTTTCTCTTTAGAGCAACAAAGGATGAGAGGTGACTTGATAGAGGTACACAAAATGATTGGAGGTATAGATAGAGTGGACAGCCAGAGACTTTTTCCTAGGGTGAAGGTAGCTATTACGAGGGGGCATAGTTTTAAAGTGAGTGGAGGTAGATATAGGGGAGATGTCACAGGTAGGTTCTTTACTCAGAGAGTGGTAGGGGCGTGGAATGCATTGCCGAAGAGGGTAGTGGAGTCGGCCTCTTTAGGGGCGTTTAAGCAGCCATTAGATAGGCATATGGATGATAGTATAAGGTAGGGGTGGAGGCTGGATAGACCTTAGGATTAGGGTAAAAGTTCAGCACAACATCGTGGGCCAACGGGCCTGTACTGTGCTGTACTGTTCTATGTTCTATGTTCTCATGGAGTTGTTGACTGATTATGATGATCAATCTCTACCAATTAATCTACAGCAAATCCAAACACAATAAGAGGAAACCCAGGGTTTGTTGATGTGCGGGAATCATATTTCCAGAATCACCTGTTACTCTAAGTTATGTTCAATGTTACACGTCTCAAATGATTAATACACTGTCCTGAAGAAAACCCATTTATGTTGAATTCCAATAAAAGAAGACTACCTGTTCAGGAGCAAACCCATTCCACTCGTTGAATTTTGCTGCCCCTGAGGAAGCCTGGACATCAGACAGTACTGTTGTTAACTTTACAACATGGATTCAAAATTGCTTAGCAATGGGAGGCAGTCATCAAAAATAGAAGTTTCTGGCCGGAGAACTGTTTTTAGTAATGCAATGTGAATGCATTGGAGAGAGTGTGGAAGCGATTTACAAGAATGGTCATTGAATGAGAAACTTCAGTTATGAAAATAGACTGAAGAGGTTGGGACTGTTCTCCTGGGAGAGAAGGCTAAGAAGAGATTTGATCAAGGTTTTTAAAATCATGAGCAAGCCGGATAGAGTAGATAGGGAGAAGCTGTTGTCACTTGTATAAGGAAAAAAAGAATGAGAAGGCTTAGATTTAAAGTGATGTGCAGATGAAGCAAGTGGGAAAGAAACATTTTCAAACAGCGAGCATTTTGGGGTATGGATTGTACTGCCTGGAAATGTGGTGGAGACAGGTTCGATTGAGACATTCAAGAGGGCATTAGATGGTTATTTAGATACAAATGGTGTGCAGGAGTATGGGGAAAGGGCACAAGGTACTAGAACAAGTGTAGGCACAATCGGACGAATGGCCTCTTTCTGTGCTGTAACAATCGTGATTCTGGTGAAAACTTGAAGCAAATGCCATCAAGTCTGTTCAGTTTGGGAATCGAAGGTGATAGAAGTGCAAACAGAAAAGTATATCTGAGGCAACAATCAGAATCAGCCATAATCTTAATTAATGGTGACGCAGACTCAGAAGGCCCAAATAGCTTATACCTGCTCGTATATCCCATGTTCTTATATTAATGGCTGGTTGGTACAGGAGCCAGCCAATAATCTGAAGTCGGCAGGGGACATCCTGACACCGAAGAAGCAGGCACCAGATTGGAAGGAGAGGCAGAAACTGGAGAGTCCAGCCTATGGCAGTCCCAGTACAGTGGGCAGTACGAGAGGACATGATACTGACTGTAATCTGCAGAACACACCTTTTAATGAACTTCACCTCTGTCAATCTGCATCCTTAAAATGCATCTCAGAATGAGCTCTCGATTTTTCTGCCTCAGATTGTTCATTAAATTTACCCACTCTTATCCTCCCTGTACTGCAACGCTGCTGGTCACAATGGCTGCCAACATCAGCCCACACCAAACACCCTCTGAACACTCCTGACCTTGAAGTTGGCAAGATTTGAAAGCTCTGCCCATCATTTGTACAACCACCATAAAAATCTGAACACATCCAAAATATACTCGCACAGCTCCTGATAAGAATGTCCTCCAGGCAGCAACGTTTGGGAAACCTCAACCTCGGCTGCAATACTTCTGGTCATTTTAACAGTTTGTCCCCTCTCAGTCCATCAGAATTCCACCCATTTTCCTGCAGATCAGCTTTGAATTGCCCACCTTAAAAAGTCAGCCAGAACCCCGCGTCAGCAATTCATTGACACAATTTGTTATGGTCCCTGAAAAATCCTCAAAAATCCCTCTACCTGGTCTTGTCCAATGCAAATGTGACCAATTCACCTTTCACTCTTCATAACTGAATGCCTCAAAAACTCTGATTACTCTCCTCTATATCCTTCCAAAAGCAATGGTATCTTTTTGTATTGCAGTAATCTACTGTACATAGTTGATCAATTATGGTTGTAGCAATGATATATAAGGTGGCAGCACTACCTCACCATTTTGGCTGAATACTGATCTTTCAATATATCCCAAAATTCAATTTGCCTCATTCACTCAAATCCATTGATTATCACTTGGAAACTTTTGTGTTCCTTCACTTTTCATAAACAATTATGTTCTTTTGAATCACTTGGTATTACAAAACTTAATCACGGCTGAAAAAAAAAAGTTGAAACTTTTCATTTTACAACCACCAGGACCAAATCATAATAGCAAATCTTATTCAGAACTACCGCATGGGTAAAGAATATTGATTGATTGACATAGAAACATAGAAGATAGGAGCAGGAGGAGGCCATTTGGCCCTTTGAGCCTGATGGGCCATTCTTCACGTACTTCCAACTCATTGGCTTAATCCTGCTTTCTCCTCATAACCTTTGATCCCATTTGCCCCAAGTGCTATACCTTGTCATCTCTTGAATACATTCAATGTTTTGGCATCAACTACTTCCTGCGGTAATGAATTCCACAGGATCACCACTCTGTGTGAAGAAATATCTCCTCATCTCTGTCCTAAATCATCTACCCCAAATACCTCAGACTATGACCTCTGGTTATGGACACACCCACCATTGAGAACATCCTCCCTGCATCTACCCTGTCTAGTCCTGTTAGAATTTTATAAGTTTCTCTGAGATCCCCCCTCTCATTCATCTGAACTCCAGCAAAAACAATCCCAACTTAGTCAATCTGTCCTCATATGTCAGTCCCACCATCCCTGGAATCAGCCTGGTAAACCTTCGCTGCACTCCTTTGAGAACAAGAGCATCCCTCCTCAGAAAAAGAGACCAAATCTGCACACAATATTCCAGGTGTGGTCTCACCAAGGCCCTGAACAACTGCAACAACACATCCCTGCTCCTGTACTCGAAACCTCTCGCAATGACGGCCAACGTACCATTTGCCTTCTTTACCGCCTGCTGCACCAGCATGCTTACCTTCAGCGACTGGTGCACAAGGACACCCAGGTCCCACCGCACACTCCCCTCTCCCAATTTACAGCCATTCAGGTAGAAATGTGCCTTCTCTGCATATTGCTTCCGAAGTGAATAACAAGTGAACATCGATTGGTCAAAGTGTTGCTATTGTGAATGCGCAATGGAACAGTGGCACCCAAACGTTTGGTTTAAAGAAAAGGCAAAACGAATCTAAATGGTCAAGCAGGGGAATGCAACAGGGAATAACTTAAGTAACAGTTCCTTCTGGAAATTTTTTTTGTCCACCTTGCATTTCACCAGCATCAGTTTATTCCCAGTTATCTGCAAATTCCCACTGCTTCTCCGTCCAGTTCCTGCGTACCTTCAAATTCCTATTGTCTCTCTGTCCAGTTCCCGAGAATCTTCAAATTCCCACTATTTCTCTAAGTGAGTCCCAGGTATCTTTAAATTCTCTTGCAGCTGTGTATGGAATTAACTTAGCTGGAATGTAATAGAAAGCAACTAATGTGATTATAGATCACAAGTAAATTGTAAAAGTATCCTTTTTGAAAGCAAGTACCATGATGCTGCTCCAGAAGAGTATTAACCCTGCTGTCTTCTTGGCAATCAATGAGGTGAGACACATTGTTAATGAGGGCTTTTGGTGTCACACTTTATTGCCATAGGAAACACACTTTACTAGCTACAATAAGCAATCACTTTATTGGCCGGAAGATCAACCACTCTGATTCTTGATGGGTTTTTATATCTTTGTACTTTATAGTTTAGGTTTGTAGAAGCATCAGATTCTGCTGCGTGTTTAACAAGGCCGTGGTTTTTTTTCAGGCCTGACCTCTGTGTGAACTCCTCTCACTTCTGTCAGCAACCTCCAAGCTCTCAGTCATGTTTGTTGCTTTCTTTGAAGTCAAACCAGTGTCTAAACTTCTGAGTTGCTTTTGAACTAAGGCCACAAGCCACACTGACACTTGATTTTTTTTTGTTCCAGAATTTGTCATAATTCACTGCTATCTCAAAGCCTCCTTCGCAGAATACACTTACTGTTTCCTTTGAAGATAAGCAGGTTAAAAGCTGGGCTAAAATGCCACAGACAGTAACTTGGCATCAGTACTGGCTAAACAAGTGCACTAATGGAGGAAATGAAACCCTCTGATATAATCAATAATATTATTCAAGGTTATATCTCAAAAACTCTTTATACATTTCCTGAATTCCATGAAGCTGTGAAATATAGTACAGTGTACATTTTCCTGACTGATCCACTGTATGTTATCAATATATTGACTGACACATTGCCCATCATGAGGTGCTCTGAGAAGGCAAAAAGTGAATTGCAGGGCCATATTAGATGCTAGTTAACAGTCAATTTGTGTAGGACTGGAGTCACATACAAAACCAGGCAGATAAGATAAATAACTCTACAGAGGCCAGTATCCAGTCACCAAGTCACCCTTTATTTACACATGACAGTCCTTGAGTGTAGTACTGCCTTGTACGGGGCTAGATACCACAGTGGCAGTATCCTAACCCGGTTTTTATATGTCTGCCAGGGCTTCCTGATTGGACCAGGTAGACAGCCCCAATCAGGGAACTCTTACTCTGTGAGACAAAAACAGAAGTTGTTGGAAAAGCTCAGCAGGTCTGGCAGCATCTGTGAAGAGAAATTGGAATTAACGATGCGGATTCAGTGACACTTCCTCCGAACATTTTCTGTGAGGTCCACCCAGGCTGACCTTGTTATAGTCACACCATAGCAACATCAAATGTTTGTCCCAGAGGACATTAATCACTTGAGTTTTTACAAAATTTCAACAACCTCAAGCATTTTTCTTTTGGTGTTTCCAAAGGTGTTTGAATAAACTGAATTTAGATTCTCAGTACGTCATGGTGGAATTGAACTCATATTCTAAGCTGATCACCAATCCGGGCTGATGGATTACAAGCCCAGTGGTGTACCCAATGCACTACTGACTTTAATCTTCCTGACCTTGGGTTAAAGGCAATGGAAGAACTATAGCCCCTGCTGTGAACCCTAGCCTATTGCCCAGGGATGGGGCTTATTTCACACTCAGCAAAGTCAACTGACCGAAAGCGAAGTGCTGTACATATGTTTGTAAAGTTCAATTGTGTGTCTGACTGTGTGAGCCCGTTTACTATTGATGCTCACTATGTTTGATTGATCACATATGGGTTTGGAAAAGGCTGCTAGCCACAGCTGAACAATGGAGTACACGTGCTAAAACATTGTAAATATAATTTATTATGGAAATTAGTGCCATCACTGCATGAATCTATTAGCTCATAAGAAACAAGAACAGGCTTCATTGCTCAGACCTTTGAGTATAGAAGTTGGGATGTCATGAAGAGGTTTTACAGGATATTGGTGAGGCCTCTTTTGTGTACAGTTCTGGTCGCCCTGCTATAGAAAGGATATTATTAAATTGGAGAGTGTTCAGAAAAGATTTGCCGGGATATTGCCAGAATGGAGGATTTGAGTTATAAGGGAAGGCTGGCTGAGGTTGGGACATTTTTCACTCGACTGATGGGTGACCTTATAGAGGTTTATAAAATCATGAGGGGCATAGGTAAGGTGAATAGCAAAGATCTCTTCCGTAGGGTGGGGCAGTTCAAAACAAAAGGGGCAGAAGGTGAGAGGAGAAAATTTTAAAAATTTTAAAAAAGACATGAAGGGCAACTTTTTCCACACACAGAATGTGGAATAAACTGCCAGAGGAAATGATGGAAGCAGGTGCGGTTACAACATTTAAAAGTAATTTGAACAGGTACGTGGATAGGAAAGATTTGGAGGGATATGGGCCAAACATAGGCAAATGAGACTGGTTTAGTTTGGGAACATGGTCGACAAGGACTGGTTGGACTGAAGGGCTTGTTTCCATGCTATATGACTCTATAAGTAGGCTGTTAAGCTCCCTGAGCCTGCTCTACCAATTAATAGGATTGAGGCAGATCTGAGTTTAGTTTGTTGGTAGGTGTTGACATGGTGGACTGAGTAGCCTCTTCCTGTGCCATAAACATTTCTACGTTTTCTAAGTAGTCTGAAAAGCTGTACAGGAGGAATGTATAGGGTTGTGAGGAGAAGTCATGAGGCACACAATGTGAATTGCTCCTTAGGAAGGCCAGCAGGGAGACAAGGGGTCAAATGGCCTTCTTCTATGCTATGTTTTTATGAAATATACTGTGCATATTTTTTCTACTTTCCAGAAGGTGGATGGTAGAGTTATAAAAACTGTTTGTGGGGCAGGCAGCAGTTTGGCCACCCCATTCAGATGGCTTGTGCAGCTGTCAGAAACAAATAGGGTCCTGATTAATGTGCGACAACAATAACTTGCATTTAGGTGGCACCATGAAATTAGTAAAACATTGCAAGACTTTTCACAGGGGTGTTACCAGGCATCAGCACACACTAAACTATATAAAGGCAGGTTACCAAAGGAGC
This sequence comes from Ginglymostoma cirratum, assembly GCA_024137785.1. Classification (NCBI taxonomy): domain Eukaryota; kingdom Metazoa; phylum Chordata; class Chondrichthyes; order Orectolobiformes; family Ginglymostomatidae; genus Ginglymostoma; species Ginglymostoma cirratum. Next base: position 15,045,393 of record JAHRHZ010000249.1, read on the forward strand.
AACCAGAATGACAGCCTTCAAGCAACAAGTTAAAGGAGGAAAGGGATCTGGGTGTGCAGATCCACAGATCACTGAAGGTGGCAGCGCAAGTAGATAAGGTAGTAAAAATGACCTGTGGCATGCTTGCCTTCATTGGAAGGGGCATTGAGTATAACGATAGGCAAGTTATGCTGCAGCTTTAGTTAGGCCGCACTTGGAATATTGCGTACAGTTCTGGTCACCACACCAACAGGAGGAAGTGGATGTTTTGGAGAGGGTACAGAAAAAGGTTCACCTGGATATGGCCTGGTATGGGGGATTTTAGCTATGAAGTGAGGAAGGGTCACCGGACCCGAAACGTTAACTCTGTTTTCTCCTCCACAGATGCTGCCAGACCTGCTGAGCTTTTCCAGCAAATTTGTTTTTATAAGGTTGGATAGACTGGGTTTGTTTTCACTGGAATGCAGGAGGTTGAGGGGGCGACCTGATAGAAGTCTATAAGATTGTGAATGGTATGGATACAGTGGAAAGTATGAGGTTTTTTCCAAAGGTGGAGGGGTCAATTACTAGCGGACACAGGTTCAAGGTGTTGGGGAGCAGGTGAAAGAGATGTGCGAGGTAAGTTTTTCACACAAAGGGTGGTGGCTCCTGGAACATGTTGCCGGAGGTGGTGGTGGAAGCAGACACAATAGCAACATTCAAGAAGCACCTGGATGAATAGGGTAATAGGAAGGGAATAGAGGGATATGGATCCTGTAAGTGAAGGCAGTTTTAGCATGGAAGGGCAAAATGTGTTGGCACAGGCTTGGAGGGCCAAAAGGCCTGTTCCTGTGCTGTATTGTTCTTTGTCCTTTGAGAGAGAGGCAGAGATACAGATACATTTAGGGAGAGACTTGTAGAGCCGTAGGTTTAGGCAGCATCGGTACGGCCATCAATAGGAAGGAAAAATTAGACAGGACACCAGAGAACAGAGTTTTCTTTGCCATGTTTTAGATCCTAATTATGAGCACCATGCAATTTGGGAAGTGGCAATTTCCTGGCATTGGGAGAGAGTCAGCTGCTTCAAAATGGAAAACTCCAGTCGTTCTGCCGTAATAGCACCAATGCAGCAACACAATAACTCAAACAACTGCTCCATTGCAGCAACTGCTCCATTGCACCAACTGCTCCATTGCAGCAACTGCTCCATTGCACCAACTGCTCCATTGCAGCAACTGCTCCATTGCACCAACTGCTCCATTGCACCAACTGCTCCATTGCAGCAACTGCTCCATTGCACCAACTGCTCCATTGCAGCAACTGCTCCATTGCACCAACTGCTCCATTGCAGCAACTGCTCCATTGCAGCAAAAGCACTACCACAACATCTAAAAAGACAACCATGAGCCGAAGGGTGCAGAGATCCCTGATGAGAACACTGGAGCTTTTTTGACCTTTGATTAAACCAAGTCTTAAAAATAGTAAATCTGTGCAGCCACTTTTTGAAGGACAGGAAAGTAACAATAGATTGCATACTTGCAGGTGGAGAGAATGGGTATTTATTACCATTAAACCAGGAACTAGTCCTACCTGATGGTCCCCGGAATTAGTAAGTCTATGAAATACTGCAGCATTTACAGTGATGTGAAGGATGGCTTCATCAAGGATGAGTAAGGGACGCAGCAGAGAGGTTGGACAGGTCAATCTTGCCATGTTTTCTGAAGCTATCTTGCAGGTATGCAGAGGAACATCCAACCCAATGTGTCAAAAATTAAAAGGAAAATTCTGAAAGATAATTTGCATATTTTACTAAGACACCTGTCAAGGTGTTCCTCAAAAGAGATGTCAATATGAGTAGTCATCTGGCTGGTTTCACCAGCCTACCATTAGTACAGGCCTTTACGGAAGAAATCAAAATTTACTCAGAAGATGATATTGCTATTGAAGGTCAAGGCTAGATGGTTGGATTCTCTCTTGTTGGACATAGTCATTGCCTGGCACATATGTTAATTGTCACTTGTCAGCCTAAACCTGAATGATGTCCTGGCCTTGTAACTTGTGGACACAGACTGCATCAGTATCTGAAGAGATCCCAATCTATGTTTGAACTTTCCGATGTAGAGCGAATTGCACTGTGAGCAGCGAATGTGATAAACCACATTGAAAGAAGTGCATCTCAACTTCACCTGGAAGGAATATTTGGGCTTTGGATAGCAAACAGAGGAGGCAAAAAGGCAAGTGCTACATCTCCTTCGGAAGCAGCAAAGGTGCTACAGGAGGAAGATGGGCTGTTGGGGCTGATTGAGGAATGGACTAAGGAATCATGAAGGAGGTAGTCATGTTGGAGTGGTGTAAGGGGAGGGGAAGATATGTTTGGTGCTGACATCACAATGAAGGTGATTGAAGAGGACTAGCCACTGAATATAGAAGCTGGTGGGGCGGAGCATGAAGAAAATGGGAATGCTATCATGGTCTAGGGAGAGAGAACAGAGGTGAGATGATGAGCTGAATTTAACGGCTGCGGTGATGGCCCCACCAGCAGAGAGGAAAACCAGAACCAAAGAGCCAAATTTATGGAAGCCCCAACTCGCAAGCCAAGAGTAGAATGAGGTTTTGCCTCAAAAGTGCAGAAAAAGTGTTGGATACATGTGATGACACATGGCGCAGAGTGTGTGGATCTCAGGATGCAGTGAGAACAGCTGTCCATGGAACGTTGTATATCACAGAGATACCTGTGATCCTGGGAGGATTCAAAGCACGAGGGGTGATACTTGAGTTTTTTTTTAAGAAAGGGAATGGAGTTCTTCCAGGAAGCAGGGCGTTTGGATCTGTTGTTTAATTTGATATGGGCTTGAATTAATATTTGTTTTGAGTCCATCCCCCGAAATGGAAAAAAAAAGTAGAAAAAGGGAAGGGAGAGTCAGAGATGGACTAGATAATGGCGACAGAAAGGAAATTAGATACAAAGTTGGTGAAGTTTTCCAGTTCAGACTGAGGGTAGGACACGGCATTGGCACAAACATCAATGTATCACAGATCTTTGGGGAGTATTCCACTCCTTGTATCTCCAGTCATACCTCTTAATTACTGCTTCCAGCCAATTCTTTAAGCTCCTCACACCTTTTCCTGGCACGTTTTAAGCCCACATAGCAATAGTTATTGAAATGCTGTCATTCTATTAAAACACTTTCTAGAAGTTTGGACATGTCATACTGTTGTAATTTCTAATGAACACTTAAAATAGTCAAAAAGTTTGGTGTGGTCTGGTCAGCCCTTTCCGATATTGTCTCGTCTGTCACTCACTGGGCTATTTAAGTACCATGTTGGCTTGTTTCCAACTCTCTATATTCATTAACTTCCTCACGATGATGATTATTGCTTTTGAGTACTGTTAGCTTGCTATCTTTGCTGGACAAATCATAATGAAATCATTAAACATCGATCCAAAGCTTCCTAGATTAATCCAAATTTACCAGTGACTTCTCAAGCAAACAATTTTGGAATTAACCATTTAGCATGTTAAGTATTTTTCATACATTCTGAACTTCAATCTAAGTTTTATGAATGAGTTGACTCAATTAATCATTATACCCCCCACCTGTGGCTACAAAACTGGGAAACTATTTTCCGTTGTCTAATGTCATTGCTGTTGGGTTTTAGTGGTCTGTTGAATAGACTTATTCTTTTCAAGTTCCAGCACAATGTCTTTAATCTCACTCAGTTATGGCATGAAAACCTTTTGCAATCTAATATCTATTTGTCCTTATGACTGTGGCTATAAAACTCCATCCATTGTTCAGTGCTTCCTTCCCCTTCCAAGCTCCAGGTTCGGAAAAACCTACATTTAATATTTATTTGATGACATCCTCTTCTTTGTGCGCCCATTCACAGTTTGCAATCAGGATAATGCCCAGCATTATAAACCTTGAGCCCTCACCCTGCTATCAAATTTTAAAGCATCCCCCACCCCCACTCCCAGAAATAATTGGCAAGCCCACTCAGAGATCACAAGGTAGAAGAATCACAGAACGGAAAGATCGCTGCATTGGTTTAGTGTGTGGTAAGGGAAGCGATTGAGGGTTGAATGGGAAAGTTTTACCATTATTTGTACTTGACCTGGAATTGCCTCTTGCTGACACCGAATCCTCAATTTATACCCTGGCTGTTCAGTGGAAATGGTGTGGTCAAAGGGTCAAAACAAGGTCTGGCCACTCTGTATCATGCTCCAAAACCTTCATCTTCTTCATGTTGACCCCAAAGTTCAATGACATCATAAAGGCTGCTCGCTGTGAGAACTGGTGTCCATGATGAATCTACAAACTCTGCCCTATTTGATTTGTATGTACTTAGCTTATCCACTAACCCTCTTCGAGTGTTGGTCAGATGACTGAAGGTAGTTACATGTGGAGAATAGCCAATCAGGAATGTTACATTAGGTGCCCTGAGACAACAGGTCACCAGGAATCTACATTAAAGGAGGAAAGGAAAAGAAAAGAGAAAATTTTAAACCGTTGTATATCACTGATTTGGCTTCATCTAAAATCCCTTCCTAGCAACTACACTTTAGGAAGGAATTCAACAGCTTAAATATATATTGAAAGAAGAGTACTGCAATATTAACAGGGATTCCAGTTACATCATGAGAAGCTAAGATTGTTCTCTCTACAGCAGTGAATCTTCAAGAAAAATTGAAGAGACGAGCTCAAAATTATGAAGAGTTTTGGCTAAGTAATTAGGGGTTCCATTTGCACCCTCCAACCCACTCCCCGAACCTAATTACTGCTGTTTTTCTTTGTTCCCTCCCTGTCCCATTCTAGGCATTACTTTCCAAATATCTGTCCTCCAATGCTACCGTATACTTTTGCCTTGTGAGACTACATTTGCCTGATCACAAAACCTTCCCCCTCCCCACCTTCTCATGATTTTAAAAACTTCCCGACAGTCCAGGTATTCAATTTGCCAGGACACTGGTCCCAACGCATTTCAAGTGAAGCCTGTCACCCTAGAACTGTCTCACTTTGCTCCAGTGCTGATGCCAGAACCTCAAACTGAAATCCCTTCCGCCCACACCATTCTTTAAGTCACATGTATAACTTCTTGATTTATTTTATCCTACGCCAGTTTACCAGTGGCACATGGACTAATCCTGAGATTATTACCTTGGACGTTCTGCTTCGAACTGTTTAAATTTTTTCAGGAGAATACCCTTTATACTCCTACCAATGTCACTGGTATCAACATGAACGATGACTACTGGTACCCTACTCTCCAAATTCTTCCCCATCTCTGAGGAGATGTCCTTAACCCTTGCAACGGGCAAGCAATCCAGCCTTCAAGACTGCCGCTGCAGGGGACAGTATCTATCCCTCTCATTGTACTGTCCCCTACCATTACAATACTCCTATTTCCACCACTTCACCCCCCCATCATTTGGGTGGCTCCCTGTAACTGTTTGCTCATCCTTCCTGTTATCACCACTGTCGTTGACACTCCTAGCAAAAGCCTTGCAACTGTTGGACATCTGCAAGGGTTGAGGCTCCCCCAAATGCCACCCCTCTAGTCTTCATACCTGTCTCCATTGCAGTCACATGCTTCTGGGCTTGATCCAAGTCCAAATCTGATTTCCATAATTTGAGGATGTGACCACCTCCTGGAGCAATGTATCCAGGTAACTTTATCTTTCTCTGATGTGTTGCAAGGTCTGATGCTTGGACTTTAGCTCCTCAACTTGGATCCGATGTTCCTCCAGAGACACAGGTAATGATCTGGGGATCCAGGTTCAAAACCCACCTTGGCAAAAGGTGGAATTTGAACCGAGTAAAAGTCCAGAATGAAAGGTGATGACCATTGTTGCTGGTCAGAAAAACTCATCTAGTTCATTAATGTCATTTGGGGAAGGAAATCTGCCATCCTTACCTGGTCCAGCCTATATGTGACACCAGAACTACAGCAATGAACTGTTCTCAGGGCAATTAGGGACAAGCAATAAATTCTGGCTTAGGCAGAAACTCCCACATCCTATGAACGAATACAAAAAGCTGCAAATGACAGATGTGTTTGCCCTGGATCACTCTGGGGTGCAGCATATCCCATATTCTGCAGCATGAGGCCATCTCCCATGCAGCCTTCACTATGATAGTTCATTTAATTGATGAATTAATTCTTCTAGACTGCCCGTTTTTTTACACTTCTTTGTAACTTTTCCTGAATACCTGTATGAGCCAAATATTGAACAAACTATTTTTAAGAGAGAGAAAAAGAACTTGAAACCTAACACAATCTGAAGTAAAACGTTGTGGAGCTGGATGAACACAGCAGGCCAAGCAGCATCAGAGAAGCAGGAAAGTTGACATTTCGGGTCAAGACCCTTCTTCAGAAATGGGGGAGGGGAAGGGCATTCTGAAATAAATAGGGAGAGAGGGGGAGGCGGATAGAAGATGGATAAAGGAGAAGACAGGCCAAAGAGGCAGGGGTTAGAGCCAGTGAAGGTGAATGTAGGTGGGGGATAGGTCAGTCCAGGGAGGACGGACAGGTCAAGGAGGCGGGATGAGGTTAGTGTGTAGGAGATGGGGGTGGGGCTTGAGGTAGGAGGAATGATTAGGGAGGTGGGGACTAGCTGGGCTGGTTTTGGGATGTCGTCGGCGGAGGGGAGATTTTGAAGCTTGTGAAGTCCACATTGATACCCTTGGGTTGCAGGGTTCCCAAGCGAAACATGAGATGCTGTTCCTGAAGCTTTCGGATGGCATCATTGTGGCAATGCAGGAGGCCCAGGATGGACATGTCATGAGGAGTCGGGGGGAGATTTGAAATGGTTCGCCCCTGGGAGGTGTAGTTGTTTGTTGCAAACTGAGCGTAGGCGTTCCACAAAGCGTTCCCCAAGCCTCCGCTTGGTTTCCCTGATGTAGAGGAGGCCACAACGGGAACAGCAGATGCAGTATACTACAAAGATAGATGTGCAGGTGAACATCTGTTTGATGTGGAAGGTCTTCTTGGGGCCTGGGATGGGGTTAAGTGGGGAGGTGTAAGGGAAGGTGTAGCATTTGCTTCGGTTGCAGGGAAAAGTGCCAGGGGTGGTAGGGCTGGAGGGAATGTGGAGCAGACAAGGGAGTCACGGAGAGAGTGGTCCCTCTGGAAAGCAGATAAGGGTGGGGAGGACGAGAGGGATTCTGTTTTGGTTATTATAGCAGGTAGGGAGTGTGGGGGATGAGTTGCGGGAAATGCGGGAGACACGGTCGAGGGCATTTTCGATCACTGTGGAGGGGAAGTTGCGGTCCTTGAAAAATGAGGACATCTGGGATGTTTGGGAGTGGAATGCCTCATCTCGTGAACAGATGCGGTGGAGGCGAAGGAATTGGGAATAGGGGACGGCCTTTTTACAGGAAGGTGGGTGGGAGGAGGTGTATTCTAGGTAAGTGTGGGAGTCGGTAGGCTTAAAATGGATATCGGTTTCCAGGTGGAGGCCAGAGATGGAGACAGAGAGGTCCAGGAAGGAGAGAGAGAGGTATTAGAGATGGTCCAGGTAAACTTAAGGTTGGGGTGGAAGGTGTTGGTGAAGTGGATGAACTGTTCGAGCTCCTCGTGGGAGCATGAGGTAGCGCCGAAACAGTCATCAATGTAACAGAGGAAGAGATGGGGAATAGGACCAGTGTCATTTTGGAAGTGGGATTGTTCCACGTATCCTACAAAGAGGCAGGCATAGCTTGGGCCCATGTGGGAACCCATGGCCACCCGCTTTGTCCGTAGGAAGTGGAAGGAATTGAAAGAGAAGTTGTTGAGTGTAAGGACGAGTTCAGCTAAGCGGATGAGGGTGTCAGTGGAGGGGGACTGGTTGGGCCTGCGGGACAGGAAGAAGTGGAGGGCCTTTAAGCCATCGGAATGCATGTGTATAAGGACTGGACGTCCATGGTAAAAATGATATGTTGGGGACCGGGGAATTGGAAGTTCTGGAGGAGGTGAAGAGCGTGGGTGGTGTCACGGACGTAGGTAGGGAGTTCCTGGACCAAGGGGGAGAAAATGGAGTCCAGATAGGTGGAAATAAGTTCAGTGGGGCAGGAGCAGGCGGAGACAATGGGTCAACCAGGGCAGTCAGGTTTGTGAATCTGAAGACTTTTTGTTAAAGTTTAGAAATAATCACCGGTTACTTTTCCTGAACCCGTGTCATGTTGTGATTTGTGAGATCACTCTGTTGTTGGTCTAACTGCCGGCTAGTCTCCGTCTGGGCTTTCTATGCTCTCACTCTGGAGACTTATCTCTTGCAGCAAACATTATTTCAAACACTTCTTCTCTGCCCCAAATTCTCATATTAATCTAAATTCCCAGATATACTGACTCAGCCATTATCTCACTCACTCAGGCGAAGTCTTCACTCAGGCTGACCCAGCTCCTTGATGACCATGCAGTGCAAATATCCCTTTGTTATATGGTGCTCTGATCAGTCACTTTTTAGCTGCAGTAATCAACATAAGAACATAAGAACTAGAAGCAGGAGTAGGCCATCCGGCCCCTCGAGCCTGCCCCGCCATTTAATAAGATCATGGCTGATCTTTTTGTGACTCAGCTCCACTTACCCGCCCATTCACCATAACCCTTAATTCCCTTACTGTTCAAAAATTTATCTAGCCTTGCCTTAAAAACATTCAGCGAGGTAGCTTCAACCGCTTCACTGGGCAGGGAATTGCACAGATTCACAACCCTTTGGGTGAAGAAGTTCCTCCTGACCTCAGCCCTACATTTGCTTCCCTTTATTTTGAGGTGATGCCCTCTAGTCCCGGTTTCACCTGCTGGCGGAAACAACCTCCCTGCCTCCACCTTATCTATTCCCTTCATAATCTTATATATTTCTATAAGATCTCCCCTAAACACCTGGTTTAGGCAAGGGATTCCAAGTGTTGGAATGATAATTGCTACTATTAGGCAGCTGCCTTTCTTGAGTAGGTTATTTTAATTTACTTAAAGGCTATTGTCTGAATCTGACTTTAACTCTAAAATTGAAGTTGGAAGTGATATACCAGCTTTTTGCATACAGTCCATACCTGGGCAATGTTTCACCTTGTTAGGTAGGTGCTAGTGTTGTACCTGTACTTGAAGAGTTTGGTTGGGTGAGGTTCTGGAGAACAAGCCTTCAGTACTATTAGTGAAATGTGTCGGGGTCCGTAGCCTTTGCAGAATCCAATACCTCCAACTGTTTCTTGATACGACATGGATTGAATTGGCTGAAGACTGGCATCCGTCATGTGGTGCCAGTCAAGCAGGCTGCTTTGTCCTGGATGGTGTCAAGCTTCCTGAGTGTTGTTGGAGCTGTGCCCTTCCAGGCAAGTGGGGAGTATTCCATCACACTCCTGACTTATGCTTGTAGATGGTGGACAGGCTTTGGGGAGTCAGGAAGTGAGTTACCTGTCACAGTATTCTTATCTTCTGATCTGTTCTTGTAGCCGTTGTGTTTACATGGCAGGTCCAGTTGAGTTTCTGGTCAATGGTAACTCCAAGTATGTTGACAGTGGGGGAATTAAGTGATGGAATGTGATAGAGAGCTTAGTAGCACGGTGTAAAGATAATGATCTCTCCATCAATGTCAGCTAAACAAAGGTGCTGGTCATTGATTTCAGGAAACTCAGTGGAGGATATGCTCCTGTCTGCATAAATGGTGCTGAGGTGAAGGTGGTTGAGAGCTTCAAATTCCTAGGAGTAAATATTAACAACGATCTATCCAGGTCCATCCACGTTGATGCTACAGTTAAGAAAGCACACTAATGCCTTTACTTCCTCAGGAGGCTTAGGAAAGTCGGCATGTCCCCAATGACTCATACCAATTTTTATAGATGCACCATAGAAAGCATTGTATCTGGATACATCACAGCTTGGTACGGCAACTGCTGTGCCCAAGACCACAAGAAATTACAGCATCGTGAACACAGCCAATCCATCACAAAAACCAGCCTTCCTTTCGTTAATTCCATGTATACTTCCCTCTGCCTCAGGATAGCAGCCAACATAATCAAAGTTCCCTCCCACCCCAGTTATACTCTCTTCCACTCTCCTCTTCTGACAGAAGATACAAAAGTTTGACAACACTTACCAACAGATTCATGGACAGTTTCTTTCCTGCTGTTCTCAGACTTATGAATGGAGAGATCATATATTAAAGCTGATCTTTCTCTGTACCTTCTCTGCAGCTGCATCACGACATTCTGCATTCTGTTTGATTACCCTGACATACTTATGTATGGTATGATTTGTCTGGTTAGCATGCAAGACTATACTTTTCACTGTATCTTGGTGACAGTAATAAATCAAAATCGAATCAATTCAAAATTGAATGTCAATGGGTGGTGGTTAGATTATCTCTTATTAGAAATGGTCATTGCCTGGTGTTTGTGTGGGCATAGGTTTAAGATGAGAGGGGAAGGATTTAAAAGAGAGGCTACTTTTTCATGCAGAGTGTGGTGCGTGCATCGAACGAGCTGCCAGAGGAGGTGGTGGAGGTGGATAAAATTATATTTAAAAGGCATCTGGATGGGTATTTAATAGTTTAGAGGGATATGGGCCAAATGCTGAAAAATGGGACTGGGTCACATTGTGATATCTGGTCAGCATGGATGAGTTAGACCAAAGGGCCTGTTTCCATGCCGTAGAATTCTGTGACTCTATAACTCTGGTAAGTTCCCCTTCAAGTCATGCACCGTCCTGATTTGGAACTTTTCCTTCACTGCCACTGGTTTAAAATCCTGGAATTCCTTCCCTCAGAGCATTGTGGGTCACCCCACAGCACAGGGACTGCAGCGGTTCAAGAAGACAGCTCACCACCATCTTCTCAAGGGGCAACTAGGGAAGGGCAATAAATGCTGGCCCAGCTACATCCCATAAATGAATGAAAAAAAGAGATGAAGCTGATGAATTCCCACAATGATGATGTGTAGGTGCCAGTGTTGGACTGGGGTGGACAAAGTCAGAAATCACAGGACACCAGGTTATAGTCCAACAGATTTATTTGAAAACACAAGCTTTTGGAGCCTTAGTCCTTCTTCAGGTGTTAGTGTTAAGGCTCCAAAAGCTTGTGTTTTCAAATAAATCTGTTGGACTATAACCCGGTGTCATGTGAGTTCTGACTTTCTCCCCCGATGAGTTTGCAAATCCCTCCACATCTCCCTTGAATTTCTGTACGTTTATGTGATCTGCAGGAAATGGAGAGGGAGACAATCAATCATAAAACCCGCACAAATTCAGTGATCACAAGGCAGCTGCTGAGGGTCCACAGAATAAGCTGGACAGCCCACCTTGTGTTCACACAGCATACAATCAGACTCCTCCCTGAGGCTGAGGGAGGCCATTCAGTCTTTGGCAGGATTGGACCCAAGCGAGCTGCTCCTCCCTTGGCGCTTAATATCCTGTCAGCCTGGGACTAAATGTGCCTGTACCTTCTTGGTCGTTTGAGCTGGCCTCTTCTGAACGCTCAGCGTTAACACCGTCTCTCTGCAGTGCCTGGAGGGACACCTCTCTCTGCAATGAATTACCACTCCCAATCTGAATTGTGTACATAGCAATCACCTTGTCCAGGACCAATGAGTTGTAACGCTTTAAATATGTCAAGCTTCAGCTACTAGCTTCTCTCAAATGTCCAACATTTACAGCGTCCTCTGCCTCTGGTCTGCCATCACCTGTGTCGGGTGCCACATGCCACAAAACTGTGCGGCACCTCCTGCTATTTTCGTTAATTATCTCCACCAACAGTGATTGCATTCAATAGCAGCCAGAGGCCTCCGCCACTTTACCAAGACCCTCCCAAACTGGCCTCGGGTGCCAGGATGCCACAAATAAATTCTGCCTGTGATCCACAGCCAGACAAAATAGGTGCCAGCTCCCCTTGCTGCCTGCAGTGTTCAGCACAAAGTCTATGATTAGCGAATTAGTTCACTCTATGTTTACCAGATTTAATCATATACAATAACCTGGATAGACTGGATTGCAACTGGAGACACATTTTACCGACAGATAAACAAATAGTTGGTTTGTTTACTAAAAACTGTCAGAAACAAAGTCCCACAGTCGGAGAATCAGTGGGAAAATCATATGCAAAACGCAGTTGGCAAAACTTATCGGTTGTCAGAAGAAAGGAGGTGAAGGGTCACAGCTCACAGTACAAGACACAGCCAAGGTTAAAGAGAAGAGGAGAGAAGACAAAATAAATCAAGAGGCAGAGATCAGGATGCTAGAGCTGAAAAACTCAGTAGACTGTAGGGCTGCGTGAAAAAGGCTGTGAGAATGACAGTTTGAATCCTGGAAAGAATGTGTTAGACATAACGTGGTGTAGTGAGCATGGAGTGTGCTGCCTGAAAGGATGGTGGAAGCAGACTCAGTTAAACCGTATAAAGGGAATGTGATAAATACTTGAAAAGGAGAAATCTGTAGAGCTAAGGGCAAAGAGCAGAGGTAGCGGGGCTGATGGGTATCGACCTTTCAAAGAACCAGCACAGGGATGACAGCATCTTTCTGTGCTGGTTGAGTCTATAGATACGTAATTGCACATGGGTGGAAATGCAAAACCAGGTAGAATGGCATTTACTTCTGTAATACAATCCACCAGCTATTCACTTCTGCTGACGTCAACTGCAAGGTGGTTCACAGTCCTGTCCTTGTCACATTTCACACTAAAGGAACCTGGTTTCAATCACAAGGAGAATGGCTGGAAGAATTGGTGGAGAGCTCATTTGAAAGATAAGAGAACAAGGAGAAATAGGTTTAAATGACCAATAAGAATTGCGGATGCAGTAAATCAGAAATAGTAAGCATTGTAGGAGAAAGACTGGGCCACTGGAGTTGTGACAATAAATCATATCAGGAAAGATTTTCTATTTCAAGATTCGAAAATTCTACAGAATGATGCAAGTCGCACTTATAAGACACTGTCCAGAACATATGGAATGAAATGGATGCACAAGCATTCATTATTTTTATTGTGTGATGTTGGTGAATGTGATAGTTCCTCAATAAAGCAAAAAGTCAATTAGGATTGACATGAAGCCATGTGTAATATTAAAAAAAAACTACTTGTGAATTTACTAGCTGGAAACCACCAATTGCACTTTTAAAAAGACTGAAGCCACATCTTCATAACATGATACGTTAGTCAAATATGGCTAAATATTTGCATCCTCCTTTACATTTCGAAGCCATTGAAATTAAAGCCTTACAGGAACAGAGGAACAAGAGTAGGCCATTCAGCCCCTCAAGCCTGTTCTGCTGCTATTCAGTGCCATTATTGCTGATCTGTGGTCTAACTCCATATACCTGCCTTTGGCCCAGAGCCCTTAATACCTTTACTGAACAAAAATTTAGCTATCTCAGATTTGAAATTAACAACTAATCCAACATCAACTGCCATTTGTGGAAAAGAATCCTGAACATAGAGTCTTAGAGATGTACAGCATGGAAATAAACCCTTCAGTCCAACCCATCCGTGCTGACCAGATACCCTAAATTAATTTAGTCCCATTTGCTAGCATTTGGCCCATATCCCTCTAAACTTTCCCTATTCATATACCCATGCAGATGCCTTTTAAATGCCACTTCCTCTGGCAGCTCTCTCTATGCACACACCACCCTCTGCATGAAAACATTGCCCCTTAGATCCTTTTAAGTCTTTCCCCTCTCCCGTTAAACCTATGTCCTCTAGTTTTTGACTCCTCCAACCCAGGGAAAAGATCTTGTCTATTTACCCTATCAATGCCCCTCATTATTTTATAAACCTCTATAAGGTCATCCCTCAGCCTCTGACACTCCTGGGAAAATAGCCTCAGTTTATTCAGCCTCTCCCTATAGCTCAAACCCTCCGACTCTGGCAACATCCTTTCAAATCTTTTCTGAACCCTTTAAAGTTTCACAACATCTTTCATATGGCAGGGAGACCAGAACTGAACCAAGTATTCCAAAAGTGACCTAACCAATATCCTGTAGCGGAACAACATGACCTCTGAACTCCGATACTCAATACATTGACCAATAAAGGCAAGCTTACTAAACGCCTTCTTCACTATCCTGTCTACCTGTGACTCCACTTTCAAGGAACTATTAACATGCACTGCAAGGGCTCTTTGTTCAGCAATACTCCCTAGGAGCTTACCATTAAGTCCTGCCCTGATTTGCCTTTCCAAAATGCAGGACCTCACATTTATCTAAATTGAACTCCATCTGCCACCCCTAGGCCCATTGGCCCATCTGATCAAGTCCTGTTGTACTCTGAGGTAACCTTCTTCGCCGTCTACTACACCTCCAATTTTAGTGTCATCTGCAAACTTACTAACCATACCTCCTATGTTCATATCCAAACCATTTATATAAAATGATGAAAAACAGTGGACCCATCACTGATTCTTTTGGCACACTGCTGGTTACAGGGCTCCAGTCTGAAAAGCAACACTCTACCACCACCCTCAACCCCCCTTGTGTGTAGAAGTGCTTCCGAATATTTCACCTGAATGGTCTGGCTTCTAATATTTAGACTATGATCCCAGTCTAGAACACCCAACTAATGGAAGTAGATTATTTTTATCTAACCTGTCTTTTCCTGTTATTGACTTGAAGACTTTGATCAGCTCACCTCTTAACCTTCTAAATTCTAGAGAAAACAAGCATACTTTGTATAATCTTGCTTCATAACTTAATCACTGAAGGCCATGTATCATTCTTGTAAACTTATCCACTCCCTCCAAGGGCAATGTATCCCTCCTAAGGCGATGAACATAGAACACAGAACAGTACAGCACAGGAACAGGCCCTTCGGCCCGCCATGTTTCAGCCAATCATGATGCCATTCTAAACTAATCCCATCTGCCGGCACATGGTCCTTATCCCTCTGTTCTCTGTCTATTTATGTGCCTGTCCAAATATATCTTAAATATTACTATTGTATCTGCTTCTACCATTACCTCTTAGAATTAGAATTTGATTTTATTGTCATGTGTACAATGCATTCCACGCTCCAACCAAGCTCTGCTGAAAAAAAAAACTTGCCTTGTATATCTTCTTTAAATTTCCCTTTCTCACCTTAAATCTATGCCTCTTAGTATTTGACATTTCCAATGTGGGAAAAGACACTGACTATGCCTTTCATAATTTGATATACTTCTAACAGTTCACCCTTCAGTCTCAAATGCTCCAAAGCAGCCTCCAAAGCGAAAGCAACTCAAGTATGTCCACCCTCTCCTTATAACTAACACGCTCCAATCCAGGCAACATACCGGTGATACTTCATTTCTTTGTTTTATATCCTGTCCAAAGATTCCACATCCTTCCTACAATGTGGTCACCAGAACAGCACACAGTACTCCAATGGGGGTCTAAATAAAGTTTTACACAGCTGCAACATGACTTAGCAACTTTCGTACTCAATGCTCTGAGCAATGAAGGCAAAATCTGCTCACAGCACTCCAAGTGGAGTCTAACCAGGGCTTTATATAACTGCAACATAACATCTGAGTTCTTATACTCCAGTCCTAGAGATACAAAGGCCAGCCTTCCATTTTTTAAAAATTTTCTATATATCCAGAAGTGCTCTTACACACAACTGAATAGCTTTTTCCTACCATCACCAAATCACCCAATCTTTTTCTTTCATCTATTAACCTATACCAGTGCTTTTCAATTGAATAACTTGAATACAAAGCCTCTTAGGGGCAAAGCAAACCATCAAAGGTCAGGGAAAGAGGGAGGAGACGAAATCAAAATGAAATTAGAAGGGGAGAAAAAGCATTATTTGATTGGATTTATTGTTGCCACATTTACCTAAGTACAGTGAAAAGTTTTGTTTTGTGACCAGTACAGGCAGATCACAACAAACAAGGACGTACAGATCATAAAGTGCTTAGACAGAACAAGGTTACGGCAGCACAGGAGGTGCACAGAAGCAAGATCAGCATCAGATTGAAATTAGAGAGGTCCACTCAGCAGTCTAATACCAGCAGGGAAGAAGCTGTTCTTGTATGCCCCTGTGGTGCCCACCTCTCTCTAAAGGCATTGAGACTATTGGTGGACACCATGTGCGCTCTCTCTCTCTCTCTCTCTCTCTCTCTCTCTGAGGACTTGCGGGCAGCCAACATTCCATTAGTCTTCTTGATTCTTTTCTGCATCTGCTTGCTGCATTTTAAAAATCTGTGCACCTGAACCAACAATTGTCCTAAAGGAATAGGATTGGAGCCTACCTCGTGTCCCATTAAGAAAGCACCCAGGCAATCACTTGGGTTCTCTACTGGGTGGAGCCACATCATTAAACTTAATCACTTGGATCACGGGTTATGAAAGAAATTTGTCCAAACCTAATTTAATTCTGACAATCATGCACATAGGTTCACTGTGCCACAACCATATTTGGAGTTGCCAGTCAGTTAGATTGAGAAGGGCTAAGACAATTTCACTAACCATTTGTATTTTAAGCAAAGAGCTGGATGAACACAGCAGGTCAAGCAGCATCATAGGAGCAGGAAAACTTGACGTTTCGGGCCTAAACCCTTCAA
>JAHRHZ010000249.1:15062255-15082634 GCA_024137785.1 Ginglymostoma cirratum
ACCCTTCATCAGAAATTCTGATGAAGGGTTTAGGCCCGAAACGTCAAGTTTTCCTGCTCCTATGATGCTGCTTGACCTGCTGTGTTCATCCAGCCCCATGCTTGTTATCTCGGATTCTCCAGCATCTGCAGTACCTTTTATCTCTGTATTTTAAGCATCTGTTTTCCCTGTAGACTAGCAGAAGAAAATATAATACTAACAGATCATGATTCTCTCTGTGTATGTTCCCCCTCTTCATTTTACTTGCAAACTTTGAACTCTGTGTTTCTAATTTTTGACGATCAAAGTGCAACACAGGTTATGCTGAACTTATACAAGACATGAATGAGACCTCTGCTGGAATATTGTGGATTGTTCTGGAGCTTCGTTTTAGAAAGGATTGGAGAAGGGCAGCAAGAGGTTTACGAAATTTGTTCCAAGGATGCGAAACTTCAGTTATGAAGATGTATTGAAGAAATTGGAAACATTTTTCCCAGAGAAGAGAATGCTATGAAGGGATTCAATGCAAGTTTTCATAATCATGAGTGGGCTGGATAGAACAGACAGAAACTGTTCCTGTTGGTAAAAGGATTGAGAAGCAGAGGGCACAGATATAAGGTAATTCGCAACAGGATTAAATGCGATGTGAGAAAAAGCTTTGTGGTATAGTGAGTAGTGAGAGTTGAGAACTCACTGTCATGGAGTGTGATGGAGGCAGAGTTAACTGAAGCATTCATGAGGGGAATAGATGGATATTTAAATGGAAATAATGTGGGAAAAAAGACAGGAGAATGGCTCTAATTTATAATGCTCAAAGAGCCAGGATGGGCTGAATGGGACGAATGGTTCCTTCTGCTCTGCCACAATTCTATGGTTCTTTGTAATTGAGCTGCTTAAAATAATAATTGTATTTAACAAAATACACAGTGAAACTATTTTCCCTGGTAAAGAATTCACCAGGTTGGAGGAGGGGTGGGGGAAGGGACAACCTTAAAAGTGGAGATGGGCCCTTTCGGAACAAAATCAAAAAGCATTCCATCATACGAAAGTTAGAGGGAAGCTGAACTATGACTCCCCAAAAATGTCTGTGGATGATAGGTCTGTAGGAATTTTCAAGATAAAAGCTGTCAGATACGGTTGTCGAGAGATATGAAGCAAAAGGGAGTTAGTGCCTTTGAGGCTCAGATCAGCCACAATCTAACAGGATTGAGGGGTTGATTCACTGAGCTCTTCATTCTTGGTTGTCCCATTAACATCAAATCAAATTTTTCAAAGTTTTCATAGGATAGGGAGGGCGGTTGAATCTGGGAACAAAGCCAGGATCAACAACAGAAGCTAAAAAAAAGGATGAATCCATGATAGATAAAGTGGAATGTGATGAAATGAAACAAACTGCAGGTAGGGAGATACACATGTGGCAAATGGTGAAAGAAAAGTACAGGATAAGGTTAAAAGTTGAGCAACGGTCAAAAGAATGCAATATGAGTCGGGGTAGCTGTGGTCATCGGTGTGGGATCTGGTCACACAGCAGATTATGTAACATAACTACTCACTGAACCAGGCAAAGCATTGTCTCGCATTGAGGCAGAGAGGAGTTATGAGACTAGTCCATGATGTCAGACATTGAGTCATTCAGAATGATAGGAAATTTCTGGACTTTGCAGCCTTTACAGGAAATGACTGCATTGACCTTGTAAAGGAGTGCAAAGCAACACAACTCAGGCACAGAAATAAGTCAATCAACCCTACTCCTTATCTATCATTCTGTTGAGTTTGTGCCTCTCCTCCAACGCCTCTCCATGTGACTTCCTTATCATACAACAATCTATCAATCACAGTCTTAATACTTTCAACTGACTCAGCATCTCCAGCCTTCTAAGAAACAGAGTTGCACACACTGCCCTAGTGTGTGGCAAAATGTTTTCTGATTTCACTCCCAAAAAACATAGCCCTAAAACGTTCTATGCTACCAAATAACTTTAGAAAATACATTTGTCTTTTATTTCGATATCTCCACATTGTACTCCATTTATCAGATCTTTTCCCACTCACTTAAACTACCTATCTTCCTTTGTAGCCTCCCTATGTAGTCCTCACAAATTACTTTTCTATTTGGAGATAGTAAGAACTGCCAATGCTGGGGTCTGAGATAACACAGTGTGGAGCTGGGGGGACATAGCAGGCCAGGCAGCATCAGAAGAGCAGGAAAGCTGAAGTTTCATTTCGGGACCCTTCGTCTGCAAAGGGTCCTGACCCGAAACGTCAACTTTCCTGCTCCTCTGATGCTACCTGGCCTGCTGTGCTCCCCCAGCTCCACACTGTGACTTTTCTATTTATCTTTCTGCAATCAGCAAATTTGGCAACCATACGTTCAGAAATGTCATCCAAGTCATTTGTGTAAATTGTCACAGACTGAGGCCCCAGCACTGATCCCTGGGGCAATACCACTTTGTACATCTTGCCAAATAAAAAAAGGTCCATTTATGACAGTTCTTTGCTTTCTGTTGGCTAGCCAGAATTTTTTCCATGCCAATGTATACCTCCTACTCCATGAGTTTTATTTACTGCTGTTAACTTTTGATGTGGCACCTTATCAAACGATTTCTGAAAATCTAAGGACATATGTCCATTCCCTTTTATCTACAATTTATATCACATCTTATAAAGTAGTTAAAGAAGTAATTAAAGAAGATTCTTCTTTCACAAAACTATTGTGTCTCTGTCTGAATACCTTAAACTTTAAGTATCCAGCTATAACATCATTATTAATAGCTCCTACATTTTCCTTATGACAGATCTTAAGCTGACTGGCCTGGTGTCCTGCTTTTGCTTTTCAAGCTTCCTGTCTCCTTCAGTTTTTGAATAAATGAGTTACTGTCACTTTCTTCCAAACTATTGAAACCTTCTCCAAACCTGAGGAATTTTGGAAAATTTAAACCAATGCATCAACCATTTTCCTAGCCGATTCTTTTAAGATCCTAGAATGAAGTCTACCAGGGCCTAGGGACTTATCAGCCACAGAATCAACAATTAGCTCAGTATCACTTCCCTGGTGGTAATAATTTTCTTTAGTTCTTCCCTCCGTTTCTTAATTTACAGCTATTTTTGGAATGCTACATGTACCCTCTACAGTGAAAACTAATGCAGAATATCTGTTCAATTCATCTGTAATCTCTTTGTTTTTCATTATTAGATCCCATTCTTCTTATTAATTATTGATTCATTGTTAATTGCCACATTCACTTTATAAAGGACAAGTGTACATTTTGTTAAAATCTATCCATTGCAAAGATTTATAGAAACTTTTAGTATCTGCTTTTATATTTCAAGCTCACCTTCCTCTTGTACTCTAACAGTCTCACCTTAATAATCTTCTAATCACTCTTTTTTGCTGTTTTTATATTCCATCCAATCTTCTGCCTGCCACCCATCTTCATGCATTACACACTTTTTCCTTAAAGTTTGATACTATCCTTAACTTGCCTTCATTATTTCCTCATCTCAACCGAAACGGCTTCTACTTCCTGGCCTCCTAAACTTAGAGCATCCCTTCCAATTGTAGTTAGGCCTAATTAATTAACAGAGCTGCACCTCCACATTTTCCCAGCTCCTTGCCCCTGTTATACATCTAATACACCCCAATATATGCGATGCTGCAACCTTGTCTCTGTAATGGCTTTCAGGTGGTTCTTATTTATTTCTTTTTGTGATGTCAGTTCATCTGCTTTTTTCTGAATGTTGTGAACATTCAGATTCAGAACCAACTTCACTCCAAGGGAAAACACAAGTTACCATTCCTTTATCTCATTATAGCTTGTGAGACCTTTCTCTGCACAACCTTGGTTGTCTATGTTATACCAGAAACTATGCTTCAAAACTACTTTATTCATTTTAAAATAATTTTGGACATTCTGAGGTGATGGAAGGTGCTATATTAGTGCAAGTCCTTTCTATTTATTTATGAGCATTTCATAACTTGTGTGCAGGGACACATAAAATCCTTAACTTTTTTTTCAGGTCTCTCACAACAAGAAAACATACCAATTTGTCTTTCTCAAATCTAAAATGGATGGTCTCACCCCATCCTGCAGGGAAGTCTACTGCTATGGTTTAACGCATTATTGATTGATTCTGAAATGTGTTTGTATTGAATCTTAATGCCACATAAAGCTGGAGGACCCCTGCCTACACTTCTAGGTGCCAGTGGTTAAGGAGAAAAGGCAGAACAGTGGGATTGAGGATTATCAGATCAACTATGCTCACACTGATGGCAGAGCAGACTTTATGGGCTGAATGGCCTTCTGCTCCTCCGTTTTATGGTCTTATGGTTTTAAGGCATCGTGACCAGTAGTTGAAAGGGATGTGCGATGAATGACACTAACAGTGGGGATAAAGTGAGGATTGCAATGTTGTGAAGAGTAGCGCTTACTCAGTTGAAGGGGCATGGAATCTGCTTGGCGTCTCTGCGGGATCTACACCAGACGTTTTCTGTGAGGACCAGAATCCTCTCCTCATATGTGATTTAGAACATGGGTGTTGGATACCTCCCCACCCGTGTGGGCCCTCCCTGCCCTATCATTGTCTTCTTGCATCTTGAATGAGAGAAAAGATGGATGGAGTGGGAAGAAATTGTGCAACAAGGCTGTTAGCACTGGCACAGGTGGCAGAGAGGTGAGGCAGTGTTCCAAAGTAATGAGTAGGCAGTTCAGAGGTCAGGCAGGATTAGTAATGTGGGAGGTTGAGGGGAACGAAAGCAAGTGAGGGAAGATGCTGCAGGCAATAATGAGAGTGGTGACACTGTGTGTAAATTCCTGCCTGTGATTCACTAAAATCTCATCATATATCAACTGGCAAGTCTAAGTAGGAGGGACAAAATACTGATCCCAACGTCACCTGACATGCATCAACAGGAAATGGGAATCTAGAATATCACATGGCAGCAAAAATGATCAATGAGTTCCAGGGTTATGAAGTTAGAGAGTCATAGAGTTTTTACTGTATGGCAAGAGGACCTTCAGCCCTTCATATCCATTCTGCTAATCGAACATCCATCTATTCTAATCTCATTTTTCAGCGTTTGGTCCATATTTCTGTCTGCTATGGTTTTTCAAGCGCTCAGCTAAATATTTCTGAAATGTCTTAAGGGTTACCCTCTCTACCGTCCTTCCAGGCTGTGAATTCCAGATACCCATCACCCTCTGGGTCAAAACATTTTATGTCAAATCCCTTTTAAACCTCCTGCTCCTTCCCTTAAAACTGTACCCCCTGGTTATTTACCTCTCTACCAAGGGGAAACGTTTCTCTAGATCTATTCAAATTACCTCTACGTGAACGCTAACAGTTCTCTGCTTCAATCTTATCCTGATTCCAACAAGGAAAGACAAATGATGTCACACTTGTGTTCACGCACTAGTCTGAAAGTTTTCAAATGGGCAGAGAGAGGGATTGGGCTTCCCTACACTTTTATCTGCATGGTAACCATCTAAGTGGCAGCTCCCAGGAACCTTAATAGAATGGCAGCTTGTGTTCAATAATACCAGCCCAATCAGAGAGATGGCAGCTCAACAGCATCACCAATGACAGTGGTCACTCTGAGGCAGGGAGGCGGGTAAGATATGGGACCTACAGCAGACAAGAAAACATCTTTTTGAAATACTTAAAGGGCCGAGTCCTATAGAGGAAAACCCTCTACGGATATGTCTCGGCCTGTGTTGGCTGCTTTCCTCACTCACGACCTCCTTTTTGCTTTATACAGTCTGGTGGAGTTTGTTCCATAGTGCAAATGCCTCAGGATTGGTCACTCAAGCCAATTCTCTTGAGACATTACTTCAAATGCAGCCGGATTAAATTTAAACTTCATTAATAAATCCGAAATATAAAGCTTGTCCAGAGACCATAACAAGTACATTGACCTGCAACCTTGCTCCCCTAGTGTGACAGTTTGATCCGATATTGGCAAATTGTCAATGGCACTGTTAAATGCCACATGATTGGCAGCCCTCCACAAGGAGCTGGGCAATCTGTCTGATTCCAGTCGTACTGTTAGTGAGATGGAAGAGAGAGTCCACCACATTGCTGTGGGTCTGGAGTCACATGAAGGCCAGACCAGGTAAAGATGACTGTTTCCTTCCCTAAACAGTGTTAGTGAACCAGATGGGTTTTTCAACTGGCAATTGACAATGGATTCCTGGTCATCATAAGACTCTTAATTCCAGATTTTTATTGAATTCAAATTCCGCTATCTGTCAGAGCAGGATTTGAAGCCAGGCCCGCAAGATATTACCTGGGTCACTGGATTAACGTTCCAGTGATAATACCATTCGGCCATCTCCTCCCACTCTTCCTGTAATTTGACTACCGTCTTCCCCCCATTCATCTGAGGGATCGTAAAACTCTCCCCAATGAGTGTGAAATGTATAAAATAAGTTTCTGAGTAAGCCACCAGAGGTCAAATCCTTGGGATCAGTTAAGACACAGCTTTGTTAGGAAGAATGCTAGACCTCTCGTCAGTGAATGAGCTGAGTGGCCTTTCTCATCGATCTTTGATTTTCATCTAAAAATACACTTCCACAAATGGACCATTGATACAGGGCCCTTGTGGCACTGTAGTAGAGTCCATGCCACTGGGCTAGAAGGTCCAGTTTCAAATCCAACCTGCCTTGGAGTGGTGTCATACACTTGTTTGAGGAAGTTGAGTCAGAATACTAGAGGGACTGTTGTGGTGCAGTTAGTCTTGGAAGCCTAAGTTCAAATCCTACCTGCTCCAGGGCGTATATCATAACATTGCTGAACTGGTCAAATCGAGGAACAGTATCTGAAAAGAAAGCTGCAGC
Source organism: Ginglymostoma cirratum (assembly GCA_024137785.1). Taxonomy (NCBI): domain Eukaryota; kingdom Metazoa; phylum Chordata; class Chondrichthyes; order Orectolobiformes; family Ginglymostomatidae; genus Ginglymostoma; species Ginglymostoma cirratum. The sequence goes on from JAHRHZ010000249.1 coordinate 15,069,068, forward strand.
CTGAAGCTAGACACTGGGCTAATGCCTGCTTATCCCCAAAAAGAACTGGTACTTCTAAAGTTTAAATCCTCCAAGATTTGCGTGCCATTTTACAAAAACACTCGTAAACCATTAAAGGTGCAGGAAGGTAACAATTAGGTCAGTGTAACCCTCACTAACATGAAATGACAGTAATCACTTTCATGCATCATTCAAACCTGTATGTGCCAGGCAGTAATTAAGAAATCAGCATGTATTTACACAGTACTGCTACTTTCTTTTAGCACTGAACATCAAGTACTCATGAACTCTGGTTGAAATGGTTCTTGGCGCAAGTTAAAACCTTGCTGCAGAAATTATAGTTATTATCAAAATGCTTAATGCATTCACGTCAACCTCCTCTCCACATTATTTTAATGACAATCTTCCGGCTCCTCTGTCTGGGACCCTTCATCACCTGATGAGATAATTGGAATTAAAGTGCTGTGCGCAGCAGCAGGCAATTGTTGGGTTCAATATTACTCATTGTTAGCGACTGCAATTGGGATAAATGATCACTCCACTAGACAAACTTTTTACACCAAATAAATTTTGGGAAAACGCAAATTGTTTAGTGTGAAAGGGGAGAGGGAGCTTGATGGAAATCAGCAGTAACAGTGCCAAATGTGGTGGGGGAGGGGTTAAAAAGTATTGCATGTACAATTCTTCAGATAGGTCATAAACAACACCTCCCTTCTGAATTTCATTACAGTGAGCAAACCACGAGCAAAGCAAGAAAGACAGCACTTTCCCCCGCAATTTTCTAGCAATAGGACCTTGCCATCACTCTGTCACTTGTATCTGCACCTCTGTCAAACAGGGATATGGGTGGAGACGGAGGTCAGGAGGATCAGGGATGACCTTGCCACTGTTTAGACTGAAAACACAAAATGCAGAGACCACAGAGGGTCAGGCAGCATCCATGGTGAGAAAGCAAGCTACTTTGGTTCCGACTGGCAGTCCGTGTCTCCCAGTAGGTGGTTCTATGGGACAATGCCACAAGCACTCTCAACAAGTGGTCTAAACCAGGTGAGGGTGTCGGCAGTGTCTCCACATCACTGTGTCAATTCTTAATGGCAAAGACTGTTTTGCCAAAGTGGTCAGAAAAGTTCAAGATGAATCAAGGGATCACAAAGACAAAGCTTTGTGGAATACTACATATGGTCAGGCACTTATGGTACCAAGGTCATCCAGAATCATCACAGCCTTATTGACTGTGTCTCTCTATTGGACTTAGGTGGACCTGGCTGAGAAAGTGAGGATAATGGAACACAGGTCTCCCTCGCTATAATCTATGTCACACTCACGACATGGAATTGCCCAGCTTTCAAATCCTATTGCAATGTGGAGTAACAAAGCAACACATGTGGATACACTGGGAGTTGCAGGGGAATTGCAGACACAGGTAGGTCAGGATCACCTTTCACTGGACTGCAACTTTACTTCAAGGCATGGGGAAGGGTCTTGAAGAAGTGCCATAAACATTGCCTTTCTCATTTACCTTGGTCAGGTTACTTTTTATTTTTTAATAGGATGCGAGTGGTGCTGGCTAGGGTAGCGTCTGTTGGTCATCTTTAGTTGCCCAGAGGGTGGTTAAGACTCCACCACATTGCAGTGGGCCAGAAGTCACATGTAAGACAAACTAGATAGGGGTGGCAGATTTCCTTCCCTGAAGGGTTTTTACGACAATCAACATGGTCTTTTTAAATTCAAATTTCACCATCTGCCATGGCTAGATTACAAACCCATGTCCTCAGGACATTAGACTGGGGTTCTGGACTATTAGTGCAGTGACAACACCACTATGCCACCGTCTCCCCAGTTCACCATGATTGTCTGGGATCTCATGACTATGAAAAGAGACAAATGTACTATTACTCACCATGCATACATGAAATGTAGGAACACTCATGGGCTGTGCCAGATCCAACTGACCAAAAAGACTAACCGAGATTTTCCAGATATGACATTCCAGATATGATATGGTTCACTTATGTCCTTCAGGGAAGGAAACTGCCACCCTTACCCGGTCTGGCCTACGTGTGACTCCAGACCCACAGCAATGTGGTTTACTCAAAACTGCCCTCTGTGCAATTAGGGAGGGGCAATAAATGCTGCCCTAGCCAGCGACACCCTCAACCTGCGAATAAATAAAGAAACAAAAAGTTCCCATTACAGCAAGAACGTGTCACTGATGAAGCATAAGTTTCAGACCTGGGTGCACCATCTGGACTGACTACAGCCATGAATAGCATTGTGAACCAGGAGGAACATCCCCAAAAATGTATCAGTCTCCCAAAAGACATAAATGAATGACCCTTGATATTGTGACTTCCCTCATAGGGAATATCATGCTATTATTGTCAGTTTCTGTACACCTACAATTCCCCAGCAGGTGAAAAATACTTCTATAAAGAATTAGAAACTTTCCTGTGGTGCTGAGGTCAGGCAATTTCATTGTGCTGGTGGATTTCAATGTCAGAGTGACAACAGACCATCTGACCTTGGCAGAGTTTATAGAGGAAGCAACAGAGTTGGCAGCAGCAGCAGCAATGATCTACTGCTGAAGACATGTGAAGAACATGATCTCCTCATTACAATCACTATAACCTGTCAAGAAACAAGAAATCCTGGTTGCTCACTCACTCTAAGGCCTCCTTTTCTGCACTGGGGGAGAGAGGCACATTTCAATTGGTATCTTCTTCTGCAGGGTGGTCAGGGCTGGGGAGGATGGGGGTGTGGAGAAGTAACATCGACCTCATCAAAAAAAATTCAAAAGCAACATTTATAAATTATGGGAACACTGTGAATGAGCTGTAACTTTGTTCACTAATAATATAGACATCAGTTATATGAAAAGTACAGGTCACAAGCTGGGCAATCCTAAAGCATCTAATTGAATACATCATTGTCAGAAGGAAGGACATGTAGGATCTTCGAGTGATAAGGCCCCACATGATATAGATTGTTGGATTTACCACAGATTCTCATTGTGAAGGACAATTCTGAGGTTACAAGTTACCAGGCTGATTCAGGGTAAGCGCAGAAGTAAACCTTTGGGAACTAAGGATATTTTGGACTGACTCTGGGGAAAGCGAATGTCTACTTGGAAAGCAATGAAGTCAATATCGAGAATGTGTGATTTTTTTCTGTTGTCCTAAAAACAAAAAGGGTGTGTTTCATTCTGTAGCTTAAAGTAAAAATTGCCAACAAAGATTAGCTTTTTGGTACAAACAGGAGAGATGATGGTCGTGGCAATGTCACTGGACTAAGCCTGTAGAGTCCCAGACTAAATGCTCCAGGGATGTGTGTTCAAATCCCACAATGGTAGCAGAGGGGATTGAAATTGAATGATGACTATCATAGCTAGAAAGGATTGTTTTTAAAACGCATCAGGTTTATTAATGCCCTTTAGTGAATTAAATCTGCTGGTCTGGGATAAAAGGTACTGCAGATGCTGGAGAATCCGAGATAACAAGGTGTGGGGCTGGATGAACACAGCAGGCCAAGCAGCATCATAGGAGCAGGAAAGCTTGACGTTTCAGGCCTAGACGCTTCATCAGAAAAATTTTTTGAAAAAATGAACTTCCTGAGGTATCATCAGTTACGTTTGAGGTGGGTATCCTACATTTCCCCATCCATTGAGGCTGCTGCCAGCTCCATCCAGCAGTTTGGGATGTGGAGAGATGACAACATCATGGAGCTCCTTGGGAATCTGTTGCATGGCAGTGTGAACCTATCTGTAGTTTCCCTGTTGCACATCAGCTGCACATGAAAGATATTGAATCAATTGCATGTCAATGTTATTAAATCTTCTATTGTTAATGAATCCTCCTGGATCTGGTGGTGCTGGTTTGAAAGTGATAACACCCTGTGCCTATGGGAATCCAGCTAGATTTGCAAAGCTGATTGGCTGCTCATTAGGAGTGCTGTCACTACAGCACACCTCCATGTGCAAGTTTCTCTCCACGTCCCACATCAGTCTCACTTTTTCCTTATCATCATTGGGTCAAAATCCTGGATTTCCCCATCTTCGAGTACCATGGGATATACCACCACATAAACTGCAAATGGCTTAACTCACTCACATTTTTGGAAGGATAATTAATGATGGATGATAAATGACAAACTTAATCAGTGGTAACTATATCCCATGAAATAATCTTTTAAAAACTCACAGTTGACAAGTAGTCCATTGGTCAGCTGGATTGTGTGTAACCAGCTGCAGATCCTTTTCTAATTTGCAGTTCCATTTAACAGTTTGCTTGCTTTTCGTTATGTCTTATTGAAGTAATTCATCATTTACCATTAAAGTTATCATGTTTATCCAGTCTGCCCTATACCATTTTCATCACATTGATTCTTAAAGTGAGTTAGCAAGTCACTTGGGTACAAGAACACAGAATGCCCACAGTATGGAAGCAGGCTATTCAGCCCATTGAGTCCATACCGATGCTCTGAAGACCATCCCACACAGACCTACTACCACCACACCACCCCCCTCCACCGCACAAACTCTATCCCTGCATTCCCCATGGGTAATCCACCTAGCCTGCACATTCTTGGACACTGTGGGCAATTCAGCATGGCCAATCCACCTAGCCTGCACATCTTCAGACTGTGGGAATAAACCGGAGCACCTGGAGGAAACCCACGCAGACACAGGGAGAATGCGCAAACTCCACATAGACAGTCGCCCGAGGGTGGAATCGAACCCGGGTCCCTGGTGCTGAGAGAAAGCAGTACTAACTACTATGTCAATAAATGTGGAGCTGGAAAAGCACAGCAGGTCAGACAGCATCTGAGGAGCAGGTAAGTCAATGTTTCAGGCCTGACAAAGGGATTCAGCCCAAAAAAAATTGACTTTCCTGCTCCTTGGATGCCATCTGACCTGCTGTGCTTTTCTAGCTCCACATTTATGGACTCTAGCTTCCAGCATCTTCAGTCCTCACTGTCTCCAACTAAGTACTGAGCCACTATGTCACACCATTAGATGAACAATACTAAATATCAAATAAAAACCAAAAGAACTGCCAATGCTGTAAATTAGGAACAGAAACAAAGTTGCTGGAAATGCTCAGCAGGTCTGGCAGCATCTGTGAAGGATAAAACAGAGTTAATGTTTCAGGACCAGTGTCCCTTCCTCAGAACTGATGGTGGCTGGGAAAACGTCAGTTTATATGCAGAAAATGGTGAGGTGGGCGGGGTAAGCAGTAAACGATAGGATAGAGCCCAAAGAGAGAGAAAGACAATTGGACAGACAAAGGAGTTGCTAACGATCAGGCTGGGAGGGTGAGTAGTTGTTAATGGGGACTGTTAGTGACTAACATCAGGGGATGTGTGATGGCAGGCTATGTGGTAACAAAACCTGGTGTGTGGGGAAGGGGGCTGGGACACGGGAGAGTTTAGGCCCTAAAATTATTGAACTTGATATTGAGTCAGGAGGGATGCAGGGGACCCTGCACATATGCTGCCAGACCTGCTGAGCTTTTCCAGCAACTTTGTTTTTGTTTTAATACTAACCATCAGCCTCGTCAGCAACACCCACAACCTGAAAATGAATGAAGAAACAAATGAATGAACACAGCAGGTCAAGCAGCATCAGAGGAGCAGGAAAGCTGACATTTCGGGCCTAGACCCTTCTACAGAAATGGGGGAGGGGAAGGGGGTTCTGAAATAAATAGGGAGAGGGGGGAGGCAGATAGAAGATGGATAGAGGAGAAGATAGGTGGAGAGGAGGCAGACAGGTCAAAGAGGCAGGGATGGAGTCAGTAAAGGTGAGTGTAGGTGGGGCGGTAGGGAGGGGATAGGTGAGTCCAGGGAGGATGGACAGGTCAAGCGGGTGGGATGAGGTTCGTAGGTAGGAGATGGAAGGAGGGGATAGGTGGGAGGAAGGACGGGTTAGGGAGGTGGAGATGAGCTGGGCTGGTTTTGGGATGCGGTAGGGGGAGGGGAGATTTTGAAGCTTGTGAAATCCACATTGATACCATTGGGCTGCAGGGTTCCCAGGCTGAATATGATTTGCTGTTTCTGCAACCTTCGGGTGGCGTCGTTGTGGCATTGCAGGAGGCCCAGGATGGACATGTCGTCTGAGGAATGGGAGGGGGTGTTGAAATGGTTTGCGACTGGGAGGTCAAATTGTTCAGTGCGAACCAAGCGTAGGTGTTCTGCAAAGCGGGTTTCCCTGATGTAGAGGAGGCCACAACGGGAACAGCGGATGCAGTATACCACATTGGCAGATGTGCAGGTGAACATCTGCTTGATGTGGAAAGTCTTCTTGGGGCCTGGGATGGGGTAGGGGCAGGTGTAGCACTGCCTGCGGTTGCAGGGAAAAGTGCTGGGTGTGGTGGGGCTGGAGGGGAGTGTGGAGCGGACAAGGGAGTCACGGAGAGAGTGGTCCCTCCCAGAAGCAGATAAGGGTGGGGAGGAAAAAATGTCTTTGGTGGTGGGGTCAGATTGCAGATGGTCGGAGGATGATGGGTTGGATTTTCTCCTCCTTGGTCCAGGAACTCCCTACCTACGTCCATGACACCACCCACACCCTCCACCTCCACCAGAACTTCCAATTCCCCGGTCCCCAACACCTCATTTTTACCATGGACGTCTCGTCCCTATACACCTGCATTCCCCATACAGATGGCCTAAAGGCCCTCCGCTTCTTCCTGTCCCGCAGCCCGACCAGTACCCCTCCACTGACACCCTCATCCGCTTAGCCGAACTCGTCCTCACCCTGAACAACTTCTCTTTCAATTCCTCCCACTTCCTACAAAGGGGGTGGCCATGGCTACCCACGTGGGCCCAAGCTATGCCTGTCCCTTTGTAGGTTACATGGAACAATCCCTCTTCCGTACCTACACTGGCCCGAAACCCCACCTCTTCCTCCGTTACATTGATGACTGTATCAGCGCCGCCTCGTGCTCCCACGAGGAGCTCAAACAGTTCATTCACTTCACCAACACCTTCCGCTCCAACCTTATGTTCACCTGGACCATCTCTAATACCTCTCTCTCCTTCCTGGACCTGTCTGTCTCCAACTCTGGCAACCACCTAGAAACCGATATCCATTTCAAGCCCACTGACTCCCACAGCTACCTGGAATACACCTCCTCCCACCCACCTTCCTGCAAAAATGCCATCCCCTATACCCAATCCTTTGCCTTCCCCGTATCTGCTCCCAGGATGAGGCATTCCACTCCCGTACATCTCAGATGTCCTCGTTTTTCAATGACCGCAACTTCCCCCCCTCAGTGGTCGAGAACGCCCTCGACCGTGTCTCCCGCATTTCCCGCAACTCATCCCTCACACCCCGTCCCCACAATAACAGCCAAAACAGAATCCCCCTCGTCCTCACGTACCACCCCACCAACCTCCGGCGTCCAAAGCATCATCCTCCGACACTTCCGCCATCTGCAATCCAACCCCACCACCAACAACATTTTTCCCTCCCTACCCTTATCTGCTTTCAGGAGGGAACACTCTCTCTGTGACTCCTTTGTCCGCTCCACACTTCCCTCCAGCCCCACCACACCCGGCACTTTTCCCGGCATCCGCAGAAAGTGCTACACCTGCCCCTACACCTCCTCCCTCACCCCCATCCCAGGCCCCAAGAAGACTTTCCACATCAGGCAGATGTTCACCTGCACATCTGCCAATGTGGTATACTGCATCCGCTGTACCTGTTGTGGCTTCCTCTACATCGGGGAAACCAAGCGGAGGCTTGGGGACCGCTTTGCAGAACACCTACGCTTGGTTCGCACTAAACAACTGCACCTCCCAGTCACAAACCATTTCAAAGCCCCCTCCCATTCCTCAGACGACATGTCCATCCTGGGCCTCCTGCAGTGCCACAACGATGCCACCCGAAGGCTGCAGGAACAGCAACTCATATTCCGCTTGGGAACCCTGCAGTCCAATGGTATCAATGTGGACTTCACAAGCTTCAAAATCTCCCCTCCCCCTACCGCATCCCAAAACCAGCCCAGCTCGTCACCGCATCCCTAACCTGTCCTTCCTCCCGCCTATCCCCTCCTTCCACCTCAAGCGCCACCCCCATCTCCTACCTACGAACCGCATCCCGCCCCCTTGACCTGTCCATCCTCCCTGGACTGACCTATCTCCTCCCTACCTCCCCACCTACACTCATCTTTACTGACTCCATCCCCGCCTCTTTGACCAGTCTGTCTCCTCTCCACCTATCTTCTCCTCTATCCATCTTCTATCCGCCTCCCCCTCTCTCCCTATTTATTTCAGAACCCCCTTCCCCTCACCCATTTCTGAAGAAGGGTCTAGGCCCGAAACATCAGCTTTCCTGCTCCTCTGATGCTGCTTGGCCTGCTGTGTTCATCCAGCTCTACACCTTGTTATCTCAGATTCTCCAGCATCTGCAGTTCCTACTATCTCTGAAGAAAGAAATGTGCAGGAGTAGAGTTGTTCATTAATAATGTTTCTGGGGAGTTGGATCTCCTGAATGTGAAATGCTAATTCAGAATACTGTTAAATAGGAAACATACTACTAAAAAACATGGCAAAACTGAAAAAGCAGCATATGTTTATTTTTCTCTGATAGATTTCATTTTGGTCTGTCACCTCTAATGCTCCCTCTCTCTTTCAGCCTTGGAATAAAAACTTCTGATTTTGAGAAAGTAAAACCAAAGAACTGTGAATGCTGTCGATCAGAAACAAAAAAAAAAGCTGGAGAAAATCAGCAGGTCTAGCAGCATCTGTGCAGGAGAAAGCAGAGTTTTAACGTTTCACGTTCAGTGACCTTCTTCAGCAATTTCTGCTTTTGCTTCTAATTTTGAGTCTTGGATCTTCATTACCCCAGTCTTTTCCCCATCACAAGAATGTGAGACAGACTCTCAGGTGAATCAGTGAATCAGGATGTGAATAAATAGTCTCCCAGGAAATCTGAACACTTATGAACAGGATAAACAGCATGAGACATGAGCCACACAAATTGGCACTAATTAGCCCATAAACTGTCTATTTAGATTACTATGTTGTAGTCCATCGCCATGTCTCTACCTTTGGACTAGAAGACCCAGGTTGAAGTCCCACCTGCTCCAGGGCTGTGTCATGTCTGAATAGGTTCACTAAATTACCTATTTTGCCTTGTTTTCCTACCTAGATGGATAAAGACAGCAGATATATAGGAAGGCCACCACGTGGAGGCTCCCTACCAGGTCACACACCATCCTGAACTATGTTGCTCATTCTTTCACTGTTGCTGCTTCAAAATCCTAGAATCCCCTTCATAGTTCCAGAAGGCAACTCCCCATTACCTTCTCCAGGGTTCGCATTGGCACTGTGGTATTGGCACTGTAATTCAGAGGCCCAGGCTAATACTTTGGGGACATGGATTTGCATGGTAAAATTTGAATTCAATTGAAAAATCTGAATTCCCTCGTCTAATGATGGCCCGTTGCCAATTGTCGTGACAACCCATCTGACTCACCACTGTCCTTTACAGGAAGAAAACCTACCATCCTCATCTGGTCTGGCGTAATTGTCACTGCAGATCCACAGTAAAGTGATTGACTCTGAACTGTCCCCTGAGCCAATCACACAGTTCAAGGGTAATAAATACTGGTTCATCCAGCAATGCCCACATCCCAAAATAAAAGATCCTGCCACCTGAGAACAAGAATCTAGCTTTAAGAATATAAACTCATCAAACTGGGCATTGTTGTTCTTTGTAATCTGCACAATCAAAAGAACTTTAAATAAAAAGACAAGTTACAAAACGGAACTGTGTTAATTCAGTTTTATTTATTGAATAGTTGGACCTCATATTATTTGGACTTGTGTGCAATATTTAACATTTCTTAAAAATTGCAATTACTTTTGCCATTGGCCTGTCCAATTCCATGGCTGATCTGCATCTTTAAGCAATCTTTAAGCACATTTGTTTACCACATTCTCTCCATATAAAAGAAAAATATAATTGCAACGTAAATGCATGGCAACAAAACTGTAGTAAGTAGGCAAAGTATGATATTATCAAATTAAAAGTAAGACGAGCAGGTCACAGTAACACTGGATCATAGCCAGTCTTTAAATTAAGTAAACATAAAAGTTTTAAGATATCGATAGTGCCACGTTCTATTTCTTTCCACATTACATCAATGTTTATTTCAACAGTTACAATGGGTGATAGAGGGAGTGCCAGCCATATGGAACATGTATGTACATAATCATGTGGTTATGTCTGTTAAAGGTAGTCAATGACTTCATGAGTTGGGACAATCTGAAGGAAGAAAACTGCAATCTTTTGAATGCATGAGAAAACATGTAATTGAATCTCTTCCCTGATATTCGTTGATAGACTACAGAGCTTCCGACAGCCTTGTCCAAGACAATGCAGGGGGTGGAACTGATCTCTCCATGGCACAAAACAGACAACAGTGATTTGGCAGCCAGCTCCAGGCCACGTACAATGGAGAAAGAAATTAGCAATGTTGCAATATACTGCCAGCCCAGTTTATGCTGTTGGTGTGCATCAATTTTCTCCCTGCCCCCATACTAATTAAAATATTTATAGCCAAAGGTTATAGGGCAGCAGTGGTTCAGGGAGAGAGAGAAAGAACTTGCACTTATAGATTCCCTTTCATGACTTCAAGGCACCCCAGCATACCAATTTTTTTTGTGTGTCTCAAATTATCTGTAACACTATCTTGATTTCCTATTCTTTTATAGTTTTACCTAATAAAAATCTTAATCAATTTTAAATTGATTTTCAATTGGCTTGGACTCAATAGCTCTTAGAAGGACAGTTCTAGATCTTCACAGCTTTAATATGAAGAAGATCTTCCTGAAAGTCCTTGAGAAGTCTAGCTCTGCTTTAGGATTTTGCCCTGGTTCTGGACTCCACTATCAGAGGAAATCATTTTCTTTATCCGCCCCAATAATCATATTAAACATTAGCCTTTACACTTCTACACTTGAGAGAATAAAAGCCTAGCCTACAGCACCCTCTCTCCAAATGTTTACTTTTACAGTGGTGTCATTCTGGTGAATCTACACTGCAGCTCCGCTAACACTTCCCATGTTAGGTATTCAGGATTAATGCTGTACTTTTAACAGGGTCTAAATAGAGTATTTTTATAAGTGTCATACAACATTCGTTTCCTTGGGATAAAGCTAAATGTTCACTTATCTTTCAAAGTTAAGTTTTCTCAATGTCCATTAGTTCTTAGTGGTTTTGTACACATAACTTTAAATTTGTGTTCCACAGCTGTTAGCTTCTCACCAGAAAATACACTGAGTTATCTTCCCTAAGTACCAGCTGAGTGATCCTCACTGCTTAGATTAAAATGTACCTGTTTTGGCCATTCATTTAATCTATCAATGCCCCTACACAATTTTCTGCTTCCACGTATTTTATTTACTGGGCCATCTAACTTGGTATCATCAACAAACTTGCATATACTGCTATCTATTCCTTCATCCAAGTCATGTATAAATATACTAAAAGGCCCCAGTACATACCCAAGAAAGACACATGTAACAACCTGCCAATGTGAGTATGTCTATAATTCCCTAGTTTCCTATTTCTCAATGAAATGACATGGGACTTTTCATAGCTGCTTGCAACTCATCTTATCCAAAAAGGTGAAACCTTCAATAATATTTAGCACTACGCAAGAGTATCAGACTGAACTGTGATGTGTTAGCTCGTAGAGTGGGGCTTGAACTCACAACCATCCAAACCAGAAGCAAGCATACTATCCTTGAATCACTAATAAAAGATGGTGCCTTATTTAATGACTGTAGTATCTAATAGCAAGAGGCAGAGAAACACACATCAGCAATTTTCAGAACACCTTCAGATAGCTGCAACCTGGGGTCTTTCTCACCGTCTGAGCTCCAGAGATAAGTTCCCTAACACCCTCTGCTGCCCTGTTACACCCATCATTTTATTACATCAACAACAACACAAGGAGGCACTTATGATGCAGAAAATCAAAATGAGGTTAGAAATACATTAATTTAGAAATTAAAACAGTACTGGAGTGTAAACATTTGCATCGTCGAGGCTTTAGCAGAATGTGTTAGAAATAGACAAACCCACTTTAAAATGATTCAAACATACCCCTTATTAAACAAGATTATAATGTTGCATTTTAAGAAATAGTACATTGAACACATTTTCAGTCCAGTCCGTACAAGGTCTCAATAGTAAGTGGTTTGTTAGTTTTCGAACTTTGTGCCCTTGCCTTGGTAGAGGTCTTGATACATTTCTATGAGACGTGCAGCCTCTCGCTCCCCAGAAAGCAGAGCACCGTGTGTGGTTGAGTAGTACTTTCTGTGAGTGGCCTCCCCAGCAAATAAAATCTGCATTGGCTAATTAAAGCAAAAACGCTCATTACTAAATAATAGGTTAAACTTCCGATCACTTCTCATCTGCTAAACCCAAAAATGTTTCACCATTTCCCGAGTCCATAGAAGTCAATATTTAAGTCATATGAAATACATTCCATTTTCAATCGCAATTTGGAATATGAAAGGCAGAAACGTTATGCTAAAATTGTACAGAACAGTAGGCAGGGCTCAGCTACAGTACTAGACATAATTCTGGTCTATCGCAATACAGGAACAATCTGATGGCACTGGCCAGGTTACACAGGTGCTGCCAGGACTGAAGAACTTTAGCCATGAGGAAACACTACATACACTGGCACAGTATCCTTAGCCAAAAAGGAAAGCAGAGAACGATTTAATTAAAGATTATGAGGGCCCAAGAGAGGGTGGATGAATAGGTTCTATTTCCATCAGTGGAGTGGTTAATAATCAGTGGAAGGATCAGAGGGAAAGTGAAGGGGACTTTCTTTTACCTGGAGGTCACTGGGAGTCAGAAACTAAGGGCCGGATTTTCACGGAGCTGGACCAAATCCAGAGACCTTTAAAAATGGGAAGCTGGCCCTGAATGCAGAAATCCACCTCTGTTTCCAATGCATCCAAGGGGCAGGAAGGGGCAGGAAGTGGATGTCTTGAATGGGAAACCCACACTCTGCGAAGCCATTTTAAAATAGTGTTGAGTCAGAGACCCCATTTCACCCACGTTAAAGCTCTTAGCCTGTAGCGTCATGTAAAGTCACAAGTCAATCAAGTAGACATATAAACCTCAGTAAGGCAGATAAGATCTGCTTAAGTGTCAGGATCTGAATTTCTTTAAAGTCCCCAGATCTTCAAACTTGAAGGAAAAAAGTCTTAAAACCTGCCAGAGTTCTAAAACAAAAAAAAAATCTGCTGGACTACATTGATTAGCAAGCCGAGATAACAAGCGTGGGGCTGGATGAACACAGCAGGTCAAGCAGCATCATAGGAGCAGGAAAACTTGACGTTTCAGGCCTAAACCCTTCATCAGAAATGGGGGAGGGGAAGAGGGTTCTGAAATAAATAGGGAGAGAGGGGGAGGCGGATAGAGGATGGATAGAGGAGAGGATAGGTGGAGAGGAGGCAGACAAGTCGAAGAGGCGGGGATGGAGCCAGTAAAGGTGAGTGTAGGTGGGGGGGTAGGGAGGAGATAGGTCAGTCCAGGGAGGACGGA
>JAHRHZ010000249.1:15093126-15103720 GCA_024137785.1 Ginglymostoma cirratum
TAGAGTGTGTGTGTGTATATAGAGTGTGTGTGTGTATATAGAGTGTGCGCGTGTGTGTTTTGGAGCTTGGATGGCTGGTTTGCAATGCAAAGTCACCCCAGTGTGGGTTCAATTCCTGCACCACCTGAGGTTACCATGAAGGTCCCACTTTCTCAGTCTGTCCCCGAGCCTGAGGTGTGGTGACCCTCAGACTAAACTGCCATGAGATGTCTCTCTCTCTCTCTCATGACAAAGCAGCCCTATTATGGTCCAGTTGGGGCAGCAGGGTACTCGTTGTTTGTGTTATGTCCCCACACTAATCCAATACACATAAATGAGCTTTTTGAGGAGAGTGAGGTCTCAAAGCTTGACCCCCTGAGAACACTGCACGTCCAGGGTATTCCATTTAAATCACACTCATGGAACATCCTGACAGTTATTCAGTGCACTGCCACATGGTGACAAGTCCTGGTTGATGGTTGTTGATCCTGGCCCTTTGATAGTTGGACATAGGTTGTTCCCACGATTAGCTTTGCCTGAGTTGTTTGAGGTATTAAAGGGAGGCCAGACATGGTCCAGCGGTAAAAGTAGAGTTGCTACCAGAAGCAAGTGCACAAACGCCTCGTGGTCAGCTCAATAGTTACCTTCAACAAGATCCCAGGGCTGCAACCCACTTAGCAACAGTTGCAGCATGACTTTGAACAATTTGGAGCAGGGAAAGCAGGGATCACGGTCCGTATTTGTAAAAGTAACCACAACAGAACACAACAGCTAACACCGGAAAAAGTAACAGAAACAAGATCAAAAACAAATCAGTGGGAATAGTCTTGGAGTACGCCAAAACAAAAAGGAGGATGAAAGGAGATACAGAACCGAACACGCTAAGTGTACAACTCCTCCACAGTATCCACACTACCCTGCCGAACTTTATCAAGCCATGGTTCTCACATCACAACTCTCAACTTTTAATCCAACAAACAGCTAACTACACAGTATCATGTGACAAGGATAATTCATGCCAGGTTTTATTTCATCCCAAGGAATTTTACTGAAGGGCACTCAAACACAAAACTATGTTTCCTTTATAACTATACCATATTCTAACCATTAAAATAACTTTCTTCAGAATCAGTTTTGCCAATCGTTTTTTTTCCAGGAGGGAGAGTAGAGAACATTACAGTGCTCAAATAGGCACAGGAAATCCTAAAGTGACATGAAGGAGGGTAGAGGGACAAACAAAAATATTAACCTGCCCTGCCCAATTTAAAGACTTTTGTGCATTGCCAGAGCTTCCCATTTCTGGGAGTGGTGGAGGGGGAGCCTGTCTTCTCTGTTCTTGCATAGATCCATTTTATTGCAACCCCAACTTGTGGAGGTGCCTTGGGAACAACCTCTGGCAACTTTCAAGGCACAATCACAAGCTGAGATAACAAGGTGTGGGGCTGGATGAACACAGCAGGCCAAGCAGCATCATAGGAGCAGCAAAGCTTGACGCTTCGGGCCTAGACCCTTCATCAGAATCACAAGCTGTTTGTCTCAGGTCAGTAGGTCAGACAAATGTGAGCAAAAAACAAAAGGAGGCCAGGATCAGCTCAAAGTCCCATCAACCTCTCAGAACATTGCAGAAGAAACTGGAGATGAAAAGCCATATTTACAGTGCAAGAGACCGAGATGCTTACTTTGCCCACTTGAGATCTAATGCAGTAAAAGGGGTTACCCCAATAACAAACAGATCGAAGAAGCTCAAAACCTATCACTCCAATCATGTTTTGGGTCTTCTCTGTCAACTTGCTGCCTCTTCCTCGGCATCGTATTGGCTCCGAAAGCACATTTAAATGATATGAATGGTGTTTTTTTAATGAAAGGCAAGCACGTCATTATTGACAAACCAATTCAGAAGTCCCTTTCGGCCAAGAAAGTATTTGGCGAGAGGTCAAACAAATTTCCAATGGTGAAGTTTCTGTCCACTGGGATAACTCTCGATTCTGTGCTCTCCTGGAGGGCCTTGTGCGATGAGGAAGCCATTTGTCAAGCTCAGTGTTCATTATTGTGAACTAAATCTTCCAAACGTGGCCCACGTACTTGAAGCTAGGAACAGGAGTGGGTCACCTGGTCCCTTGAGCCTGTTCTGTCTGAACTCAGAGTTAATGTACCACAGAAAGAGACGTCTTGGCCTAATTTCACTTCAGAACCGGCCACTCTGCACATGGATTCGGAGGGAGGTGGGGAGCAGGGGGAGGAAAGAAGACTCCTCCACCAACAATCCCTGTATAAAGTGAAGTAAAGCAGCTTGGACAGAGTGGAGATCCTATGCAAAGGATCCTAAGCAACGTCTCGGGACTGCGGGACGCGTTGTGAATGGGTTGATAAAGAACACTAATAACCTGTAAACTTTCGCAGTAACTCCGTGCAGGTTTCCGCCACCATTTCATCATCATATCTCTCCATGATGAGGGCTTCTTCTCCGCAGATCCAGCCGCTCAACACGTGCCCGTACCGCTCGGCCGGGTACAGCACGTCAAAACTGCAGATCTTCTTGTACCACAGGTCCTCTGGGTAGGCAAGGCTCTCATTTTCCGCGTCATCCTCCCAAACAAACTGGATGCTGTTGCACTCGGGACTCCAGAAGGGTTCCTCGAATTCCAGGAAGATCTTGTCCGTGGTGCTAATGCCCAGCATCTGGATGGCCGAGACCTTCTCTTCAGGGAGACGCGGGTGGAACATGGTCTCATGGTACTTCTTTAGCACTCCCAAGGACATGGTCACGATTACATGATCGGCTGGGATCAGCTCGCAATCTTCACACTCCACGTAGACCTGATAGCCGTCTTCCTCCTGGCTGTCAAGGTTGTGGCTCGGGAACGAGCTGCTGATCAACTGGATTTCCTTGCTGACCGAGCGGTTCCAGTGAATGTACTTGACCGGCTTGTTCAGCTGGATCACTGATTTGGGGATCTCCTGCGCCAGGATCTCCACTATGTTAATAAAGCCACTTGGAATGACATGGTGGGCTCCAGGGATTTCTGTCCACTCACCAAACTCACTCAGGGATACTTCATCCATGCTGTGACAACTGCTCTCACAGCTTTCAACCTGCCAAAGGAAACGAGACACAATTGAAATCAAGAGGAAGGGAGAAGTCTGGGCCACCCTCCCCCAAAACCCAAGCACAGAGTCAGATTACTGCGATTCAAACCCACATCAGAAGGTGCAGAGTGGGAGATAGTCATCCTGCTCACTCCTGACACTGACCATGTAAAGTCTGCCTAGCTATGGACTAGATAGACAGGGTGGTGAAGGAAGTGTTTGGTAATGTTCCCTTCATTGGTTGGTGCATTGGTATCGGAGTTGGACCAGCATGTTGCAGCTGTGCAGGACATTGGTAAGGCCATTTTTGGAATATTGCATTCAATTCTGGTCTCCCTGCTGTAGGAAAGATCTTGTTAAACTTGAAAGGGTTCAGAAAAGATTTACAAGGATGTTGCCGGGGTTGGAGTGTTGGAGGCTGAATCGGCTGAGGCATTTGTTTTACCCTGGAGTGTCGGAGGTTGAGGGGTGCCCTTATAGAGGTTTATGATATCATGAGGGGCATGGATCGGGTGAATAGCCAAGGTCTTTATCCCAGGGTAGAAGACTTCAAAACTAGAGGGCATAGGTTTAAGGTGAGAGGGGAAAGATTTAAAAGGGACCTGAGGTGCAAACATTTTCATGCAGAGGGTGGTGCATGTATGGAACGAGCTGCCAGAGGAAGTAGTGGAGTCTGGTACAATTACAACGTTTAAAAGGCATCTGGATGGGAATATAAAGAGGAAGGGCTTAGTGGGATATGGGTCAAATGCTGGCAAATGGGACGAGATTTATTTAGAATATCTGGTTGGCACAGAAAAATTGAACCAAAGGTTTTGTTTCCATGCTGTACATCTGCATGACACTAGATTTGTCCACATTCAATCTCCAGACCTGTTGTGCATCAAAGTACTTTGATCCCCAAACACAACCCCTGAATATTCAGCTGGACTGTCCTCCTCCATCTTTCCCCACCCTCCCACCTCTCCCAACACGATAACAGAACCAAGCTGACCTTTTCATCATTTCTGCTCAAACCTCTCTCCTTAACACATCCATCCCACTTCCCAGGTCCATTTTCAAGCAATGAATTATTTTAGCCTTTGGTGGGCAGTTTTCTCCATATTGTCATTATTTCGTGCAGAATTTTTATTCGTTTGCGGGATGTGAGTGTTACTGGCCTGGCCAGCGTTTATTGCCCATCCCTAATTACCCAGAGTGCAGTTAACAGTCAACCCCATTGCTGTGGATCTGGAGTCACATGTAGGCCAAACCAGGTAAGGATGGCAAATTTCTTTCCCTAAAGAACATTAGTGAACCAGATGGGTTTTTCCCAACAATCAGCAATAGTTCAATGGTCATCATTAGAGTTTTAATTCCAGATTTCTATTGAATTCGAACCTGGGTCCCCAGATATTACCTGGGTCTCTGAATTAACAGTCCAACAATAATACCACTATACCTCCATGTCATGGTCACCATTCCACTCTTAATTCAAAGCTGAATAAAGATCCCACTATCTGCCATGGTGGAATTTGATCCTGGGTCCCCCAGAACATTACCTGGGTCCTTAGACTAATAAAACAGTGAAAATACCAGTAAGCCATTCGCTCCACTTATTAGATATATTTCTAATGATTACCCATGTGCTAGCTGACTTACACTGGCTCCAAGTCAAGCAAATCCTTGTTTACAAATCCATCTGGGCACTATCTAGATCTGCATTCTCCTCCAACCCCACATCCCTCCAAGTTACCTGTGTTCCCCTCATTCCATACTCGTTAACATCCCTGATTTAAATTGCTCAACATTGGGGGTTGTGTCTTCAGCTAGCAAGAGGCTAAGCTCTGGAATTGCCTCACTAAACTTCTCCACCTCTTTTTTCTTTAAAATACTCCTGAGAACATCTCTTTGACTGCCTGCTTAAAATGTGACTCAAGAGTCTCATTTTGCTTTTTAATTGTCCTGCCAAGCCCCACATTGAGATGTTGACGACAAAGGGATGACAGAATAAATACAACAGCGTTCCCTGGTCGAAGTGGCAGTGAGAGGGTATAGAGATATTATATGCAGGAGAGTTAGAACTGAGAGCAGGAGATTTATTTCCGTAACAGAGCATGATATGCATTATCAAAATCAGCAATCAAAGCAGAGACTATGTCAACATTTAAAATTAGGTGACAGCAATGTTTAAAGGGAAGTCAATTAAAAGGACTTAAGAGGCTAAGCACACAAAGTAAGGCCTGCAGGCAATAAAGTGTTACAGGGAAAAGGCAAGAAAGAGGGTGTGAGGAATGTCACATCGGCCATGATGCTATTGAATGGTGGAGCAGGCTCTAGGGACCTGTTTCTGTAGATGTAGAAACAGCCTACACCTATTCCTGTTTCTCATCGTCTTACCGCATATCCTGGTTGAGCTGAATGGCCTCTTTATTAAGGGAACAAGAGGCGATCTGCCATTCACCTCTTCATTCTGATGTAAAAGTTTCACTAAACAGCTGTTAGCATGGACAGGAGACAGCTGGAGAATTTCCCAAAGTCCTGTGATTAATTTATTTCCGGTTTATCTTACGGCAGTCC
This sequence comes from Ginglymostoma cirratum, assembly GCA_024137785.1. NCBI lineage: Eukaryota > Metazoa > Chordata > Chondrichthyes > Orectolobiformes > Ginglymostomatidae > Ginglymostoma > Ginglymostoma cirratum. The sequence goes on from JAHRHZ010000249.1 coordinate 15,098,752, forward strand.
ATGAAATGTAAGATGATACAGTGTGTTGTGTAATATGTTCCCTGGAGAACAGGTATGGGAGACCGTATGTGTGTAATTGGTTATGCAAGGCTTCAGTTTGTAAAGGTAATGTAGAATATAATGAAATGTGATTTGGTTCTCAATGTTTACTAAAAGCACATTTCATTTTCAACCTGCCTTGATCTTTAAAAAAAAATTCAAAGCCAGAAATGTAGCCGAAAGCTAATTTATTTTCACGGAATTCAAATGCAGCCAAGGCAATTTTCCTGCAAGAACATTTGTGCAATTCCATTCGATCAGTTCAAAGATCAGCCTCCCTTGATGCCAAGAGGATGAACTGATTTCCCTTGTCTCCATCTTCCCTTATCCCTGAAGCAGGTTAGATTCAGTGTGAGAAGTTGGTACAGCTATCCCAGACCAGGGAAGGCTAAAGGGAGACTTGATAGAAGCGCTTGAAAAACCATGGGCAGTTTGTTAAAGTTGACTTGGGAGAAAAAAAAATGACTGTTTTCACTAACAGAAGGGTCAACAACCTGAGAGGAAAACTTTAAAGTAAGTGGATAAAAAAGCCAGGGGACAGAGGAAGAGAACTGTTCAGGTAGGTCTGCATTGCCACAAAGAGTGGTGGAAACACTTGCCAGTGTGACTTCTCTCTCAACTCAGAAAGGAAATTTTACAGGGCTACGGGAAAGAAAACAATGGAATTGGATGCCTTCAAATGGGCCAGTTTAGGCGTGATGGGCCAAACATTTTTTTTCCTGTATTCATTCACGCAATGAGGGCATCGTTGTCAGCATTTATTGCCCATCTCTAATTGCCCAGAGGGCAGTTAAGAGTCAACCACATTGTTCTGGGTCTGGGGTCACATGTACGCCAGACCAGGTAAAGATGGCAGTTTCCTTCCCTAAAGGGCATTAGTGAACCAGATGGGGTTTCCCCAACAATCGACTAATGGGCTCATGGTCAACATTAGATTCTTAATTCCAGATATTTATTGAATTCAAATTCCACCATCTGCCATGGTGGGATTCGAATCCGGGTCCCCAGAACAATATCTGGGTCTCTGGATTAACACTCCAGTGATAATAACACTAGGTCATTGCCTCCCCCTCATTGTGTGCTTCCTATCCCACAATTCGCTTTCGAAGACAGCCCCTACCTTCAAGAATTGCTGAAGCATTGCCAGCTTCAGCTCCTTGGTGATACCCATGTCCTCGGTATCAGCTTTGAGGCGCTTTCGCACCCCACTCCTCGTGAAAACACCAACACTGTTTTGGCTTTCTTCACCAACTGGCCTTCCCCGTTGGAAGAACTCCTGAGTCAGGTTGTAGACCTATCAAAAGACATTAGTCAACGTCAAATATCTATATCGACAGTAAATTGAAGAAAAACATCACCTAACGTAATCCTGGAGGACAAAACGTAATAAAAATCAGAAGGTGCCAGACATAATCATTGGGTCGAGCAACATCCTTGGAGAGAGACAGAGTTAAACGTCTCAGGTCAATCATGTTTCATTAGAACAGAAGGAAGGATGCAATTGAAGAGTTTTGGACCTGGTTGAAGAGGGAAAGGGGCAGGAAGAACAAAGTGGGAAGGTCTGTGATAGGGCAAAGGGCAGGAAGGATTCACTAACAAGATATTGCCTAATGCTCCAGCCAAAGAGATTGGTAACGGGTGCTGTAAAGAAACAAAGTTCATGTACAGATGAAGTGTGACCAGCAATAAAACTGCTTTTTGAGTACAATAGTAAGAGATAAAGTGAAAAAAAAGGCCAACTGATGAAAGACAAAAAAGCACAAATGGTGCTAAGAAGGAGGATGCAGTTCTGTTCCTCGAGTCTGCATTGGGAGTCTTTGGAAAAATGTAGTAGGTCATGGACAGAAAGGACAGAGAAGGAGCAAGCTGTAGAATTAAGATGATAGGTGCTAGGAAGCTTGGATTCCTGCCTCAAATCTGAACAAGGTGTTCCATAATGCAAACGTCCAGTATGGAGTTGACCATATCACGAACAGCAAATACAAAATACCAAACTGAAAGATGTATGTGTATAATAAAGGTTCGTGATATTATTTGATTTGTATTTCTAAATTGTGTGTGTTAAGATAGGAGGGAAATGTTTGCATTTCATTTTTGAGCTCTGCAAGTGGTGCAGAGAGTTCTGAACCTTGGTTTATATGCAATAAAATGATGTCTTTAGAACCCTTGAGGTGAATAGCTCAGTGCATTCGTAACAGGAGTAGAAAAAGAGAATAAGAGGCCTATTGCATAGCAATAAAGCATCCAGTAACACAGGAAACTAAGACAGAAACAAGTTCGTTTAGTAAGGCAGTGTTTAGGTGTCTTTCAGAAGAAGTAGGTCATTCAGAAAGAGACTAGGTCTACAGCAGCACCAGCAATGCAACTTCAGCAGTCTCCGAAAACTCAGAGCTGGTGAAAAAGTACTGAGTATCTTAAGAGAAAACAAGCAGAGACAGAAAACTGCTGCAAGCTGAGTACATGGAAAGTTTACTCTGGAACAGGTTAGAAGTTACAAGTTGTCATTTAGTAATACAGAACTTGAGCATTGCTGAGAAAAGAAACATTTTATAGAAGCTTTTCATCCTTTTGTGCTGATGAGTACAAGATGAAATACTTTGACAAATTATGTCCTTTTTCTCAAATTTAGATGTCAGTGAGAAGAAAGCTCCAGGAACCAATTACTGTCATTTCAACTGACCAAGGAACTGCAGGCAGGATGACCCATCACTGAGATGTGAGTATCTGTAAGGGTGTTGTTGGGGATAAAGGGATTGTATCTTTATTCCCATATTTCTGATATTTATAATAAGATCATTTCAATTAATTCTTGGATAGTGGAACATAGTTCATGTATTTCTTTTGTGTGATAAACTCTGATGTTCTTTTGTTAAAATGTACGTTGACAGCCTCTTGTGAAAATGTTCAGTGATTGGCCAACATTGTAAACAAATACAATACAAAACACGGTCTATCAAGTCGGTTCACTCTGGGACCTGACCTGTCCAGAATTACCATTAACTGGGATCATAACACATGTGAATCATTACTACACTTGGAAGTAGTGCTTAGGATGGTGAGATTGGAGAAAGTGTAGCAGCAGGTGGTGGCACGGTGGCTCAGTGGTTAGCACTACTGCCCTCACAGTACCAGGGACCCATGTTCAATTCCAGCTTTGGGTAACTGTCTGTGTGGAGTTTGTACACTCTCCCTGTGTCTGCATGGGTTTCCTCCAGGTGCTCCAGTTTCCTCCCACAGTCCAAAGATGCACAGGCTAGGTGGATTAGCCATGAGAAATGCAGGCTTACAGGGATGGGGGGGGATGGGCCAGGGTGGGATGTCCTTTGGAGGGTCTGTGTGGATTTGATGGGACAAATGGCTTGCTTCCACACCATAGGAATTTTATGATTCTAGATGTTAATTTCCTGAATTTCCACAGAAACATGCCATTGCGAAGTCAGGGCAGGGTGAACTGGTTGATTATACAGAAGTAGCTGACTGAAGCTAGAACAGAGTTCATGGATGCTCTTATTCACCATTGTCTTTGCTCTCAACAGAATGGACAACACTGCAAAGTAATAACTGTACTGATTCCAAGATGCCACAGATCAATTGTACAGCAAGAGACTGGTGTTATATGTCCTCAAGGACACTGAGGGCCAATACAATCTCAACTATGATGTAATCCACATTTCAACATTGTTCTCTTGTTTGCTAGCTCATGTCAAGTTGCCAGGCGGTTCTGCTTTTCAAAATACAAACAGGAAGAGACCATTGGAAGGATGGGCTTCTCAGCAAGTCCCAGGCATGCAGCCTAAAGTAAAAGACACTGAGTATTCCCATTCTGCCAGGTTATAGTCCCCATGGCGGTCCGGTAGGGCTATGGCAACTTTACTCCCTCTACTGAGAGAGTTCTGGACTGCAGAATCACCCCTTTTAAAGCATAGGAACTAAATTGTTTGGAAATGTTGAGCCTTCAAATGCTAAACCCCATAGTTTGAAATCCAGAAGAAATGCATGGAGTTGTGCACATTTACGATAGACTGAGATATCGTCCCACCTCGTTGTATACATCGCTGAATTCCTCAACGACATCCTTAGGTATTCTCTGTCCACTGCTGGTGCAGTAGTGTGCCACTCCATTCCTGGAGTAGAGACTGATGCGGCCAATGCTTCGCTCCCTATCTGTAGTTTCTTCAAGCAGACCATGGTCTTCTGCTAGCTGATAAATCGGGTTCCCATGAGCACCGTGAATCCAAGTTGCCCCAAGGTCAAATGTAGTACAGCCTGAGCAAAGAACATTGTATATACAGATATTATTTTTTTCGTAAAGTGAAACAAGTCAGCTGAGTGGCAACAGAAACAACCAGAGGAAAATATTTTATAAATAGTGCAAGTTTAGAATCAGGAATGCACTGCCTGAGAGTGAGATGGAGACAGGGTCAATTGAAGCTTTCAATGGGGAATCAGACCATTAGGTAGAAGAGAACAATGTGCAGAATTATAGGGAAAAGACAGGACAGTAGCACCAGGTGAATTACACTTGCAAAGAGCTTTTACAGACATGATGGGCCAAATGGCCTACCTGTGTCTTGTAACCGTTCTAAGATTTGTACTGTGGTCACACACAAAACACACATTAAAATAAAAGCAAAAAATTGCAACTGCTGGAAAGTTGAAACGAAAATAGATATTCCTGGAGAAACTCAGCAGGTCTGGCCACATCTGTGGAGAGAAAGTAGAGTTAACATTTTGGGTCCAGTGACCCTTCTTCAGAACAGAACTACTTTCTCTCCAGAAATGCTGCCAGATCTGCTGAGTTTATCCAGTGAGATCTGTTGTATAAGAGAAACAAACATTCTTTTTAGAGCATAGAGAAAAACCATTGCACCTTAGTGAGCAATTTGAAAAGGATGTTAAAAACCAAAAGAACTGCGGATGCTGTAAATCA
>JAHRHZ010000249.1:15104640-15119314 GCA_024137785.1 Ginglymostoma cirratum
ACAGAGTTAACGTTTCGGGTCCGGTTCTGAGGAAGGGTCACCGGACCCGAAACATTAACTCTGTTTTCTCCTCCACAGATGCTGCCAGACCTGTTGAGCTTTTCCAGCAACTTTGTTTTTGTTCTTGAAAAGGATGTTACTTGGAAATGGTTTGTAGAATTTTTCTATTTGTTCGTAGAATGTGAGCACCATTGGCAGTGTCAATATTTATTGTCCATCCCTAAACGCCCCAGAGAAAGTGGTGGTGAGTCCTGAACTACTGCTATTTAGCCATGATCTCATTGAATATCAGAGCACACCCGATGGGCTGAATGGCCTACCACTGCTCCTTATAGTCTTCTGGTCTATTCATGTGGAACAGGTAAGCACACTGCTCTGATGTAAAACACTGTGACTGCCAAATGATCATACTGTGTGAGATTCAACGGGAACGTCCCACATATTTATCATTCAATGAGGATTCATCATATAATGGGAATTGCTAACTTAGTTCAAAAAAAAATTTTCATCGATCTCTTTTCCAACAATTAATCTTGTGCAGTTCTATAGCATCCCGACAGTGGGGAAACAGGCCTTTTGGCCCAACAAGTCCACAACAACCCTCAGAGCATCCCACCCAGACCCATTCCCCTGTAACCCACCTAATCTACACATCCCTGAACACTACAGGCAATTTAGCATTGCCAATCCACCTAACCTGCATATCTTCGGACTGTAGGAGGAAACCGGAGCACCCAGAGGAAACTCACACAGACACAGGGAGAATGTACAAACTCCACACAGACAGTCACCCAAAGCTGGAATTGAACCCAGGTCCCTGGTGCTGTGAGGCAGCAGGGCTAACCACTGTTCCACCATGTTGCAATGATGGTAAGATTGATATTTTGAGGGTATCAGATTGATTGGATGCAAGGACTTTTTTTTCAAATTTACCTTGTCATTTTGTTTGGAACAGTTGTTAACCTTCACTTTTAAAGTGAGCTTTCAAACGGCTTCAATTTCAGCAAGTGCTAGCTGTGGCTCAGTGGGTAACCCTCTCCCTTGTGAATAGGCAGGTTTGGGTTCAAGCTTCACTCCAAAGGCAGGAGTACATCATTCACGCCAATGCAGTGCTGAAGTACCCCTGGCCTGTTGGAGTCATAGTCATAGAGTCATAGAGATGTACAGCAAGGAAACAGACCCTTTGGTCCAACTCATCCATGCTGACCAGATATCCTAAATTAATCTAGTCTCATTTGCCAGCATTTGGCCCATATCCCTAAATCCTTTCTATTCATATACCCATCCAGACGCCTTTTAAACGTAGTAATTGTACCAGCCTCCACCACTTCCTCTGGCAGCTCATTCCATATACGCATCGCCCTCTGCATGAAAAAGTTGCTCCTTAGGTCCCTTTTAAATCCTTCACCACTCACCTTAAACCTATGCCCTCTAGTTTTGGACTCCCCTACCCTGGGGACAAGACCTTGGCTATTCACCCTATCCACGTGCCTCATGATTTTATAAACCTCTGTGAGGTCACCCCTCAGCCTTCGATGCTCCAGAAAAAATAGCCAATAGCCTCAGCCTATTCAGCCTCTCCCTATATAGCTCAAACCCAGCAACATCCTTGTAAAATCTTTTCTGAAGCCTTTCAAATTTCACAACATTTTTCCTATAGCAGGGAGAGCAGAATTGAAAACAGTATTCCAAAAGTGACCTAACCAATGTCCTGTACAGTTGCAATATGGCCTCCCAACTCCTGTATTCAATGCACCAACCAATGAAGGCAAGTGTGACAAACACCTTCTTCACTATCCCGTCTACCTGCAACTCTACTCACATGGAAGTATGAACCTGCACCCTAAGGTCTCTTTCTTCAGCAACACTCCCCAGGACCTTTCCATTAAGTGTATAAGTTCTGTCCTGATTTGCTTTACCAAAATGCAACACCTCACATTTATCGAAATTAAACTGAGCAGACTTTCAAAGACCTTAACTGTTTTTGTGTCCTTCGTACCATTTTGCAAGAGGCACAGAGGAGTTCATCCTCAGTGTCCTGGCTAAAGACACTTAACAAAAAAAAATCTGAAAATTTTTTTTGTGGGAGCATACTGTGCATAAATTGGCTGCTGTGTTTTCTTCATTTCAATAGTGACAAGACTTCAAAAGTATTTAATCTGTTGTGAAATGCTTTGAGGTGCTCTGGTATCATGAAAGGTGCTAACAAGATGGAAGATATTCATTTGAAGATCCTTTCCACGCTGGTTTAATAATGGAGTAAAAGCAATGTAGGATCTCAGGACAGGCACTGTGCCAATGGACATATGCTGAGCTTCAGCTGAGAAAAAAACAGTTACACGTAATATGATAGGCAGGGCATTATAATTTACAATATTCATTCTGGACAGTTTTCTAGTTTTTCTTTGTTTTCTAGTTTCTCCCTCTCTTGCACCAGGTTCTAAAAAATGAACAGAAAAACTCAAGAACATAAGAATGAGGATCAGGAGTAGGCCATTCAGCCCCCTCAAGCCTAAGCCACCATTCAGTGCTATTTTGGCTGATATTCTGTCTCAACTCTTCTTTCCCACTTACTCCCGATATCCCTCAATTCTCTGCGAGACCAAATATCTCTTCAGCCCAGTTTGAAATGCATGCGATGATAAGGCATCCACAAACTTCAGAAAATTCCAAAGATTCACAACTCTGAGTGATTATATTTCTCCTGATCTCAATCCTAAATGATCACCTGAAGATCTTCTATGGCTGTGGCCCCATGTTCGGGACTCAACAGTCAGATGAAATAACCCACCAATCAATGTTTACCCTGTCAAGCCCCTTTGGAATCTTGTATGTTTACTTATTGTTTTCCCAAACTCCAGAAAACATACAGCCAACCTACCATCCTACAACAACCTTCTCCTCCCAGCGACCAAACCCAATAAATCTCACTCTACCACCTCCAAGACAAATAAAGAAATCATTCCTTAGATATGGAGACCAAAAATGTGCCCGATACGTCATTCAGTTTGAGCGACATTTTTTTATTGCAAGAGGATTGGGGTACATGAATGAAGGGCAATGTGTTGTTTTGTTTCCTGTAACTGCTCGCTCACATTTTGTGTTACTTCTATGAGTGCACTTAAATCCCTCTGAATATCAACATTTAAAACTTTCTGGTATTAAAGACTTGGCTGTGGGTTCTTAACAGCAAAGTGAATATCTTCATACTTCCTACTTTATATTTCATCGATCACTTTTTCGTCCACTCACTTAAATGTCTGTAATCCTTGTGTCCTCCTAACAGATCACACTCCTGGCAGGCTTCTTAATCTCATCACCTAAGCCATCAATAAAGATTGTTAAGTAGACGAGGCCACTTCGCTGATCCTGACAGCACTCCATGAGGCATGGCCTGCTCGTTTGAAAATGTCCTTCACTTCCTGTCTGTAAACCAATGATGGATAATAATTCATTGCCACCGTTATACTCTTCAATAAACCTATTTACATAATACTGTGGAAAATAGATAGCCTAGTCGAACAGAGATAATAGGAACTGCAGATGCTGGAGAATCCGAGATAACAAGGTGTGGAGCTGGATGAACACAGCAGGCCAAGCAGCATCATAGGAGCAGGAAAGCTTGACGTTTCAGGCCTAGACCCTTCATCAGAAATGGGGGAGGGGAAGAGGGTTCTTCTCCCCCTCTCTCCCTATTTATTTCAGAACCCTCTTCCCCTCCCCCATTTCTGATGAAGGGTCTAGGCCCGAAACGTCAAGCTTTCCTGCTCCTATGATGCTGCTTGGCCTGCTGTGTTCATCCAGCTCCACACCTTGTTAGCCTAGTCTAACATCTGTCTAGCAATGAGCCAAGTCTACACTATTTCCAGGAACTTCCTCTTTGCATTGTAAGAGTGGAATTTCAATCTTCCCTTTAGAATTGTAGAATCTGTGCTTTGATGGAGGCAGGCCATTCGGCCCATAACGGACCCTCTGAAGAGCATTCCACTCAGACCCACCCTGTAGCCCTGCATTTCCCACCTAGCTTGCACATCTCTGTACACTATGGGCAAATTAGCATGGCCAATCCACCTAACCTGCACATCTTTGTACTGCGGGAGGAAACCAGAGCATCTGGAGTTTGCACAGTCGCCCGAGGATGGAATCAAGCCCAGTGTCCCTGGCATTGTAGGCAACATTGCTAACCACTGAGCTATCGTGCCACCTGCTTTAGGGTGATTGAGATAGTTATGGTAGTTAAAGGGGGCAAAGAGAAAATAAGCCCTCTATGAGGGAAATCTGGAATGAGATCGTAAACTTAGAATTCGAGTTAAGTCTGAGATGCCCCGAGGTAACATTTGGAGGAATGGGGAGTGCACAAGCAGGTGTAGAATCAACTGATATTGGGCTCAAATTTGACAACAGAGAAGCAGGCCATTCAGCCCAACTTTGCCATGCTGGTGTTTATGCTTCAAACAAACAGAGGGGCCAGGGACAGGCTGCAATACTAGGGGCCTCATTCTCAGCATCTCCATCCCCTCAACCTCTCCTGAAGCTATTAGCAGAGCCCTTTCTCCCTCCTGTACTTAACCTTTCCCCGATTACTAATGTAAGGAGAGGCAGAGGTGTAAGCTTTATATTCAAATCACTCTCTGGGTAAAGAGGTTTCTCCTGAATTCCATTTTATTTTATTATTATGTTGTATTTATGATTCCTATATTTCAGAGAAAATAAGATCCTTCCTTGAGAAATAATGGTTTCGGGGCCCAAAAAAATGATAATTTCACAAGTTGCTTGCTTTTCATGGACAGCTCACAGGAAGTGCGGATCAGACAATTCAATTTCCTATGTTACTGTTCGATCTCCAGCACCATTCCTTCTGATGAAACCACTGGCATTGTGGGGTTCTACAGTTAAGACAATGGAAAAATGGCAGGAAATGGTCTGGCATATCTCCCATTACCATGAACCATTACCATGAAGCCAGGGGATCAACTCTGGTTCAATGCAGAGTGCTGGAGATCAATTCAGAAACAGCACCAGGCATACCTAAAAATGAAGTGTCAATCCGGTGAAGCTACCAAGCAGGACTACTTGTGTATCAGAAGCACATGCAGAAGTCAGCCCACACACAATGGACCAGATCTGAGCTCTACATCCTGCCACATCCAGTCATGAATGGTGGTGGATGGTTAAACAATTCACTGGAGGAGGAGGGTCCACAAATGTCCCCATCATCAATGATGGAAAAGCCAAACACATCTGAGCAAAAGATAAGGCTGAGGTATTGGCACCAATCTTCAGTCAGAAGTGCTGTGTGGATGACCCATCTCGGCCTTCTCCATCAGTCCCCAGCATCAGATATCAGTCTTCAGTCAATTTATTCCGTACATCAGGAAACGATTGGAGGCCTTGAATAGTGCAAAGGCCCTGATAACATTCTGCCAACAGTACAGAAGGCTTGTATTCCAGAACTTGCCGCTCCCCTAGACAAGCTGTTCCAGTACAATTTCAACATTGGCATCTGAATGATGGTGTAGACAAATACTTACACTTGTACTGTACACACAAAGCAGGACAAATCCAACCCGGCCAATTACCGCCCCATCAGTCTACTCTCGATCATCTGTAAAGTGATCGAAGGTGTCATCAACAGTGCTATCAAGCAGCACCTGCTCAGCAATAACCTGCTCAGTGACACCCAGTTTGGGTTCCACCAGGGCCACTCAGCTCCTGACCTCATTGCAGCCTTGGTTCAAATATGGACAAAAGAGATGAATTCAGGGGTGAGGTGAAAGTGACAGCCCTTGACATCAAGGCTGCATTTGACTGAGTGTGGCATCAAGGAGTCCTAGCAAAACTGGAATCTATGGGTATTGGGGGCAAACTTTCTGCTGGTTCGAGTCATACCTGGCACAAAGAAAGGTGGTCGTGGTTATTGGTGGTCAGGTACCTCAGCTCCAGGACATCTCTGCAGGAGTGCCTCAGGGTAGTGTCCTCGGCCCAACCATCTTCAGCTGCTTCATCAATGACCTTCCTTCCATCATAAGGTCAGAAGTGGGGATGTTCACCAATGATTGCACAATGTTCAACACCATTCACAACTACTCAGATGCTGAAGCAGTCCATGTTCAAACGCAACAAGATCTGGACAATATCCAGGTTTGGGCTGACAAGTAGTACGTAACATTCGCACCATACAAATACCAGGCTGTGACCATCACCAATAAGAGAGAATCTGACAACTGCCCCTTGACATTCAATGGTGTTACCGTAACTGAATCCCGCACTATCAACATCTTGGGGGTTACCATTAACCAGAAAAACAAATGGACTTGCCAAATAAATACAATGGCTACAACAGCAGGTCAGAGGCTAGGAATACTACAGTGAGTAAATCCCCAAAGCCTGTCCCTTATCTACAAGGCACAAGATGGGATTGTAATGAAATACTCCCCACTTGCTTGGAGGAGTGCAGCTCAAACAACATTCAAAAAGTTTGTCACCATCCGGAACAAAGCAGCCCGCTTGATTGGTACCACATCCACAAACATCCACTCCCTCCATCATATGTACTCAGTAGAAATTGAAGAAATTGGAGCTGCAGATAGACAGGGTAATGAAGAAGACATTTGGCATGCTTGCCTTTTTTGGTCAGTGCATTGAGTATAGGAATTAGGAGGTCATGTTGTGGCTGTACAGGACATTGGTTAGGCCACTTTTGAAATACTGCACTCAGTTCTGGTCTCACTGCTTTAGGAATGATGTTGTTAAACTTGAAAGTGTTCAGAAAAGATTTACAAGTATGTTGCCAGGGCTAGAGGGCTTGAGCTGTGGTGAAAGGCTGAATGGGCTGGGGCTATTTTGTCTGGAGTCTCAGAGGCTGAGGGGTGATCTTATAGAGGTTTATAAAATCATGAGGGGCATGGATAGGATGAATAGCCAAGGTCTTTTTCTGAGGGTAGGGGAGACTAAAACTAGAGAGCAGAGGTTTAAGATGGGAGGGGAAAGATTTAAAAGGGACCTAAGGGGCAACTTTTTCACACAGAGGGTGGTGCATGTAATGAATGAACTGCCAAAGGAAGTGGTGGAGGCTGGTACAGTTATAACATTTAAAAGGCATCTGGTTGGGTACAGGAATAGGAAGAGTTTAGAGGGCGATGGGCCAAATGCTCGCAAATGGCACTAGATTAATTTAGGATATCTGGTCAGCATGGACAAGTTGGACCGAAGGGTCTGTTTCCAGGTTATACACCTCTATGACTTTATGACTTGAAATACATTAAAGATCCTTAGACAGCACCTTACAAACCCATAACAACTTCCAACTGGAAGGGCAAGGGCAGCAGATAAATGGGAACACCAACATCTTCAAGTTCCCCTCCAAGCCATTCGCCGCCCTGACTTGGAAATTCTTCCACTGCCGCTGGGTCAAAATCCTCTAACTCCCTCCCCAAGTGCATTGTGGGTCAACCCACAGCAGGTGGACTGCAGCAGTTCAAGAAGGCAGCTCACCACCACCTGCTCAAGGTCAGCGAAGGACAGACAATAAATACTGGCCATGCAGTGACACCCATGTCTCATGAGTGAATAAGTGAATAAATAAAAATTGAATTTAAATTCATGCTCCTTGCAAATAAAACAATGGAACAGATTAGATTGTTTGAACAGCCTCCTCCAGTTACTGTATTCATAAAATGGCCACCATATTCCTTCACATATCAACAGAAGCTGTAGTGTTGTAAAGTATTTTACTTTACACGTTTTTGGTGGATGGTCACCATTGGCATTTCTTGCTCATTCCTGCCAGTTTGGGATTCAGACGCTGAGTTTTGGACATCAGCATGGGCAGAAATGTACTTACAAATCTTGTTTGTGCACAGTAGAGTATCATTATGAGTACCATGAGGCAAGCATTTGACGAATACCAACAGCACGGGTTCCCATCCTCAACCATTTCTCACCATCAGTTCTCAGAAAGCAGGCAACAATAATCAAAGATAAATGTAGGGCCCTAACAAACTCTGATTGACTAGTTATTGATTAATCTTCAGAAGCTCCCCAAGATTCTACCTTAAATCTAGAAACCTGTACGCAGTCAGGTAGTAGTGAAAACTTTCAAAATCTCAAGAAGAATGGAGGAGGATTTGAATGTGAGTAGGGATCATGAATCAGAATCCCTATCATTCAACTCCCCCACCGCAATCTCATGGGTCATCACAAAATGCACAGAAATTCATGTGGATATTGCTACCACCTGGCTATCCAAATCATGGACCATCTTTATGCTAACTTACACAAAGTCCCATTCACGAAAGTCTTATGTGCTCAGTGACCGACAATGGTGCCAAGTCATGGAGTCATAGAGTCATAGAGATATACAGCATGGAAACAGACTCTTCGGTCCAATTCGTCCATGCCGATCAGATATCCGAAATAAATTTAGTCCCATTTGCCAGCATTTGGCCCATATCCCTCTAAACCCTCCCTATTCATATGCCCATCCAGATGTCTTTTAAATTTCATAACTGTACCAGCCTCCACAACTTCCCCTGGCAGCTCATTCCACATATGCACCACACTCTGCATTAAAAAGTTGCCCTTTGGGGTCTCTTTTAAATTCTTCATATCTCACTTTAAACCTATGCCCTCTATTTTTGGACTCCCACAACCCAGGCAAAAGATCTTGTCTATTTATCCTATCCATGACTCTCATAATTTTATAAGCCTCTATAAGGTCACTCTTCAGTCTCCAATACTCCAGGGAAAATAGCCCCAGCCTATTCAGCCTCTTGCTATAGCTCCAACCCTTCAACCCCGGCAACATCTTTGTAAATGTTTTCTGAATGCTTTCAAGTTTCACAACATTCTTCCTATAGCAGGCGAAATCTTTCATTCTTGTGTTCGAAGTCCACCATTAGTCTCAATCCTCTCCAGTTCTGTAATTTCTTCTGCCCCCACACCCCTCTGAGATCTCTGTGTTCACCCAGTTCTGGTCTCCTGTGCATCCTTGACTTCCATCAATGCAACATTGGCATCAATACCTTCAGCTGCTTGGGCTTCAAGATCTGGATCTGGACTTTCCTTTCTAAACATCTCCACCTGGCTATCTCACTTCGCTATTTTAATATGCTCCTTACAATCAAATGCCTTTGACTCATTTAATGTAACTTTGGTTGATAACACCCCTGTAATGAGTCTTGGGAAGTTTTACTGTGTTAAGTCAATGATGGTATTGTGAAACACTGTGCAGTAGAATCCTTCTGTTCACACCATAACACCAGGAGCTCCTTTTGAAAAATTTCAAAACAATAGGAGAGAAGGCTTACCGAGTTTAACACTTTGCACTCTACCTCCGATTCGCTCAGATGCTTCTAGAATGACAATATCTGTGAATCCATTCGCTAAGAGTTTCTTTGTAGCAGAGAGGCCAGCAAGTCCAGCGCCGATAACAACTATTCGAGGTTGTCGCTTTCTCTGGGAGCCACTACTGAGAGGATCATCTGCACTGTCTGAAGATATTTCACAACTTTGCATACCGCCCAAGCTCTTCTTCTATGGAAACTACGAAGGAAAATGGTAAAGATATTGGTCAGCGTCATTCACAGTCAAGAAACAGCCTTGAAGATAAAAGTAGGTTTTGAACAGGAGCAGCAATATAGCCACTTGAGCTGACTGCATTCAATAAGAACATGATGGCTAATCTTCTCCCTGAATCCTCCCACCCACCATCTTCATATCCCTCAATTAACTTAATGCTGAAAGATCTGTCAATTTCAGTTTGAAATATACTCAATGGTGAAGCATCCAAAGCCCTCTCAGGTAGAGAATTCCAAAAATATATAAATATCAGAGTGAAGGAACTTCCAGTTGGTAAAACATGCTGCAGAGACAATGGGTCAGATTTCTATACACTCAATGACCGACATTCCCTTTCCCTGCTCAGCGATGTCAGGTGAAACAAAAGCACACACAGACAAACTGATCACAGCACTGGTTAGACAATGCAATGGTAGGATAGGTTACATCTTCCTTTGGTTGCCTGCCATAACTTGAATCCTGACAAAAGGCAAAAGTGTCTGTTTCTACAATTGCTCCAGCATTTCTGAATGAGGGTCCATGAGGAGATAAATGAAAATTCCCTTCAAATAGCAGCCCAGCCTTTGCATGACCTTTTCAGTTTTTGGTCTGTCTGAAAGACATGTCTGCTACTATACTACAGCCCCCAGCATGGAGTGACTCCAATGGACGCCGAGAGTGCTCTCAATGGATCAGCGTCTACAGGATGCACTGCAGCAAAGGTTCTTCCACAACACTGAGCACAGCAAACGCATACAAACACCAATACCTTCAAGTTCCCCTGGAAGTCTCATGCACCATTCCCACTCTAACTTCTATCATTGTTCCTTCATAATGCTGCTTACTTAACAGGATCACAAAATGAGCGAACTTCTTAGCACAGAAGAAAGGTTCATGTATGGAATGAGCTGACAGAGGAAGAGATGGAGGCTGGTACAATTACTACATTTAAAAGGCATCTGGATGGGCACATGGATAGAAATGGTTTGGAGGGATATGGGCCAAATGCTGGCAAATAGGACTAATTTATTTAGGATATCTGATCGGCATGGATGGGTTGGACTGAAGGGTCTGTTTCTGTGTTGTATATTTCTGTGGCTAATTGTATCTTTCATCCCTTTTCCTTACTGCTGCTCCATGGAGATGCAAGGATTTGTCCAGTTCCCTTTCCGAAGGTTGCAATGGAACTTGCTTTTAACACCTTATCAGCCAGTAAATTCCACATCATAAAAACTTGCAAAATAATATTTTCTGGGGCACAAAAACAGAAATTGCTGGAAAAGCTCGGCAGGTCTGGTAGCATCTGTGGACAGAAATCAGAGTTAACGTTTTGGTTCCAGTTACCCATGCTCAGAACTGAGGAAGGGTCACTCGATCCAAAATGTTAACTCTGGTTTCTTGCCACAGATGCTGCCAAACCTGCTGAGCTTTTCCAGCAATTTCTATTTTTGTTTCTGATTTAAAGCATCTGCAGTTCTTTTGGTTTTTATTGCATGTTTTCTTGGACTCCTTTCCCAATTATCTTAAATCTGTGATAAAACAAAGAACTGTGAATGTTGAAAATCAGAAACAAAAGCAGAAATGGCTGGAAAAACTCAGCAGGTCTAGCAGTAGCTAAAGGAAGAAAAGAGAGGTAACATTTCTGAAGGTTTATATAGGACCTGCTTTTAACAACATTTTAGCCAGTGTATTACACATCATAACAACTGGCAAAACAATATTTCCTTGGGCTCTATTGCCAAACGTCTTAAATTTCAGCTTTTTGTTTCAGACCTGTAGAGTCCTTTGTTTTATTGGAGCTGCACTAACTGGAATTGTACTTTGGAACCCAGTAAGTGGTAGGTGCAGCAGAGTCCATGGGGATTTATCTGGAAAACTGAAGGTTATGACGGGCAATTCCCCTGCATCTGAAAGCCTCCAAACAAAAAGCTCTTAACATCAAAGAAATCAGAGTGTACCACTTCCATTAAGTTGATAGTAACCCAGGAAGAGTTTGACCATTGTTTTGTGGGTTGTTATGGTGTAGCTAGCTGAAAAGGCTGTAAAAGCAGGTTCAAAAGCAATCTTCAGAAAGGGAATTGGAAAATGCCTCCGGATATGCCTGAGCTAGAACACAAAACGGGTACAATTGCCTGGAAACGGGAATCTGCTATAGAAGAGTGCAAATGTTTTCAAGCTTCTGTAACATTAGGTTTCAATACAAACCCTTTTAAATCAGTTAATGTCCACTCTAAAATAACAAAGCTCGTTCACATATGGAAAACATTTGTGCACTAACGTCGAATCCAGTGAGTCTTAAAACCAAGATAGCAAGCATGGGGCTGGATGAACACAGCAGGTCAAGCAGCATCATAGGAGCAGGAAAAGTTCTTAAAACCAACATGTTGTTCCTAAGTGTTCACTAAAATAGTAGAACTGTAAAAAGGTAGAAACCATAGGAGAAGATTTCAGGTGCTCAGTTGTCAGAGGTTCGGATGATTTACTTACACACGGGTCAAAGGAAGATTGTTCGATGAGACGTACTGTTCCGGGGAAAGGATATTTCTATTACAAGGGACTGGAGAATGAGAAACTGTGTTCCTTGGAGAAGAGACAGGCAAGAGAGTTGGCAGAACTTTTCAATATCATGAAGGGAGCGGGAACAGAGTGGATAGGGAGAAACTGTTCCCACTTACAAATAGATCGGGAACTAGAGGACACCGTATTACAACGGTTTGCAAAAGAAGCAAGTGTGAGATGGGAAAATTTTTCACACAACAGTTTTGGAATGCACTGCCTGCAAGTGTGGCGGAGGCTTTCAAGAGAGCATTGCATGATTACTTGAAAGGGCAGAGTTATAGGGAAAAAGCAGTAAATTGGCACGAGCCAAAATGCTCAGAGAGCTAGTGCAGACAAGATGGGCCGAGTGGCCTTCTCCTGCACCAGAACAATTCTGTGGTTCTGTTCTCCAGAAAGGAAAAGGAACAATGCACAAAGTTGATCGTTAGAGTAGCACGTACCTTGAAAGCTTGTGGGCGAGGAGAGTTTAGCAAGTGTGATGTGGTTAGCAGGCGGCCAAACTTGCCAGCACTGAAGCTGCCAGGGTTGTGTGTTTGGGAATGCGAAGGGATGGAGATTTTAAACGGGAAGCCCGTCTTCCCGCGAGGTTTACAGATGCTGCAAACATGGGAGCTCATGATCTAAGGGCAGCTCTGAAGCAAACACCTTGACCTCGCTTGGCTGCAGGTTCGTTTGCTTTGTCCCCTCCTGCAAAAAGGGGGTGGGGGGAAACCAAACACTGTCTATTGGATGCAAAAGCTCCACACACTCCTCTGAAAATCCTTGTTTGATGCAAAGTCAATATTTAACACAAGGATTTTCCCGCTTTCCACTAGTGAACTGTCGGGGCGATGTTACACAGCCGGTCTGTAACTATCTCACGTTCATCACACAAATACTTAATTACTTTCACTGCACTTCTAACGTTTCCCTGACGGTGACAGGGAGGAATGGGAACTGCTAAATTTGATCACTTTCATCCGAGAAGCAGTGAGACAAAGAGATTGTGGAATGTGGCATTTACAGAATGATCACTGAATGATAAAGTAACATCTACCGGCTTTAAAAACACTCTTACAGCGGCCACGGCTCCACATGTAAACAGCCCGATGAAACCTGACCCCAAGAGTAGCCTGACTGCTATTTGTCTGTGACATTGACTCGGCAAGTGTTTGACACATTATAAATTCACTAATGAGACAGGGTAACTGATGAAAATGGAGGCTGCTGTGGAGCGTAGTAATGCTAGTATGGAGCAAACAGGCCGAATGGCCTGTTCCCAGGAAGCGACCTGGACCAATGCTGTAAACGTTTAACCCAAATGCTGAAACGTGAGTTCTCTCTAATCAAAACAAAACTGCACCCCTCAGAAAACAGGTGGGAAAACCACAAGTCCGGAAAATGGGAAGTCTTTGGAAAGGAACCAAAGCCCTTAACACTGAAACGCTCCCAGAAAGAAATTTTAAAATAAATTAGCGTAGCGGGTCTGAGAAACTCGGTGTGTGCGTGTGCCAAAAGAAGAGAAATCTTGTTTGCAAGTTGTTACCAAACAGGATATCAAATTGACCCAGTAGGGGATAATGAGTTTTCAAAAGCGCTGAGATGAAAACCGAGCCAAGAGATACATGGAGAGCCAGGGCATCATCGTCGATTTTTGGTGATTACATTTTTTAAAAAAAAGTTCTTCGATTTCCCCCTTAAAATCTGTGTAACGTAGCTGCCTTTCAGCAGCGGAGACAGTCTCTGGCAACCGAGCACTGTGCTGCCACGTACTGACGGCGGACAAAGCAATACTCTATCTGTGTGGAACAAAAGCACTTGGTTTCTCTGGAGACAAACACAGCCCGTCGCCAAAGAGCACTTCATCATGATATTAAAAGTGGGGAAAGGATGGCGGTGACAGGTTAGCATCACAGCTTGGCCATCAAAAGCCCAGGTCCCAGACATCCATCACTCCTCATCCACCCCCTGGGGACCCTCCGTTCGTGAATCATCAGCCTTGAAGGGACACTTTTCCCCCGATAAAAGGGAACATGTACACCGATACACCGGAGACTGACGGCCCTCCATTGCAAGGAGACTGATTGTTAACAAAGGGTTTCCCCCTGAAAAAAAAATCCTACCTTGCCCCGATCTTCCGTCCGCAACACAGAATCACCAGCTGAGCCCCGGCCGTGCGCCTCCGCTTGCCCAGCGTTCCGCTCCTCTCCCTCTCTCCCTCTCCCTGTCTCCGCCTGTTTTGCAGCTGATCCGGAGAAACCCAGAAGAAACCAGCGAGTCCCTGCCGAAAGCTCGGCGCAGGCGCAGCTCGCTGCCGCTGTGTCAATTTCATGTGTCAATTTCAGCCAGAGTGCGCGCGCACCGCGTGCTAACCCGGGGCCAGACTGTCACCTGCACCTAAATTACAGACCCTCACCCAGACACCCACCATTCCCCCTAGCCACACCCAAATACCCACCCAAGCCCCTCCATAAATTCCCACCCAAACCATTCCCCTCCTCACACCCACATACCCACCCAAACCATTCCCCATCCTCACACCCACATACCCACCCAAACCATTCCCCATCCTCACACC